>CABEEJ010000588.1:141529-193065 GCA_901482245.1 Timema douglasi
AAAAAAAAAAAAGGTTCGGTGTTTAGGGTTCTTAGCCTCCTTGGACGGCAACCACACAAGTGTTAACAAACCTAAAGCTTGGGGCAATTCAGAAACAACTGTAGGTACAAATTATGTATATCCACATAACATAATTTTCTAAGATTTACTTACATTAATGAACGTTTCCAAATTTATAGCGTATAAAGGTCCTCCTCTAAACTCTAGAGGTCTTTGGGCCCTGTGTATGATTAGTTGAACGTCTTGTTTGAACGTTTCTGATTCCTCGTACCATTCAATGTCATAAACAGCATCGGACACTTTCAAACTCTGCAAAATGAACATTTTAATATATTGGAATATTAGATATTAATAAACTTCACAGATTATCAAAAGCTACATGCAGGAGGTCAAAATGCAATTCAGCCCATGCAAAGCTCCGAAATTTCTTGTTATTATTATTATTAGCACCGCGTCTTACTAACCGTTCGGGTTATACGCACTTACACTCATGTGTAATGGTAGGGTGATTGTGAGAAAATCCGAACCACGGTGGAGGCCTGGCATTCTCCACATTTACAAGTTGTGGTTAATACACGTCTTGTCAGAGGTGAAGGAAGGATTTTGAAATCAGATAAATCTGTGCCGGGACCGAGGATTGAACCCCGGCCGCAAATTTCTTGTTAAGGATTCGTATTTGATTTGAAATTCCGAATTTTATTATTTGAAATATTCGTATCAGATTCGAAATTTAAAATCCAAATAGATCCTGTAGTCAGATTTTATAGAATTTAATTCCAAATTAATTTAAAATCCAAACATTTGACTAATTTAAATATTTAAAGAATTTAGTAAAGATCAATTATTTTACTTGACTATATACATGCAAATCTAGAAATATTTAAATTTTAATCATTATTCGAGCATGGTTTATTGACCTTACATTTGTATTGGACTCAATTAAAAAAATACATATAATTTGTTCAAATATTTCATTATAAAATATTATAATCAGTTTTATCATTAAATAATGTATTAGATTTGGATTAATTTCGAAATATTTTCACAATAAAATATTTTATTATGATTTGGTGCGTATAACCCGAACGGGTAGTTAGACGCGGTGCTAATAATAATAATAATATTATGATTTGATATGAAGAATTTTTATTTAAAATAAATTCTATTAGGATTGGATTAAAGTTAGTAAGAAACGATTTGGGTTCAATTCAAAATTTAAATAATTATTGAATTCGTACGATAAATAAGCTACGCACCCATGTCTTGACATCTTCTCCAAACTTGCACCACAAGAAAAATCCGGTCAGAGTGAATATCGCGCTGTTAATAACTTTGAACAGATGGGCGAAATTCTGCTCTTCCGTCTGTGGAAACCTTCACAACTTAAACAGACTGTACTTAGGAATAGTTAATAATAATAACAACAATCATAATAATAAATAATTCAATCGTAAATTAAATTGAATAAATCTTATACGTAATTTGATAAGTCCATTTCCCCTGGTAGTTAAAATTACGAGAAAAACTGATTAAGGTGATTGGCCCTTTTTATTTGGCGTGGAAATGCAGAGCCATGGGATCAAGCGGTTATCTTCAAGAATTTTAATTGTTTTGAAATTTTCTTTTTGGAAACGGTTTGTTCAAGAATAGAAGCATGTTGATTAAGATGTACTTTTTATATACACACCTCCTTTATTATTTTAACAGTGATCAAATTTCGATAAAATTGACATTTTTCAATAGAAAACTGCCGGCTAAATAACAAAAAATAAGAAAATGTAACAATTAGTAAACATCGATACATTATCTTAGAAGGGGTGTTGGAAATATTAACATAAACATTCCACTCTTTCTCGAGAAAATTGATATTTCCAAACGTATGATTTTTCCGCAAGACCTCTCTGGTAGCTAGCACCATCTACGTCTTCTGTGATCCATCTATTCTTGTTGGTGCGGAAGGATACTTTGGTCGGTTGTGAAACCACGCCACGCCTTTCACCCTTCGGCCCACCATCCCACAAAATAAGTTTTTAGATTTGCACTCAACAGGGCCAAGGACCTTAACAGATTTCGACAAACGAACACTAATTTTAAAGATTCCTGAATGTTGGAAAAAATGGTAGCCTAAAACTAAAACCCAATTTTCCTAGTGAATTTTCCATCTTGTCCTGTGTGGGGAGTGGCTCAGTTGGATAATCATTCTTTGTTTACATCACCATGGAAACCAAGATTTGTGTATGATCATTGTTTATCGGTAAATACAATATTTCTCTTTGGTTAAAAATAATAATTCAGTTCTTTCTTGAGTGTTTTGGTGCAGTAATTATAATATAGAGAGCTGAGAGGGGGGTCATTTTAAAGTTCTCGTTGTGGGGGAAAATATACGTTTCGTTGGAATTAAACATGGAAAGCTAAAAATCTATGTAAAGTTGATAGCCTTTGACAAATAAATTTTTAACTAGAAATTCGAGTGATGGATTATTATATAGATTATTATTATTATTAGCACCGCGTCTTACTACCCGTTCGGGTTATACGCACTTACGCTAATGTGTAATGGTAGGGTGATTGTGAGATGAAATGGAGGACCTACAGTTTAACGTGGAATCCGAACCACGGTGGAGGCCTGGCATTCCCCACATTCATATTATATAGAACTTTTATATAGAACTTTTCCCAATAAAATGTTAAGAATAAATTTTAGTGTAATAATCTGCAGCCATCGATACAACGATCCACTAGTATAATATAATGTAAAATGAATATGCAATATGTGTACAATATAGTAAACAGTCATAACACATTAAGTAGTATTATAAGGCAATGAATTATGTATAAAAGTATTAACAAGACAAAAACAAATTAAATAAAAAATTGTGGGACAGTTATATAATTCAAACCAACATCCAACACATGTTAAAAATACAAACATCTAAAATAATATATAATTTAACACATTTAAAACATTTTATGTTAAAGTCTAATAAAAATATCTAGACTACAATATACATAATTTTTGTTTGTTTTTTCTAAAATCAATATTGGATGATGATAGAATTTAATTTATCTTATAATTGAAGGAGAGTGTGTGAAAGTAATTAGATTTTTGTAAATTGAAAATATTGTTTATTATTTTTGAGAACTAATATTTCCTTATCTAATTTTAGTCCCTCTTTCCTTATTAATGACTGCTTTCAAGTCACAATTTATAACTGATTTCCTTATAATAATACTTAAAATGTTTTGTTTAATTTATTGTACACTTTTTTATATTACTTTTCAATTATATCATATTTATTCCATTCAATTTACAACTCAACTATATTGTCTTAATTAATCTTATCATTACATATATTTTTTAAATATTAAAATGTTTTAAAAAGACTTTACTTAACCGGGTAAGAAAATTCAATACAAATTTCTGGTCTCCTCAACTGTTGTTGACTTAGCCTTTGATCTTCACTGACTGATTATCTGACGGAATGGTCAGAATAAGAATTTGGTTGAAATTCTGTCTTCGAAAGCAGTCTCGACTTTAGGTTCGTAAAACCTATTTTTGACGTCCAATAAAAAAAAATGTATATAAATATAATATTGGTAGTTGAACTTTAAAATAATTATTGTCCATTTTAATAACTTGGATCTAAGCACTGTATTTTCTATCCGAGCCGTTCGAGGCTTACATCAATTTAAATACAGAGGATGAAAAGTGCCTTATACAGAAATTCATAATCATTTTCTTGGAGAGGAGACGATAAATCCACAGAGAAAGTCACAATTTGTAAAACCAGTGATAAAGCTCATCATTGGACCTCTTGGGTTTCATTTTTTTTAAATGACAGATAAAGTTGATCTTACCAAGAACATTCAAACAAAAACCAATTAGCTAAAATCCCTCTATGTACAGCCGAATAAATCTTAGAAAAAGTCCACTTTCGTATCTTGCCAAAAAAAATGTAATTTATTATTTATAATATGAAGTATAAAAGGGTAAAAGAAGGAAAGTCCAATTTTAATTCTAGAGTTAGTTCTGCCATCTGTTAGACAATCATGAGACCTTTCTAATTAACTCTAGATTATGTTATTGCTGCCATCTGTTAGATAATCATGATACCTTTCTAATGAACTCTAGATTGTATTAGTGCTGCCATCTGTTAGACAATAATGAGACCTTTCTAATGAATTCTAAGATTGTGTTAGTGCTGCCATCTGCTAGACAATCATGAGACCTTTCTAATGAACTCTAGATTATGTTAGTGCTGCCATCTGTTAGATAATCATGAGACCTTTCTAATGAAACTCTAGATTGTATTAGTGCTGTCATCTGCTAGACCATCATGAGACCTTTCTAATGAACTCTAGATTGTGTTAGTGCTGCCATCTGCTAGACAATCATGAGACCTCTCTAATGCACTTTAGATTATGGCTAAAAGTGGCATCTGTCTTATTTAAACTAATTAAAACAGTATTTTCTGAGGTCCTTAAGGGGTTTGAGATATAAAAATGGTCCAGAAAAATATGTGTAATGAGACTTTCCACCTCTCCGCCTTCTACCCTTCAATACTTACTGCTCCTTGATACATCTGAAGGCAAACGACAGACGAAACCAAGACAAACTCCAGGAACATGATCGGACTAATGACAGACTGTATGTTCTCACTGAATCTGGAAGTTGGAACGTCAAGATAATTACAGTCAAACAGTAAACAAGTATTTATCTAAATCAGTATAATAGAAAATAAGGAATTACTCAAAGGTTATAATACTTCAGAAAAAAACCCTCCACGGCGCGAGCTCGTAAATGAGCTATATCGATCAAGTCACCACCACCATTAACGATAATACTGCCAATATAGGCGGATAGGGGTAGGGTGTCGTGTGGTTAGCACAACGAGCCCTCTGGCTATTAATCTCAGTTTTCTAGACAGGAGCTGATACTGATTTATTAAAGTAGTTTCTCATTTTGTCCTCATGAGGCAGAGTTTGATCCCACCACAGACTCGCTGCTTCACAGAAAAATACTGGAAGTTCCAGGGACCGAACCCAGGACCTCTGTATTTATAGGCACGAGCTATGACCACTTCCACAGCGGTGGTCTTAAGATACATAAAGGCTGGCACTTGTTGAAACAAACATAAACGACTTTTAAACGAATCAGTTACTTTAGAAATGGTCTAAGTCACCATTTTGGCTCAAATGAGTTAGCGAGCAGAACACAATCTTTTGTCGTCCACGCATGCAGAACGCCATCTTTTGGCGTCCACGCATGCAGAACGCAATCTTTTTGGCGTCCACACACCTTTTTTAGTTATAAAAGGGCCCATTTATCATAATACAGTTATTTTTAAAGCGCACGAACAAAGAGTATATCTTATAAAAGGACTAAGTCATCGACTTATTTCCTTTCACATATTTACGGGATATTCTTAAAAATGAAGTATGGAAGCAAATTTACTGTGCATTTGGTTAATACAGAAGAGATCCTCAATTTTAAGTCTTGGTGGCCTTGAATGTACAAGAAAAATGGCGTACCTGTGGAAACTGCAGGTGCGGATGTCCCAAGAGACAAGAAACAGGCCTTCTCTATCAATAGTTTTATGGAATTTCGGTAGGATTCATCAAAAAAGGTGATTGTCGTTTCGTCACAGTTCATTGGGAGTTTAGTTTCACACACATTCAGGCTAAGAACTAAAGGAATAACGATTGACGTATACCAGAAAGACAAGAATATCTAGAAGGTGCAGTGGCAATAAATCCAGAAGATATTAATGATATAAAAAATAATATTGACATATATTCCGGCCAAAAATAATTTATTTTGACAAGATTATTGGTTGATATGCTTATTCAGATGAAATGACGAGTGTGTTTAAATATAGCTATGTGATTCTTATGCTTAAACAAGACATTAAACTGTGCAGAAATATTGTGTTCAATTGAGACATTAAAAATAGATGATATTAATGTGTGTTAGGGTTATTTTGTAACTGAATTTCATTAATAGTGTTATTTTTGTTTCATAATAAAATTAACACCAACTATCATTAATTTTTACCTGAAGTCAACTAAAAAAATGTGATCATTGAGAATATTTATTTAAGAAAAGGTCTAACATTTAATTCAATTCAAGAAAAGGACTAAAAATAGAGATTTTAACCAAATTAATAATAACCAGCATTTCATTTTTGCTGATCGGTATTAGTAACTTTGTATGTATATCTTTTGTTTCATGTTTTATTGAACCCAATGGGTTTTATTAAGCTTTTTTTTCATTTTTCGCAAAACTGTATCATCATGACTTCGGCCTTTACTTAAATAACTGATTCATACATAGTAGCACTAATTTTAGTTTGATGATTCAATTTTAAATATAGGTAGTAACTATTTATCCCCACAGTAAAAAAGTATATAAATTGTACATTTAGTTAGTAGATATACCATTCAAATAATATATACATAAATAATATCTTAATAAGGTAATATGTCCTATTTTTATGTAAAGAAAGGATTCACCTTAATTTTAATATCACTTTCCTACGATGTGGAGCTGTGGACTATTTTATATATATATATATATATATTTATTTAGGGAAATTCAATACCTATAAGATACTTGAGTTATTCACTAAAGTGCCTCTCTGAATCATTTTTTTTTAGTGAAAACACTGATTTAAAAACTTACTTGATAATTGTTTGATGAATCTCTACACATTTACTCAAACGAAACTTCATATCAATGTCGGAGTCGTCGGTAGGATCTCTTTCTAATGTTTCACGATTTTCTCGCGAAGAATCGTCCAGCGTTTTTAAGTCATTACCATGGATTGTTTTCCGTTGGTTAGTTTGAATGCCGCCTGCAAAGTCACCAAGAACCAGTTGACTTCCATGCGATGACTTCTTCGACCGTTTCGAATCCGCACCGCCGTCGATCGCCACCCTACTAACGTTTCTGAGGGCGATGATTAAGGCCTCCAGTTGACCGGAAACGTGTAGTAAGACGGCGTACACGGTGTCATCGAAACAGTTGTTCATGAACCCGACCATAGAGTAGACCCAGCATTCGAACAGGACGTTGACAAAGTTGATCGTCTTACAGAGCCGGTAGACGAGTTGATCGTCTTTTAGGACCCAGAGCAGTTTGCTATACTCCTGGGTGATGTTGACATCATCTAGGTCCGGAAAAGGTTCGTGTGTCTCGGAGATTAGACTCCATAGAATGCAGGTCAGCGTACCCAACCCCACGAAACAGATCGTTATGACCCGCGCCTTACTCGCGGTACGCGTGGCGATCTCAGAATGCTGGACTTTGTCCAGAAGCCCATAGATCCCGTCCAGCTCTTCCACCAACCGGAGGAGGTGCCTCCTGTTCAGCAGCATGGAGAGCGCTTTCGTCAAGAAGACGGCGTGTAAGATGACGATGAACGTCAGGTTGAAGGCCTCCTTCATGTCGGCGTGGTTCAGTCTGGCGACCGTACGACCGAGGTGGACTTGCATCAGGAGGAACACCAGAGCTGTGTATAGAGGGTAGAGCTTGGAGGAATCGTGTCGGGGCCACATCCCGGTGAAAGGGTTCACTTTGAGGTTGACCCCTATCCATTTCTTGTATGGTACTTCCTCGCGGCGTGAAGCCGCGCCTTTACTTTTATAATTCATACCGCTGGACTGAGAAAAACCTAAAATAACAAATTGGAAAACGAACACTAAGCCAATTTAATTTGGGAACCTGATAGGTGTTTCTAAGTTACTCTCACAAGCCTTTTACCCTTTAGACTAAGTCATTAATAGCCTTGGTATTGAACAAATTAATTATTTGAATAATTGGTACAACACAATCATACATACTTTCTTTTTTTTAATTGTAATTATTTACTTACTATATGGCATTAAGAACGTGAAAGTTCATTTTTGCACTTAATACGCCGCATATCTCTATTTTGAGCTAATTCTATCACATACCCCTCATTAGACTATATCTCTATCTTGAACTAGTTATATACAGTCCACCTCATTACACCCTACCCCTATTTTGAACTAATTCTAATCCAGTACCCCTCATTAGACTATATCTCTATCTTGAACTAATTCTATCCAGTACACCTCATTACATACTATCCCTATCATAAGCTAGTTCTATCCAGTCCATCTCACTACACCTTATCTCTTTCAGGTCCATTCTAATGTTATTCTACCCACTTCAGTGACCGAATGGTCTAAGGCGTCACTCTGGTGTTAGACTGGCCTGCTCATGATGGGGTGATCAGAGTTTGATTTCTGGTTAGTGCAGTGAGGGCCACGTAAATTTGGGTATACTTCCTCTAAATTCAACCTTTCTCATCCATAACATATTAATGAAATTAATAAATGTGCGTATAACCCTAACGGTGTAGTTAGACGCGGTGCTAAAAAAATATACATTTACTTGATAAAAAAACTACCTTGAAGTCTACCTAGTTTCTAATAAAACCCATTGACAGAATATGAAATTTAATTAATGTGAAATAATGAGAAGGTGATAAGCATGATGGTTTCATCTAAAAAAACATAATCATTTAGTCTACGCACACAATATAAAACTTTGTATAATTAAAGTTGTCTTTTTAATGCTAGATTACTTGATGTAAACAGTCGGGTAACTTAACTCAAACGCCTTGCAACTGGTTATTGGTCTTGTGAATTCATAAGTGGTTTGGTATCTTACGAATAACTAATTCAATTCAAACAGCAAACAAGAATAATAAATCAAACTCTTTTTGTTTGCATTGCAAGAAGACACAAAATATTATAAGAAAATGACAGTTTTTTTCTCCCCTGCTAATAGCATTGCTAAGAAATTTTAATTTCTCGGAACATATTTAATAGTGTGGTATTCTTTACCTAAGCGAGATTATCTCTATGCTAATAAGTACTTGGGGTAACTTAAAAGGGAAATATTTTTTGAACTTATTGTTTCATAATAAATAAAGTTCAACCACGTTTAGCCTTGTTTGACCGTAAACACGATATAATTTCGTAAAGATGTTAATATTCAGTTGGAATTTGTTGAACTTGGATCAGTCTTAGGATGATGGGAAATGACTCATTCTACAGGTCTTAAGCTCAGGAACCGGGATAAAAATAAAATATTTCCTCTAACTTGTATTCAATTGCCTGAAAAGCTCCTTTAAGTTCACTCCTGTAGGAAAAGTGACGTCGTGGCCACACCTTTATATTCCTGGCCTTGGACCCAAACCTTTTGATTATGACGTCAGCCCCCTCTCATACACCACAGACCTACCTTCATCTAAGACATGTGTAAGGAGGGACATGGCAGACAAAATATATATTCAATGAAAAGCTTTGAATCCATTTTAACGCCATGGCATAAAACAATCCACTCCAATACACCTCGTCTATTTTTATTTATTTATTTTTTAGCACCACGTCTTACTACCCGTTCGGGTTATACGCTTTAAGTACTAATTACGTTAATGAGATAGGAATTGGGAAGGTTGAATTAAAGGAAGTGAACCCACATTTGCGTGAAGAGAGAGAGAGAGAGTGGAAAACCATTTAGGAAACGCCACCCCCAGTTCACCCGACTGAGATTCGAACCTCGATCTCCCCGTCCTCAGCAGTCGGGCTCAACATTACTAGCGGGTTAGCCAACAATGCTACCGAGGCGGGTCTGTTTTTATTTTTAAACCTCACTATAAAAGGAAGAACAGCTTGGAAAATACATGTTTTTTCGGTCAACATTGATGGTACTTATTATAATATTAATATCATTTTATAGGTATTGATACTATCTATCAAAAAATGACATCTGCAGCTCACATGAATTGACGTATGGTCGCATTAAAATTATTTAGATAACTTTTGTAACGGTCGCAAATATTTCTTTATATCTATATCGAACTGTTAAAAAGGTTTAATAATCAAGAAAAACTTCTTTCAGATCACATTTATCGGGAACAAATATGTTTTAATTAAAAATGTGATTACCAATTATATTTTTACATGAATATGTTGTATTTGTTACTAAGAATATTTACCCATGACCAATCTGTTAAAGAGGTCAGATCTCAGAGAATTTGGTTTGATCCCGACCTGAACTTAAAACTGATATGTATTAATGTATGGGTTTATAATATTTTCCAGTTAATATAAATCCAAACGCAAGGGTTAGCTGATTAGTATTAAGTTGCCTTAGATAAAGTATGTTTTAAATCAAGTATTGAAATATGTATGTGTTTAGAAAATGTATGTTACAAATAAGATCAGTAAGTAAACTATACCATTAAGGCGGGAGTGTAGGAAACTCAAAGTTTTTATAGAGAAACTTTCTTCCTTTTTTTTACCAAAATAAATCAATTATTTCTCCAGTAGAAATGTAGAATTTTTTTTTTCACGCGGTTATATCAACAATTATTAAATATTTGTCATGAATTTAGCGGTATTAGATGACAAACTTATTTAAATGAAGAGAAAAAGTTGTCATTAAATTCCAGAACAGCCTTGACAGATATTCAACAACTGTTGATATCACCATGTGAAGAAAATTAAGCTTCATGTTTCTACTGGAGAAATAATTGATTTATTTTGACCAAAAGATGTTTTTCATTAAAAACTATAAAAAAAAACCACCTTAACTGGCGATCCTTACATCCCCACCTTAAAAGTATTGATGATTATGCATACAACCCTGCTGGTGGTTACACCATTTAAAACGTCAGGCTTACAATAGGCTGGGTTGTCGATGATGAGTAGGTTGAATTTCGTATTTCGGCCAGGCGCATTTAGGGTGGTTTTCTAAATATATTTTGTGTTCTTATTCTTTTCTCCAGCAAACGTGGGTACATTTACTTTTAAAAAAATTCAGAAGCATCAAGCCTTAAAACAACTTTGAGTTACATTTTAAATATTTTCCCATTAACTAAAATTGTACACTATTAAAGATTCGAGGTTTCAAATTTGGATTTGAGAAACTAAATAAAATTTAAGATCTGGATTCTAGAAATATAGTATTCGACCCATTTCTAAGGAAACATAATTTTATATCCTACATTCTTACCTTACTAAATTAAAGAGTAAAGATCAACCAAGGTTGTAAACGATCGGTTCTGATTCAATGACTGTTGAACATATAACTCGAAAGTTAAAGTCGTAACAGATGAAGAAAGAATGGAAGGATCAGGGTACTAGATAATTAAAAACAGAAATGAGTCGGTGGGCGTATTTCTTTAGCTGGAACATTATGAATATTGTATGTCCCTGCAGGGCCAAGTTTTGAAAAAGAGGCAATTAATGTTTAATTAATCCTTTGGCCGGTTCTTTTTCTTAAACAAATAATTAATTCTTTCTTCCCCCCTCCCACCTAATTTTTTTTGCATACATTTTTTAACTTTGCAAAAAAAAAAGGCAGTGCACCTTCCAATTTAATTTTAATAAAACAGAAGTTATATAATAATGCTTTTAATGTAATTTATTATTGTCTCAATTACATTTTGTGAAGCTAAAGCTTATTTAGTAAATATACAGTAACCCCATGGCTTTTTTGGTGCTGATTGACAGCTGACAGCTGACAGTTGACGGCTTTGAAAAGTTACCAGACCAAATTATGTATCCGTACGCCGAACCAAATGATCTGAAAAAACATGTGTTTAGCAGCTCTCACTTATGACAGTCAAAATTTAGGTATATACCTAAATGTTGATTGTCAGAAGTCAGTTGTGAGCTGTCAGTCAGCACCAAAGAAGCTGTAGGCTTACTGAATATATATATATATATATACAGTCTATATATATATATATACACACATATATATAATGTAATTACTTACTACACCTACCAATCTTAGAAAAAAAAGTTATTTAATGTTCACTTTCTAAACTGACTGGTAATATCAGCACGATTTATAAACTAACCTAAATCTAGAACAGACACAACATCCAGCCCCCGGCCGTTAATTCATCACTGTGAAAGGGGAAACCCACATTTTTAGCAATGGTAAAATTTTCGGCCATACCGGGAACCGAACCCAGGACTCTTATCTCAGTAGGCATACATACTGACGACTGATTTTTGGACACCAATTTCTAGAGAAGAATACAAATAAATACAGTTTTGCCAAAAACTAAATTTGTATTAAAAAATCAACATTGATTTTTTTTTTACATATTTTATTGATCTAGCTTTCTTTCTGTAAATTTGTATGGCGCATAACCAAATAATTTGTTTTTTATTAATATATTAATTTGATTTTAAAGCTAGTTTTGACAAAACTGTCGTCTTAATTTTCTTTTTACTAGATTGTATTTTTGTGTGTGTACATTTTAGAATACAGGATTTAAAATAGAATAATATATTGTTCAAAATATCTATCTAAGTAAATGTTTCCTCCGAACCGTGTGGCAGGGGTAGCTTGTGGGTTATTACCAAGGCACGCAAGGGCTGATGGGACTGTACTAGTAGCCTATAATGCCTCCCTTTTCCCCTCACTATCCATTTGATCAATCACACACGAAATAATTTAATATAATAAACGAATATGTGTTTACTGACCTGAAAGGTTCATTTTGATAATGAATGGGACAGCTTACTGGTACACTCCTATCAAAAGTTTGTCGACCTGGCAACACCCTATGAACCAACCCTGACGTGTGTTCAGGTGGGCCGAGTTCAGGTCTAATATTATTATTATTATCATCACATTTTACTACCCGTTTGGGTTGGACGCACTTACGCTAATGTGTAATGGTAGGGTGATTGTGAGATGAAATGGAGGACCTACAGTTTAACGTGGGATCCGAACCACGGTGGAGTCCTGACATTCCAAACATTCACAAAATGTCTTGTCAGAGGTGAAGGAAGGGTTTGGTAATCAGATAAATCTGTGCCGGGATCTAGGATTGAACCCCGGACCCTCAGCACAAAAGTCCGACACATTACCTCTAGACCACCAGCTCACCCTTCAGGTCTAGTGTAACTAGTTTCGATCCCCGGGTGAACCTAAAATAGTTTAGAATATTTTTTAAATGTTCATCTTATCACTCGGGTTATAATGCATGGAAAAAGGAACGGGGTCATTTGTGTTTTGATGAGATGCCCTAGGTTAAGTCAGTTTACAATTCATTTGATAATTTAAGCTTTTGCTTATAAATTGGGGGTTGAATAGACAAAATGTATAAATAACATGTGTTAATCTTGATTTGTCTCATTTGTAAGTTAGTTCCAATTATCGAAGTTTAAGGCGAGACGGACGACATGTGACGATCAAACAACCTCGTAGCTCTTCAGGAGTACAACCTCGTGGTCGACCGTCAACGGAAGCTCCTCGCCCCCAAGAGGGAGGCAGACACCAAGGCCCAGTCCACCCCGGACATCGTGGATGATCCTATCAGCGCGTCAACCGCCAGACGGGCGACCCTCTCGTTAGGATTGCCTCTGTCCCCCTCGAACCACAACCTGAGACACGGCTGGTTGTCCGGAGCGTACCTGTACGCGTAGTTCCAGATCTGCGGTGAGGGTAGGAGAGGGTTAACAACATCTACAAAATTTTACCAACTTTTTGTAGGAATGAGCATGTGATGGAAAGGCCTTTATTCTATTAGAAATAAAAAGTCTTTCAGATGGCTATTCCTACAAAAAAATAAGTATGAGAGATTTTATACGTACACTTCGATTACATTTAAAGTTAAAGTCCGATTTTCGTAAGGACAAATAAATAAATAAATATATAGAAAGAGAGCATATCACATGACTTGACGTATGAATATTTTAAAGTAGTAGTATCCTTTCTAGCTGTCCTCTTATAAAAATTGGACTATAGCAGTCTTACCTTGACGAATTACATAATATGATAGGGACATAGCGTAAATCCGTTAAGGTAAAAGCGTCCCTTTACAAGATGAATGAAGTGGGCGTTCTAATGCCAATACTGGACAAGAGTGTCTTGAAATATTTAAACGCAGGGAACAGGATCGGGAGAGTGAAGTTTTGAGGAATCACACGTACATTTTCCATAAGGGAGGATGGAAGTACTCTAACCTTCCGGCAGTAGAGAAATGGGCTGTTTTGGAACGTCTCCCTGTAGGTTTTACACATGTCCTCAACATGGGACATTCCCTTATTGTGAAAACACTCTCAATAATCTCACCTGTTGGCAGAAGAGACTGGCGCTTTGGAACGTCTCCCTGTAGGTTTTACACATGTCCTCAACATGGGACATTCCATTATTGTGAAACCCCTCTCAATAATCTCACCTGTTGACAGAAGAGACTGGCGCTTTTGAACGTCTCCCTGTAGGTTTTACAGATGTCCTCAACATGGGACATTCCATTATTGTGAAACCCCTCCCAATGATCTCACCTGTTGGCAGAAGAGACTGGCGCTTTGGAACGTCTCCCTGTAGGTTTTGCACGGGGCCACGCATTTGACGCCTTTGTCCGTATGCTCGAAATTCTGGTACCAGTTGTCCGAGCAAGTGTAGTCGTCGCTGCACGCCGCGAACCAGGCCTCACAGTCGCTCGCACAGATCGGGACCATGTGGTAGCGCTCGTTCCTAGACGTCAGGTTCGTGGCCTGGAACATACATTTCCTTATCGAGTACGTCACGTTATTTTCGGGTTATTTTTTATCATGGGTGTTTTATGAAGTCACTTAATACTAGTGATGGGTCGAATCTTATATTTACGAATCTGAATCCCATATTTTCTTTCGAATTTCGAATTCAAATTTGAATCCTCGAATCTTCAAAAGTACATTTTTTAATTTGTCAAAAAATTGAAAAGTGTATTTTAAAAAAGCCAACAAATTGACATAAAAAATTAACGAATTTGTAAAAAATATTTGATTTTGTTATTTTATTTTTTTACATAAATGAAAATAAATTGTTATTTTTTTTTTCTAATTACACAAATCTATGTAATTCCGGAAAAATTGCATTTTGAGTTTAATCTAAGACCTTTATATTCGGGTTCGAGATATTTCTTTGCGATGTTCTCGAATCTCGAATGTCTCTTATACTATAGGATACGAGGAATCGAGGATTCGAGCGTCCGATCTCTACTTAATACAAGTACTGTAGTTGTCAGCAGGTAAAATTGTTGTGTTTGAACGGGGAAGTGTCTGTATGTGTATTTTGTAGAGGCGAGCAAAAAAATGTCGCATACTTACAGTACATGAACCAACCGGCCTGATTGTGTAGTGGTCAGTGCACCTGGCTACGGGTTTAACGGTCCCGGGTTCGATTCCTGACTGGTACCTTGGGTATTTTTCCCGAAAGGATAATCACCCCAACGGTCACCAAGATTTGGTTGATTAGGCTTAAGTTATGTTTAAGTGTTTCCACTGGTTCCACACCCTCATATTCACTATCGCCATCATCTCATTTCATAGGGACTTGGAATGCACCTCCATGGAAGGGTTGTACGATTAGTACAGTCGGGCATTCCTTGGGCAACGGTCCATTGTTACTGGCTAATCTTTCCACTACTGGGCTGCGTATTTTGTAGCCCAGACGCGCATTTACCCGAGGAGATCAGACACTTTTTTCAGTCAGTAGCGTCTCTCCACTAAGATAAGTGTTCCGGGTTCGATCATCGACATAGCCCAAAAGGTTTCACTGGTGACATATGGGTTAACCCCTTAACCTTGATAAATTGGTGGACGAAGACTGGATGTTGTGCCTGTCCTAATCTTAAATTAGATTATAAAGCATATGGAGCTACGATAAGCCTAGCAAGCCGGTAGTGGAAAATATATGTCTTGAATAAAAAAAACTGATCCACGCCATAGGTTGGTAACAATAATGGATATAAAAAAAACCAGGAGGAATGCTCTTGGTTGTGAAGAAATTGCAGTTTAGGCGGTAAGCAAGCATCTCGCTGGCAGTCAAGTTGGGAGATCATGGAGTAGTCTCGGGCTGTTTTCCAGTGCTATCCCTTTTAGGTAAAGATCGAGTTAAGGGTGAATTAACACTCGTGTAGGAACTAAAAGGCATAAAAGGCCGGGCTCATGGGACTGTAAAATGAGACAAAACTCTCTGACAAAAGGAATGGACCCGTCGATAGACAGAGCACCTAATAATAATAATAATAATCGATTAAAGTATTGCAGTCATGAAAATTTTCAATTTCGAGAATACGATGGCTCATTTGTGTTGTCTAAAAAAAACATGTTTTACAATTCTGTCTGTCCCCATGTCTGTCTGTCTGTCTCTCTGTTTGTACCTGGGACTACAACCTAAACGGTTTTGTGGATGAAATTAAAATTGATACTTAGATGTTAATATCTCAAATTTAACTCATGTTTTTGATTCAAGGTCTAAGATTTGGGTTGTTTCACAAATTATTTATTTAAAAAAATTCAAATCGTTTTGAAACGTAGGCCTATAATTCAAATGGGTAGTAAGACGCTGTGCTACTTAATAAAAAAGGGTACAATGATTTGCTTCAAATTGGATATCTTAAAAGTGTTTTATGTGATAAATAACAATTTATACCTTTTTTTTTTGCCAAAAATTTCATTCATAAGGGGTTTTTCTAGAAATGTGTGTCTGGAAATTTTATAATTTTTGAGAATGGCTATAAGTTTTTTTTTTAAATGGATATTTCGTAAGTGTTTTATATTGAAAAAATACTTTTTGTTAGTTTTTCTTAGAGATAAAACAATAATTTGAAGGTACCTTACTGACAATTGACTTTTTTATTTTTTTTATTTTTTGCCCTAAAGTGGTTTTGTCCAAAATTTATAATCTGAAGGGCTTTTTATATGATTATTAAAATAAAGCTTATTAAAAAGTAGTTTACTGATTACCTATTTAAAAAAAATTGTTTTAAATTATAATAGACTATAAGATAAAGTATCCCTATGTATACTATTGTTTCGTACCAGTTATTTAAATAAGTGTTCTCCTCTTTTATTTTCCCAAATAAGTGGCTAATATATTACTGATCCTTGACTAAATGTCCTTAGATTTTTTAGGGTATATTTTTGGCACCCAGTGCAGACACCGTTAGGTTGACCCTAAACGTTGGATACTATCCTATATCTGTGAATCACGCCCTAAAGCTGAGGATCCATAATGATATCTAGAGCTTGCGTTGTTCAAATGATTGTGTCTACTTACAATACTAAGGAAGCCTTTTTCCAACCAAACTCTTACTATAAATATCCTGGCGCAACTTTACCCAAGCGACCCAGGGCCCAATGTTCGGGGAGCATTCGAAGAAGCAATTCTCCTGAATGTGATGTCTCTTGCAAGCTTCCGACAACCTTTTCACGTGACTGCAATGGTCGTAGTTGAAGTCGCCCAAGGTGTGGAGTCTCTTCGTCGTGTTGAGTGTGCAGCAGGATCGATCACTCCATGGAGAGCACTGAAATGGATATTGTGACAATTTAGATACAATTTATAAATTATAATAATTACCTGATGAATCACGACAAAGAGCAGTACCTCATCTCCATAGCTACCTGATGAATCACGACAAAGAGCAATACCTCATCTCCATAGCTACCTGATGAACCACGACAAAGAGCAGCACCTCATCTCCATAGCTACCTGATGAACCACGACAATGAGCAGTACCTCATCTCCATAGCTACCTGATGAACCACGACAAAGAGCAGTACCTCATCTCCATAGCTACCTGATGAACCACGACAAAGAGCAGCACCTCATCTCCATAGCTACCTGATGAACCACGACAAAGAGCAGCACCTCATCTCCATAGCTACCTGATGAANGAGAGTGAGAGTCCAGACACCAGTTCAACAGTTGTTCGGGGTCATTGGACCTCTGACTGACCACCGCTGCAACCAGGAGGGTTGCACACCACAGGACCGAGGACACCTCTTTGTTTTCATAGTTACCTGGTAGAACAGTTGCGCTTCTGGTCCTGGCCTGCTCTTATGAGAGTGAGAGTCCAGACACCAGTTCAACAGTTGTTCGGGGTCATTGGACCTCTGACTGACCACCGCTGCAACCAGGAGGGTCATACACCACAGGACAGAGGACATCATGGAAACAACCCCCGCTGGCAACATTGGAAGGTTTTATCAGTCAGTGCAATATTTTATTTCGTCCGGTGAAGTATCGTTTCCGATAAAGGTATATATATTGATTAATTTAATAGAATAATATAACTATACCAAAGAATGTAATACATAAGGTTCTGTGAAAGAGGACGCGAGAAAAGGCAACTGTTTTGCAGTTTTTATATAAAACAATTACTAGACAAAATAGATTAAATATTGTTCCGGTAGAAACATAAATTTTAATTTTCTTCACATTGTGATATCAACAGTTGTGGAATATCAGTAATGAGCATGGCGGCATTATAAAACAAGCTTTTTAAATGAAAATAAAATGTTAACATTAAATTCCAGGTCACCCTTGACAAATATTAAAGAACTGTTGAGGTCACGATGTGAAGAAAATTAAACTCTATGTTTCTACTGAAGAATTATTTGATTAATTTTGACCAACAAATTTTTTTTGCTATACAAAATACAAAAAACACGGCCTTTTCTCGCATACCTTCTTACACTCACACCTAAAAATCTAAGTTTCCAAACCACACAAAAAAAAAGACTTTCTTTTAATTTCATACAATACACCGTTTTAAAATTTAAAATGAATCTCACTTTTATCAAAGCAATTTCATGAGAATGACATGATTACATTTCCTAGAGGATAAATGTATCTAAATCAATAGTTTCCAATCATTTGCAAGGTTTGGCCACAATTTTTGTCTACGAAACTCATCGCGACCACTTGATGACTTTCAAAATTCATATCCTAGTTGTTAATTTTTTTTATTTAATATTACTACCCATCTGTGCCACCCGCATTTAATTACACTTGTGAGGTTGATATAATTGAGAAGAACTGTATCTTTATCTGCTTGGAGGGAGAGGGGGTAACCGTTTAAGGAAAAGTCACCCCTGTACTCCAAGTCCTAATTTGAATCCAGACCGCATCACTGACTAACCAAACAAACTTGACGATAATCCTGCATGCTTGACCCAATTATTATAAATTTCTTATATTGTAACTATACGAATGCAACTGATACGTCCAAACGGTCGAAGTGACCCACTTCAGTGGGCGAATGGTCTAACGTGCTACTCTCAAAATAGAATAGACGGCCGAAGACGTGGAGATCTGGATTTGATTCCGGTCGGGTGCACTAAGGGTGATTCTTCCTAAATAGTTTTCCACTCTCCCCCCACGCAAATGTGGGTGCAATACCGCTAAATTAAACCTTAATAATCCCTAATACATTAGTGTAATACATAAGCGTACAACCAAACGGGTAGTAGGATGCAGTGCTAAAAAAAAAGGTACCCTTTGGGGTACGCGCAAACCAGGTTGGATACCACTGAATTTTAGTCCAACACGTGATTAGCACGTTAGATTTTATTATTTAGCACTGCGTCTTACTATCCGTTTGGGTTATACGCTTAGGTACTAATTACGTTAATGGATTAGGAATTGGGAAGGTTGAATTTAGAGGAAGTGAACCCGAATTTGCGTGGAGGTAGAGTGGAAAAACATTTAGGAAAAAACCATCCCCAGTTTACCCGACCGAGATTCGAACCTCGATCTCCCTGTCCTGGGCAGTCGAGCTCAACATGACTAGCGCGTTAGTTAGCTACGCCACCGAGGCGGGTAACGCGTTGGACCATGTGACAAACAATGCTAGTACCTATAATTAGACCTTAATAAAAGTTAATAATGTTGTAAACTTACTTGTAAAGGTGTTACTCCTACACCGACGTGTGTGTGCGAAGAAACTGGCCTTTGCGTGCCGTACGCAGCGCAGGAGCAATTAGATTACCGGACAGAGACGCAACTACATACGAAGGGGAGCATGGGCTCCTTCGTTAATCCCAACTATCTCCATACTAACAAGATTGAAGAACCGGAAACATCTCATTGTCCACCTCAATCATCTGTTAAACTTGCAATCCCCTCCTTCCTCTTGGTCCGCTCTTCGTCCGGTTCAGTTGTCCGTGGTGATGATGTCATTCGAACACTCTCCTAAACTTGACACGTGAGCCTATGTGGGTTGTATAGGTGTCACCGTGGTCGAGTGGTTAGATATGTTTACTAAACCCTGATTGTGGTTGGAACCCCGTTTCCAACGGCCTTATTTCATACCAAAATTCAACTGTATAATATTATTTTAGTAGGATAAAAGGGCTTACAAAACGAGCTTTCAATCAATATTAGGGTATAGACCTAACATAGGTCTCGACAATAAGTGTCCAAACTGACCCCTTGGTCTGGTGGTAAGTATTCCTAGCAACTAATATGGGAGTTCCGGGTTCGATTCCCGGTAGTGCCATAGGTATTTTTCCCAAAGGGAAATTGCTATTATGGTTACCATGGCCCTGTTACTTAAAATTAGGTTAGGTTTAATTCTTCTACTGAAACCACATAATCATAATCTCATTGGGACAAAGTAGCCTCACCTGCGTGGCGGCCCAACCTCAGAAAACGGTTGCATACCAGCCATTACCAGTAGGAGAGCAGGGATTTCTATTCGACAAACCCTGATGGCATACGAAAAAAAAAAGTTATTCCCAAAATATTACCAGCCACGGTCACCTTTTGGGGCGATGTCCTGGACAAATATCTTTTCATCTCACAAATATCTACTATATTGTAAAGTATAAAATTGTTCTTCCTAATTTTAATATCTCCTCTGTGGTAGATTAATTGATGACTTAAGTGATAAATATAAAATTATTATTATTATTATTATTATTATTATTATTATTAGCACGTCTTACTAACCGTTCGGGTTTTACGCACTTACGCTAAGGTGATTGTGAGATGCAATTGAGGACCTACAGTTTAACGTGGGATCCGAACCACGGTGGAGGTCTGGCATTCCACACATTCACAAGTTGTGATTAATAAACGTCTTGTCAGAGGTGAAAGAAGGGTTTGACAATCAGATAAATCTGTGCCGGGAACGAGGATTGAACTCCGGACCCGGAGCACAGAAGTCTGACACCTTACCCCTAGAGCACCAGGTCACCGGCGTGAAAATAAAAGATCAAATAATCAACCAAAAACCCAGAGTTCAAATCTAACAAGACCCGCTACAGTTACCGAATGGTCTAAGGAGTCACTCTCATGTTACACTAGCCTGTTAATGATGGGAAGATCGGGGTTCGAATACCGGTCGGGTCTACTGAGAGTTTTTTTTACAAAATGGTTTCCCACTCTCTTTCCATGCAAATATGAGTAGATTACCTCTAAAATTCTTCCTCCGTTATTCCTACCCTAATAGAATAATTATATATATATATATATATATATATATATATATATATATGTGTGTGTGTGTGTGTGTGTGTGTGTGTGTGTGTGTGTGTGTGTGTGTGTGTGTGTGTGTAATCCAAGCAAGTAGTAAGACGCGGTGATTAAAAAAATTCTAGCAACGCACATTGAAGGAACTACTCAATATTATGGATTTCATTTTTGACAAAACACTGTGCAGTTTTTGTGAAATTTGACTTAAGATGATCATTCATTCCTGATTTTCGGGAACATTCCTCTAAACAAGACTAAGTCTCGGACTATTTTTGTCCCCGACTTGTTAGATAAATTAGTGAAATTTGAAATGTGTATGGGTTAAATAAAAGTGTTTTAATCAAGTCAGTTTTAAATGTAAAATAATAGTAGCATGCCCAGAGAAAAGTATTAAGAACTCATTCCTATGCATAAGCCCCATTCTCGAATAGTCGTTAAAAACAGTAACTAGACCACTATGACTAATTTTACGTCTATTAAAATATACAGGCAAGTCTTAAATACACAGTGTATGTTCATACGTGTCATCAAAGTCTTCACATATTGAACGTAACCCTATAGGGAAACCCTCTTGATAACCACATAGTTTTATTTCATAATTACATGTCATAATAAAAGGCTGTATTGACCAATTATACCTTTAACAACCACTAATATAACTTTGACAACCTAAATGAGAAAATCCAAGGGTCACTATATTACTTTTACTGTGATTGACCGTTCAAAAAAATAATATATATATATATATATATATAATTTTAAAAAACATTACCAAATAAAATAAAACATTACCACATAACTAATATTTATATACGGCGTCTTCGTTATTCTTAAGTATAGCTAATAGTATTTTTATTTATTAAATAACGCCAGTAATATTTATTTTTTTGTAAATGATTGATGTATTTGATTTAATAAATGCCAACATTTTGTTTTTTATAAATTATTTTAATACCAGTTTAATTATTAATTACATCATATTTACACTTTATATTTTAAATTAGAAAAAGTTTGTCATAGGTTAGTATTTTCGTGTTGGCCGTTTTTTTTATCGAATATAAAACATAGATGACTTATAGATGATATGCATCTTATTAAATTTGTAATCATCTGTAAAAAATTAAATAAGTGTCACAAACATTGTGACATTTTTATTTCGAGCGTTGTTAGTCAAAAGTTAAATATTAAACTTTTTCCAACTACGGCGTAGATGAGATGGTGGAGGGGTGTTTAACACAAAGTTGTTCAAAGATTCGATACCCTTGAATAATCAGTACATGTTTATTGAGAATCAGTCATAGGATGGAATAAATATAATCAGTACTTATTAAATATTTATCCCTCATGGCACCTCCACAGATAAAAAGTTTCTGCTATTTCCTGCTTGCGGTTCAAGTCTTATATTCACTTTGTTCTTGTCCTCTTCTCCAACTTCGAGAAAAGAGTGCCAATCCAGTAAGAAGTAGAGCCCATTTGGTTTGGGTGTTGGTAGGTTTTTAATCACATCAGCACCTTCTGAAGCTGTTTCACCTCCCCCAAAAGAGTCTGCGAGATCAGCGAAAGACGGTCCTTCTGTACTATTTGATGATGATGATGAAGAAGAAGATGATGATGATGACGAGCCTAATGAAGAGTCTGATGAAGAGGAATTTGAGGAAGAGGAAGCTGAACCTGATGCAGTGTTGTTATCTTGTTGCCGTTTCACTTCATTCTTTTCAATATCATTAATTTGGAGCAGTTCTTCAAATGATAATGGATCTGGGGCATCTTTTATTTGATCTAAAGTTACTTTTTTGTTCCCTCTATTCTTTGGCACAAACATAATTGGTAAATTGTCATTTTCACCACCAGTATATATATTTTCCATGTTCCTGCCGTCTACGTCATAGTCAATAGGTCTGATAGGTATGGAGAACGTAATATTTAATGCTTCTATTTCTTCGGGAGTTAGAGTGCCATTTTCCCTGGTTAACTGTTTGATAGTGCTTAAAAGCTTGATCAGTTTTTTGGATTCCTCTTCTGTATGGTTGAGCATTGCAAAATGCGTAGCCGGCTTGAAGACATGTTGATCACCTTTTTTAAGAGGCTTCTTTTTGCCGTCAGTTTTCTTTTTACCGTCAGAAGAAACAAAGCCAAGATTTTCTAGTACATCCATCATGTCTTCCGACATTATATCTTTGTTTATTAAAGGCATCCCATCGGATGAGAGAGTCTTCAAATCAGCAGTTTGTTCTTTGGTTTTATCAAGGGATGGTTCTTCAATATCCAGCGATTTTTGTGATCTAGAGCTTTGGAAGTTATAACGAGAGGGTGGTAAATCAATGTGTGTTGGGGCTTCCCTCCCTGTTTCAGACATAGGCATGAGCCCAAACGATGCCAAGAAATGCTTCATGTCACTGTTCATGACATCATCTTGCCCTTGATCCCCAGAGCTACCTATGTCAGGTAGCGGTTTAAAGTTGAAGTACGAACTGGGGTCAACAGTTGGCTCCGGGTTGAAATGTTGTTCGGGAGGATTCGTCATGGATACCAGAGATTCTTGTCTCAATTCCTCTCGTTGCGCCTCAGCGGTTGGAGGTAGCAGACCAATAGACACTAGAAGGTCTTTCATTTCTTGTGTCAAGGATTCTGCGGCGACAGACGCGTCAGAATGAGTCGTGGTTGGTTCTGTTGAAGTAACCGCAGCTGTGTACGGCAGAGGAGCCTCCCTCTCTGGGAACAAACCTATTGCAGCAAGCACTTCTTTCACGTTGTTGCTCATCGCGGGGTGTATAGGAAGGTTCTGTTGATGGGAATCTGCTGTGATAGGCTCCTTCATGACTGTTGGACTGACTGTGACAAATATTGGTTTATTATTTTGAATATCTATTTCTGGATTTCTTAAACGTTCATCAACATTAAGGGAAGACAACACATTTTTCATTTCGTTTGGCAAGCCAAAGTCTATTTTCTGCGATTGCTCATAAGACTGTAAGGGCGATATAGTTGAATCGTAACTAGATACGATTGGTTTAAAACCACCATTTAATTGTAGATCCATATTTTGTGGATGTTTGAATGCGCTTTCATCGTGATAGTTTTCACCGCGAGTTGGTGGTCGCTCGGTTTGATATCGTTCAGTGGTAGGAACTGTGTGGGAAATTTTCTTTGATGTCGTTGTTCTTAGAGTTGTCCTTTCTGTAACATAATTTGGCACTGTTCTTGTGGTTAAAACTTCTTCATGAGTACTTATTGAAGTTATAGGCTGTGTTAATGTTGATGATTCAACCGAATTCGTATTTAGGGTCTGTGGACGAATTGTCACTTGCGGACGACGTCGCCGCTTTGGTTTATTCTGCTGTGAAGTTGATGATACTTTGGGAGTGTCAGTAGAACTTGATGTTTTGTATTCTTCTTTATGTTGGTCCAGTGTCGTCGTTGATTTATTTTCAAAATAGGATTGGTTGTATTCATCTTGTGGCTGATATTTTTGTATTGTGGGAGGCTCTGATATCTTTGGATCAGAATATTCTGGTTTGTTTTCTGGAATAGGTTTATCACTCACGATTGGCTTATGTGTACTAAGATATCGCTCCTGATCTTCCGAAAATTGATATTTTTCAGTGGTAGGTTTTGTAAATTTTGTGATGGACTGTTGCTCATAATAATTTTGAGATGGTTTCTGAGGTCGGTTCAATGGTTTTGTAGGTTTTTGAATTTCTGTTATATCATCCCTGATGATAGGTTTTTTGTTCTTCTGTGAATTGTAATAGCCGCTATAATTTTTAATCTCATCATAATCCTCCTCAGTGTATGACCGGATGGTAGAAGTTCTTCGTGAGCTGTATGTAGACAGCTCATCAGTCGTGTTGGTAAGTAACCATGTTATCGGGGGCTTGGTGTACAGTTCCTGAATTCTCGTATCACTCAGATTTTTAGCACTGTACGGCAGAACAACCATCAACGCTCTCATGTAATCCTCGCGTGTTTTGAAGTCATCCCGGGAGGGTAGCTTTATGTAATTAGCGTTTTCAGTTGCAGACTCTCCAGATTTCAGCTCCGTAGTATCATATTCATTGGCGTTTTGTTCGTCATTTGTTATGTTGTTTAGTATTTCTAGAATCTCAGCTCTAGAAATTCTAGGTAGATTCGGATTAGAGGCCAGTATTTCTTCGACTTTATCGACTGTGGTGTTCACGTCTACCTCGTTCAGCGATTCGTCGGCTATCTCTGAATAGTTCTCAAGATTGTCTGGCGCCGTGACGGTGAACTCATCCTCGCTGGAGGCAGTGACTGGAGTAGCCCAGTCCTCATCTTGCCCACTGGTCGTAAGATCACTGCCCGACGCTGTTGAAAAATAATCAGTTGTTTCTTGATCGTTGTAGTCGGATGCTGTTGTGCCATAGTCCTGAGTTTCAGGAGTTGGAAGCTCATCGGTTGTTGCTTCAAGTTTACCCAGGTCAGCTGACACACAGGACAGGATCCCAACTACACAGAGTGTAGTAAGAATCTGAAACAAAAACCATATACTTTCTTTGTATTATAACCGCAGGCACAGAACTTTTATTTATTTCCTTTTTGCATCGCATTTGGACTATCCAGATTAAATTACACCTTTATGGTAGGAATGTTGAAGATATAATTTAGAGAAAATTTGACCAATTTCACATGGAAGGAGGTTAAGAAACCATTTAGGGAAAACAAATCTCAGTACACCTAGACGAAATACGAGTCTGCCTGTCACCGGTAAACCAGGACATACGAGCCTAGCGCTTAGCCCACGTGCCCACCGATGCTTATGTTTTTATTGCTGTAATGCAGGGGGATAAACAACTATGGGTTTGATATTATCGTTTCTTCAACTCAGTGGATCTACTAAAGATGTTCTTATAAATAATTATACTATAATTATTATTGTGTAAAATCTTTTCTCCAGTTAGTTTTCTCATCAAGACAATACAGAACATGCATGTCCAACCTGTGGCCCACGAGCCACCTGTAGACCCAGAGTTCGATGTATGTCAGATCAAATTGAAATACCTACTTTAAATTGCACAAATAAACAACTGATCCAGCTCTGGTTTTTATTTTATTTGGGTGACCCCAACCCCCGCTTCCCCGAGAATCAGCTGGGGTACGGGTGGATATGATTGATATAGAATGAAACATTTTATATCTGAGCGAGTAACCATCCAAGCTTGGAATAATTTGTGGTTTGTCTTGGAGGTCACTACCAAAACCTTTGTTTAGCACGTTATGTTTACCATATTGCAAGGTAAGTGTAAGGTGATACTTTTGTACTTTCTCTCGACACCTCAGAAAGAAAGTATTGTGATCGTAAAAAATAAATGGTATGAAGCTACGAACGAACTTTCTCGTTCTATTGTCTAGAAATGGAGATATTTACTCAAAATTCGTAATATAATATACACTAGCAAACCCGAGTACAAATTGCGCTAGATATACGTAAAACATTATTTGAACCATGGTTAAAATTTCATAATTTTATTTTTAAAGAATTACCCTCTTCATTTGTTTATTTGGACCAATAAAAAATATCAATATTGGGTTCCCGAGGGCCAACATTTCGTATTAAAATTTTCATTTTTGTTTAAAATTTTGTAATTTTATTAGGGGATGCACATTTTATGGTTATCGCATTGCTATTAAATTTTTATTTTATAAATTTTGACCAATAAAATAGGTAATTATTGACCATTGAATCTTAAATGAGAGAGATAGAATCGTTATAGCTGATTTTGAGAAAATTGAATTTTTCTCTTTTCATCCTCTAGTAAACTGCTATTAATTTTAGGGTTAGACAGACGCAGTTATAAAAACTAATTGTTTAAGGTTTGGAGGATCATGAAACGTTGACCTCCATCAACATCTCAGGTCAAAGATGTTTATTATAAATAGATCCACATGTATGCAATGATAAATAATTTTATATCTCAAATAGTTTAGGAAATATGAGAAAAAAAATGAGAAATAACGCATCAGACCAAAGCCCTTAAAGTCATTTTGCCGAAATATTGAGAGTATCCATTTTGTTTAGAGTATTTATAAATGTTTTGAAATGAAATTTAATCAAAATCTTTAAAGCCGATTATGAGAAAATTGACTTTTTCTCTTTTTGCCCATCAGTAAACTACCCTTAATTTTAGGGTTAGATATCCAATTCCAAAAACGCCTGGGGGCAACCCTATGAAAACCCTAGATATCAAGTTTTAGCCCAATCGGTAAAATAGTTTAGGCTCTAGTTGGAGGTACACACATACAGACAGACGGGGATTCAAAAACCACTTTTTCGGATTCGGGGTGTCATGAAACGTCGAGATTCATCAAAATCTCGAGTTCAATTTTTTTGACGATCACAATATATTCTCTATTTGTAAGATAGCGAGAAAGTAAAAATCTAACTCAAGTTTTTGATAAATGTCGACGTTTCATGACCCCCTGAAATCAAAAAAGTGTTTTTCTCAATGCTGTATGTCTATACCTTGCGCTAGAGCTGAAAATATTTCACCGATTGGTCTAAAACTTAGTATCTGAGGTTTACATAAGCTCTCCCTAAGGTACTTCTGGAATTAACCATTTAACCCTAAAATTAAGGGTATTTTACTGAAGGTTAAAGGAGAAAAAAAATTATTTTCTTAAAATTTGCTGTAACGATTTTGATTAAATTTTATATATAGACACTGTTTATCATTATAAACAAGATGGAAATTCTCATTTTCTCTTGAAAATGACTTTGAGGATACCTTAGATGAGGAAAATTTTCCCATTTTCCTAATTTCTACGCTATTATTTGAGACACAAAATAACTTATCATTGTAAAATTGTGGTACTATTGAAGATACAAAGCTTTTATTTGAAATATATTCTTATAAAACAAATGTTTTCTGTGCTATAAGCAAATATATATTTTCAAAGACCTGGATTAAAACATATATATATAATTCAGGTCTTCGAAAATGAATTTGATTTTTATGCTCGTTGGTGAGCAAATGTATCTAGTTTCTCAATTTTTCTGTAACATTGTTTCTAGTTCCTGATGCCATAGAGTAAGTAAGTAAAAGTGTATATTATTTAATTTATTGTATTCGGTGTAATTTTTCTACAACAATGTATAGTCCTGTTATTTCGTTTCACAAATCTTACGAGTTTTTAGTGAAGCATTATTGAATTAATCGGTCCGCGTTGGGCGTCGATTAAAACAATACGGATCGGCGATGGGCGCTGATCGAAGTGATATCGTTTAGTTAGCTGTTAATTGCCCCGTGATCAAGCACTAATTAAAGCGGTACGGTATTTTGATGATATAATTGGTATCTATAGCCCCGTTATCGAGCGCCAATTATGTTGATACGGAATTATTATCAGATATGTTAATTTAATAAATAATACCTTTAATGTTGCACACGATTTATTAAAGTTATTTTATCTTCGGCACTGAAGATATAAGTTTATATGATACAGCTTAGTTGAACTACAGATTTCAGTTAGTGGCATTGTGAACTACTGCTACTGCTATATTTATGCTACCGGCACTTAAGATATAATTTGTTAGATTTATGTGACCGGCACTGTGTATAATTTGTATTGGAACTCTCTATGTTCATACGCACAAGCAGCTTATATATGACCTACCCCTTGCCCCTTGGACAGCACGTGATCAGTGTTAGAACCAACAAATCGAAAGAGTCCTGGCGACAGGTGTTATGAAGGCTAGCTTCCTATTGGGTAGAGGGAGCTAGCGTCACTTGCTTTTTTGGTAAATGCTGCGGGGTTGACTTTTGAAAGAAAAAATAAGTTTTAATTGTGCAATTCTTCGACATTATTTCTGAAAAGCGAGTGATTATCCATGGATGAAGTATTGAAAGGATATTTACATACAATACATTAAAGAAAAATGCACTTTATCCATGACTTTTTTTTAATATATGAGAGGGGTCCAAATCAGTATCGTTACATTAGTAAATGTCTATCTTAAGATAGATGCACCGTATCATTTATTTTTTATTGTTAACATGCTAAAACATAGTCAGGCACGCCTAAAATGTTAATTAGCCCCATCTCACCCCCTATATTATTGGAAAATAACGACTAATTTACAGAAAAGGCTACAATGGATCCCGAAAAATAAAATAAAAATAAAATTTTAAATTATTATTTTCCAAGGGAAAAAAATACATTGAAAACTGTGACTATGTGGTCAAATACAACAATAAAAGAGTAGCGTTTTATTTTGAATATTTAGCATAGTACATTTTATTTTCAGAATGTTGATTTGTTTGGTGACACCTGATTCACTATTCTTTGTTATTTGACCAACACTCTCGTGTTATACTGGCATGCTAAACGAGGAGATCGGAGTTCTAATCTAGGTCAGATCTACTGAAGGGGTGTTTTTACTAAACGATTTCCCACTCTCCTTCCACATAAATTCGGTACCTAAGTAATGCTTCCTTCCTCATGCCAAATTCATGAGAGTAATTATAATATGTGGGTATAACCTGAACAGGTAGTAAGATATGGTGATAAAAAAAATAGCAGGACTGCTAAATTTAGAGGTAGATGATTGGTCCAGTTTAACTAAAAAACAAACCATACCTTTTATTTATGGGTGACGTTCCAACATTTTACCAGCGGGACTGTACAAGGGAACACAAACAGGTGAAGTGAGTATGGGTGAAAGTCAACCGCTTTATGAGCATCAGACAAACCAGAATAGGACAGTCTCTTTATAACAACCATAAAATTGCCTACCTTGAACTAGAAATTGTAAGTGTTACTTCGACCAGGTTTGACCACAAGACTAGGGCTTATGACTGGCCTAGTAAGGCCTGAATAGATACAGTCCAATTTTCGTAAGAAGAACAGTTTAAAAAAATACCATCTTTTTTGTCAATATTGATAACGTTTTAATATATTATTATTATTATTATTAATAGTAGTAGTACCGCATTTTACTACCCGTTCGGGTTATACGCACTTATGTTAATGTGTAATGGTAGGGTGATTGTGAGATGAAATGGAGGACCTACAGTTTAACAGTGGGATCCAAACCACGGTTGAAGCCTGGCATTCCACACATTCACAAGTTGTGATTAATAAACGTCTTGTCAGAGGTGAAGGAAGGATTTGGTAATCAGATAAATCTGTGCCAGGACCGGGGATTGAACCCCGGACCCTCAGAACAGAAGTCCAACACCTTACCCCTAGACTGCCAGGTCACCGATATAATATTGTTATTTTATAGTTATTGATATTATCTATCAAAAGTGACATCTAAAGATCACATGACTTGACGTATGGATATGGGAAAGTAGATCTAGTATATTTCCTAGTACCCTCTTCGCTGGCCACGTGGTCTAACACGCTACTCTTTGCATTAGATTAGACTGCCAATTACGGGGAGATAGAGGTTCGAATCTCGGTTTGGTGTATTAAGGGAGGTTTTTCCAAAAATTGTTTTCCACTATCCCTCCACGCAAATGCGGGTACACTTTCATGAATATAATCTTAACCATCCCTAAAACCATTAACGTAATTAGTATACAGCCCGACTGAGTAGTAAGACGCGATGCTTGAACCAAACTTTTCTAGCTGGGTTAGAGTATTAACATTATATTTCTTAATATTTCCACAGATCTCGACCAAACTTGGAGCATACATAAGTAGGCACCACAACTACGATTTATATATATTTCATTTTTACTTTACCCTAAAATCCCGGAGCCAAGGGTAACCAAATTTTTTTTTTTTTTGCACCACGTCTTACTACTTGTTTAGGCTATATGCTTTATGTACTAACTACGCTAATGAGTTAGGGATGAGTAAGGTTGAACTTGGATGAAATGTACCCGGATTTGAGTGAAGGTAAAATGGAAAACCAGTTTGTAAATACCATCCTCTGTAAACCCGACCGAGATTCAAACCCCTATTTCCCTGTCATCGACAGTCGAGTGTAACACTAGAGTGACGCCTTAGACCACGCGGCCACCGAAGAAGATGTATCAAAAGATTGTGGAAGATGGAAGGACTTGGAAGGAATGGAGACTGGTCAAATATATTAGGAAATAGAAGAGAATAGATATAAAATAGAACCCAACCTTTTAAAAATATACATTGTATTTAAATTTAGCCAAATAGGTCAAACATATAATAATTACATCATAATATATAGCAGTGTTTCTCAAAGTGTGTACCTCGGAGCTCTGGGACTAACCGCGACCCCTTCAGGGGATCCCCGAGACTTTAGAATATTTGTTAGGCTGGATTATTTTTTAATACTCTTCGGACAGAACAAAATATTACAACAGAGATAATGTAGAAAAAGACATTCCAGCTGTCTTCTATTAAGCCAGTTATTAATGATACATCCAATAATATTAGGCAATACCACTATTCTCACTAAAATAAAACCATCTACCTGAGGTATTTAACGACAACTTTCTGAATCGATTGATTAAATCAGAACACGTCTTATAAAATATTTTAAATCTTGAAAAGACACAACACCCAGCACCCCGGTCGTTAAATCATCACTGTGAAAGAGGAAACTCACATTTCACCAATTATAAATTGTTCGGCCATCTCAGGAATCTAACCCGGGACCCTTAACGCAATAGACAGAATCACTACCGACAGAGCTAAGGTGCCGTCACGTAATTTAAGACGTCAGTCTTGAAATAGATTTAAACATTTTAAACAAACAAAAAGTAGCATATACACACGTCGTTCTGTTTAGACTAAAAGAAATTCCTCTATCAAATCTCGCTAAAATTGGTCAACACCTTTGGCAGTAATCGCGGAACAAACAGACTGACGTATGAAGTGTCAAGCCGTCGAGCTCAAACAGAACCTATAATTCATTCACGACCTAAGTTTACCTGAATGACAGCTCAAAATGGTACTAGAAGTAATCCCTAATATATCACTACGCCAACAGCTGACATCTATCACTTTGGATTACTGTAATGAAAACAGATGGTAATATATGGTAATATATTAATGTGATAGTTAACCACAGTAATTTAGGCCAATATTATTTATATATTTATTTGAGGTCGAACACAAAGTTTATCTATATTTTTATTCCACTTAAAAATATTAACATCGCTTTCACAAAAACTTATAACGAACATAGCCTCAAAATGGCGACTGACGAATTTTAAACCATATGATTTAACATAACGGTAAACAAGTTTTTTTACAATGATGCAGACACGCAGTTGATGAAAATACTTTATTCGGTTAAATATTTAAAAATACGATAAAATAATCATAAAATCATGTATTGTATGTAAAAAAAATGACAACAATTTTCTCTTTTCCAAGTAAATACGATGCCTGTATTAAAAGGTATTGATGTATGCACTATAATACACAAAATCAGTAACGTTCCAAAACGAAAAATAAGTACTTTTAATTGTGTTTAAAATACTGTTTCGAGTTGGACAAAAAGAAATTATTAAAAAAAAATGAAATAGTATGAGAAAACTTAAGTTTACGTTATTTTAAATTTAATATATAACAGGTAGTTAAAGATATTTATATTTTTAACAAAACTGTGATCTTTTACAAGTGTTGGCAACCCAAAACCTAAACATATGATTTTCGAACTGTCCTCCAGGTAAAAACCTATCGTGAATGAAACCTAACTCCGCTAGGTCAAAAGTAACAAGAGCGTTCATCTCCAGAGCTTCAAATGTCCACACGCAATATTGTTATGTATGTGTTAAAGTGTGCCAGCAAGTTTTACTTAGGCTATATCTGCCCCGTCGAGAAAGAAAGTGGTGGTTTAGAATGTGAAAGTATTTACAATTTTTTTTTCTCTTTCCTTCGTTTGAGAACTACATTTTCATATCGGTTGATCGAATTAAAAGCTGTAAATCAGTCTTTTAGGTTTAACTTTAACGGAGCCTATTATTTATTTAGTACCGCGTTTTACTACACATTCGGATTATATACGCTAATAGGTTAGGGATTGGTAAGGTTGAATTTAGAGAAAGTGAATCCCCATTTGCGTGGAGGGAGAATGGAAAACCATTTAGAAAAATCCCCTTTCAGTTCATCCGGCCGAGATTCGAACCTTGATCTCCCCGTCCTCGGCAGTCCAGATCAACACGAAATTAGCGCGTTCGATAACTACGCCACCGAAGTGGGTTAATAGAGCTATTAAAAATTCATAACATTATCTACTAATTAACCAGAAGAGTTAGGTGTGAGTTTAACTCTTGAGCCGGGAGTTAGGGGATTTAATCTCGAACAGATTTACTCAGGGGTGATGCTTTTGCAATAAAAAATTCAAAACCATCTTAGACCTATTTAAAAAATTTCCTTGTGTTGTTGGAAAAGATGAAAAAATTTAATTCGACCACATTAGTTATATAAATGGAATTAATAAATTAACTTAAATTTTGTTTACGCTTCAAGAGCGATCGGGATTCAAATTTCGACCGGATGTAATGGGAGTGAATATCCAAATATAATTTATCTTATATTATTATTATTATTATTATTATTATTATTATTAGCACCGCGTCTTACTAGCCGTTCAGGTGACCTGGCGATCTAGGGGTAAGGTGTCAGACTTCTATGCTGGCGGCCGGGGTTCGATCCTCGGTCCCGGCACAGATTTATCTGACTACCAAACCCTTCCTTCACCTCTGACAAGACATCTTGTGAATGTGAGGAATGCCAGGTCTCCACCGTGGTTCGGATTCCACGTTAAACTGTAGGTCCTCCATTTCATCTCACAATCACCCTACCATTACACATTAGCGTAAGTGCGTATAACCCGAACGGGTAGTAAGACGCGGTGCTAATAATAATAATAATAATAATANNNCTGTAGGTCCTCCATTTCATCTCACAATCACCCTACCATTACACATTAGCGTAAGTGCGTATAACCCGAACGGGTAGTAAGACGCGGTGCTAATAATAATAATACTAGCCGTTCGGGTTATACGCACTTACGCTAATGTGTAGTGGTAGGGTGATTGTGAGATGAAATGGAGGACCTACAGTTTAACGTGGGATCCGAACCACGGTGGAGGCCTGGCATACCCCAAATTCACAAGATGTCTTGTCAGAGGTGAAGGAAGGGTTTGGTAATCAGATAAATCTTTGCCGGGACCAAGGATTGAACCCCGGACGCCAGCATAGAAGTCTGACACCTTACCCCTAGACCGACAGGTCACCCAATTTATCTTAGACTCTTCGTGCTAATGTGGGTTCGCTTCTTTGACATTACCTTTTAACATCACTACTCCTTAAATTAAACCGTTCATTAACATGGTGTTAAAATAAATAATTTACTCGCGTCAGGGGCCAAATGGTTTAAGGCATCACTCTCATATTAGATTTGCTTGCTGATAACGGGAAAATCGGGGTTAGAATCCAGGTTGGGTCTGCTGAGGTTGATTCTTCCTAAATGGTTCCCAACACTCTCTCCATTCAAATGCGGGGAAACTACATCTAAAATGCTTCTTTCCTCATCCATACCCCCATTAGAGTAATTTATTATATAAGCATATAACTTACACTGAGCAGGTAGAAAGGTGCGGCGATTAAAAAACTAAAATTTAAATTTTAAAATATTACTACAAAAAAAAGAGTTTTTTACAGCTTCATTTGACTTGATTAAAAATAACTATAAAAAAAAAACTTTTTTTTGCTTTCAACATTAATAAGACTAACATTTCATTAGTGTTATTTTATAGATAAAGTAGCCCCATGGCTTCTTTGGTGCCGAGTGACAGCTCACAGTTGACAGATGACGGCTTTGAAAAGTTACCAGACCAAATTATATATCCCTACGCCGAACCATATGATCTACAAAATCATGTGTTTAGCAGCTGTCACTTCTGACAGTCAACATTTAGGTATATACCTAAATGTTGACTGTCAGTCAGCACCAAAGAAGCCACGGGGCTACTGTAGTTATATTCTCTATCAAAAGTGGCATCTGTAGATAACGTGACTTGATGTATGAATATAATATAAGAATACCATTCTAATAGTTTTGTAACGTTCACATTCAGTTTCTTCCTATATGAATCGGACTGTACTCATATTCTTGACTCATGTCAATTCCAAGCACTTGGAAAAGGTGTCCCTTCTTAATGTGTGTTGACTTACATCTCACAACTAACAACTACAGTTAATTTGGATACACTCTTGAAGGTTTATAGACCATCCCAAAAACATCGAACCAATAACTCGCAGCTGCCTGTAGAATAACTGCATTCCGAACTTTTACTCGCGGCCACTATTAATGGATGACGTCAGATAGAACATTAATATTACCACCGCTCCCCAGCGGTTTGTTTCTCAACATTAATTTTAGAGGATTTTTTTTTTACTTTGAAACGGTACTCCTATTAACTACCAGAAACTTTTTTTGCCAATCATTGTCTATGAAAGATGTAGGATATAACCGTAGAAAATTGAATCGATTTTTTTTTGTCGCCACATCTCACCACTCGTTCCGGCTAGATGTATAAAAAAAATAGCTCTAAGGTTGAATTTAGAGCAAGTGTATTTGAATTTGCGGGAAAGGAGAGTAGAAAACTATTTAGGATAAACCATCCTCAAAACACCCGAAAGAAATTTTAACTCCGATCTCCCCATCATCGGCAGTCTAGTCCATTGTGAGCGTGACGCCTTAGACTATTCAACCATTGAAGTGGGTTATTCTAATAAATTAACTTGATAAAATATCTCTCTTCTAGAACCTAGCTTACAAAGTCGTCAAAAAAATAAGGGAGCTTTAGAAAAAAAAGATACCTTAATTTTGGTGTCCAGATATACATTATTTAAATGAAGAATGTTTCCACAATTTTCCTTACCATAGGCCTATTAAGAATTGAAAATTAGGCTTACAAAGTTAACTAAATTTTGAAAAAATCATTTTTATGGAATATAATTGTAATCTCTAATTTAAAACTAATGTTTAAAAAATTAAAATTGATTTTTAAAACTGCGGCTCTGGGTTTTACCCTTTAGTATTGGTCCAAGCGCCCCAAATTTCAAAATTCTTGGTAATATGGGAGCATCTCCTAATATTATGCACATTAATGAATTAAAGTTCATGAAACGAGTGATCTTATAAGCCATATTATATAAGCTATCATGTGAATTTACTAAAATATTAACAAAAATTCTACTCTTCAGGTTGAGGTTCAATCTTGACTAACCGCCACCTTGAGATGTATTTTATTAATTAATGGTTTACCATCCTTTTTTCCAGGCTAATATCAGAACATTTACTCCTACGATAAAATGGATAGTGGCAGAGTTAGCTCAGCGCTATAGAACACAACTGACGTGTTCAGATTTCACCCGAAAATTTTTCCAATAAGGTTTCTTATCGGGGGGTTTAATTTCTTCTCCAAGCAACTCTCCTTATCTGCACCCATTAGATTAAGTAATTAATAGCTCTTGTGCTACTCTCATCAATATAGCTAGGATGTCAACCTCCATCTAGTCTGGTTTGCCATGTGACAGGAAAATAAAGAGTTCAAATAATGTTGATCCTGTTGGGGATGGATTTAAAAAAAATGTTTCCCCACTTCCCCTCCACGTAAATACGGTACAGTTGCTCATTCCTTTCCCTCTGCGCAATTACAGTTCCTCATGCCCTTTCCTCTACGCAAATATGGATACAATTCCTCATCCCTACCTCCTCCCCCTCTACTCAAATAGGNGGCGCTGCCCCCCCCCCCCATTTGTATATTAAATGGGAATAGCCCAACATATATAGTATTAAAAGGTGCCTAAAATAATAAAAAAATCTTGTTTTGAATGTTAATCATTTAAAAAAAAGTCTTAACAAACGTGTTTTAATTTTGAAAACTAGGATTTTTAATATTTACTGACCCACTTCGGTGGTCACATGATCTAAATTGTCCCTATCACAATAAACTAGATTACTAGTGTCGGGGCTCAAATCCCAATCTGAGGTTCTAAGGGTTTTTCCCCCCCTTAAATAGTTCCCCACTCTTTATTTACGCAAATACATGTATATTTCCTCTAAATTATACCTTCCTATTTTCCAACCTATTAGTGTGTATATGTGGATAGCCTGAACTGAAATTAAGATGCAATGAACAAACATACAAAAATTATTGTGAATATTTCTCAACGAAAGCTTATTAAAAAAACACTATCACAAAAGATTCGAACTCTATTATTCGTCTGTCAAAACCGGTATTGCCTCCGTCTCACGCACTTAAAAAGAGGTATAGAAAGTTATGTGTTACTTTCGTTCTTGCTCTGCCATGTTTGACCTTCAAGACCGCCTCTCAACTACTGTGATCAAACTCTAAACAGGAGACATCGGCATTGGTGTGACGGCCTCCTCTCCTGTGAGTGACAGGGGGGCGTGGAGAGTTATTATTAGCACCGCGTCTTACTACCCGTTCGGGTTATACTCACGTTAATGTGTGATGGTAGGGTGATTGTGAGATGAAATGGAGGACCTACAGTTTAACGTGAGATCCAAACCACGGGGGAGGCTTAGTACTCTACACATTCACAAGTTAGGATTAATACACGTCTTGTCTAAGGTGAAGGAAGGGTTTGGTAGTCAGATAAATCTGTGGCCGGACCGAGGATTGAACCCCGGACACTCGGCACCGAGGTCTGACACCTTACCCCTAGATCAGCAGGTCACCTACGAAGATCAACAAAAAGAAGTCATAATGTGCAGTAAAGGAGATATCAGTCAAAGGAACATAGAACTAGAAGAAGGAAGGCTACAGAAAATAAGAGCGCTACTTAGGAAGTAAAATAACTGAAGATAAGGAAAGTTATTATAGGTATATTATAAGCAAGAAAGTTATTATAAGCAGATTAGAACAGGCTAAGAAAGCTTTTCATAACAAGAAGACATTACTTACTTCGACTAGCAAAAAATTTTGAAAATCAGAAAAAGGTTCCTAAAGGCATATTGAAGCGTTGTGCTTTCCTGGTGTGAAATATGGATCGTCATCGCAACTGATAGGGGAAAATTGGAAGCGTTTGAAACGGGGTTGTAATAGAAAAACGTTGAAAATATCATAAATTGATATGGTATTAAATACAGAAGTGCTAAGAAAAGCAAATGAAGAAAGGAAACTTTGGTAAGGTATACAGCAAAGAAGAGTTAACATAAACTGATACATAATAGTTTGACGAAGATAATTATAGAAAGAGATGTGGAAGGGATCAATTCAAGAGGAAGACCGAGACTGAAGTACACGAATCAGCGTTAGATGTTGACAGAAGAAGGTACAAATATGTGCATAATTTGGCCCAGGATAGTCAAAAGTGGAGATCTGCAGCAAACCAACTGCGAAATTGATGACCTGATGATGATAAGGGATGGATTTGATTAGGATTATAAATAGTTGATTATTATTTTTGAGTTATTTAGCGAACGTTTTCTGAATGGACTGATTGTATCAGCGTACGACTTATAAACTAACTTAAATCTAGAAAAGACACAACATCAATCCTCATGACATTAATTCGTCACTGTGAAAGGGTAAATCCACATTTCAGCAATGATTCATTTTCAGCCATGCCGGACGCGGGATCCATATCTTAATAAGGCAGACTCTTGACTGAAATAAAGTGTCGGGCTTTATGGCGTGGATGAATTTAAAGATACTGCAAATTTCCGTTAAGAACTTTTTTTTATGAAATATAAACTTTCTTTGTTTGCGGTCAACATAGATAACATTTCACCATGTCTAGGTGTTAATTTTTATGTATTGATATTACATATAAAAAGTTACAGACGCATATACCATGACCTGACATATGAATACATGAAAATTGTTTAAGTAGTTTTTGGAGAAATAAAAATATATTTATACCTATTTGAATTGGCATGTACAATAAACCAAACAATGTGAAAAATCATCCCCAAGGTATGTGGCCGAAACTCGGATCCCAACCCACTCCACCATTGGCATCCCCAATCTATTGCGAGGCCGATGCCTTATACAGTGTGACCACCAGTGCATGTGAATCTCAAACAATATGGGTGTTTGAATCCCGGTTTGTTGAACTAAGAACAATACTCACTTTGGCTCTCCCGGACGTATGCTGGCGCACTTCCTTAATATTAACCTACCTCAGTCTGTGTTTCTTAAATTAGTGTGAGTTGCAGACTTTTCGAACCTGTAGCCACAAAAATATCTATAACACGCTACCAATTATGTTTTAAGCAGACTTAAGCTGTTTTACTTACCTCACCCGCCTCGGTGGCGTAGTTGGCTAACGCGCTAGTCGTGTTGAGCTCAACTGCTGAGGACGGGGAGATCGAGGTTCGAATTTCGGTTGGGTGAACTGGGGGTGGCTTTTCCTAAATGGTTTTCCACTCCCCCTCCACGCAAGTGCAGGTTCACTTCCTCTAATTCAACCTTCCCAATTCCTAATCCATTAGCGTAATTAGTACTTAAAGCGTATAACCTGAACGGGTAGTAAGACGCGGTGCTAAATAATAATAATAATAATAATTTACTTACCTAAGTTATATGCTATCCGTAGGGTGATAAGGGCTCTTAATACGCTTGACTCAATCTGTATTACCTATCTAATTTATATGCTATCCGTAGGGTGAAAAGGGCTCTTAAGACTCCTGGTTCAATCTGTTTTACCTACCTAAGTTATATGCTATCCGTAGGGTTAAAAGGGCTCTTAAGACGCCTGGTTCAGCCTGTATTACCTGGCTAAGTTATATCCTATCCGTAGGGTGAAAAGGGCTCTTAAGACGCCTGGTTCAGCCTGTATTACCTGCCTAAGTTATATCCTATCCGTAGGGTGAAAAGGGCTCTTAAGACGCCTGGTTTAGCCTATATTACCTGGCTAAGTTATATGCTATCCGTAGGGTGAGAAGGGCTCTTAAGACGCCTGGGTCAGCCTGTATTACCTACCTAAGTTATATGCTACCTGTAGGGTGAGAAGGGCTCTTAAGATGCCTGGTTCAGCCTGTATTACCTACCTAAGTTATGTGCTATCCGTAGGGTGATAAGGGCTCTTAAGACGCTTGACTCAGTCTGTATTACCTGCTTAAGTTATATGCTATCCGTGTGATGAGAAGGGCTCTTAAGACGCCTGGGTCAGCCTGTATTACCTACCTAAGTTATATGCTATCCGTAGGGTGAGAAGGGCTCTTAAGACAACTGGTTCAATCTGTATTACCTACCTAAGTTATATGCTATCCGTAGGGTGATAATGGCTCTTAAGACGCTTGCTTAAAGCTGTATTACCTACCTAAGCTAGGTGTTACTTGTGGGATGAGACGGGCTCTTAAGTACCTATTGGTATGAAATCAAGATAAAACACGTGGACATTGCGAAGACGTTCTTACCAACATTGTTTGAACCGACAGCCACAGCACTCGTTCGCGTATTCTTCACCTGTCGTGGTAATCACTTTCAAACACAAGACAAAATAAAAGTTTCTGGGGATGTAACACTTCACTGAACTAATCAACAAACTTGATGAAACAAAACAAACAATCGCCTTTCTATGTTAATATAAACTCGTAACCGATCTGTCTCTTTAATCTATGTCTGTTTGGAAGTGTTTTGCTTGTGACAGAGTCTTGCAACCGACTGACAGAAGCGAGGAGCTTTTTTTCCCCTTCGAGCGTCTCTCTTCGGCGGTGTTCCGACATACCTCTTGCCCCACTTTCATCGCCCGGTGGTTGTACTACCCGTGTCAAACACGTTAGCTACTTAGAATACTGTCTGATGCTGTATACCAAACAGAGCCAAATGTTTCTATTTGGTCCGTAGTTTGGCAGAAGTGTTTTTCCCCCCCTGCCACTTTCTGCTCGAAAGATCATTATGTACGTGCGTCAATGTGATTCTGTTGAATCTACCTTCATCTTTTTAAATAAAACTGTGTTGTGTCTTACTACCCATTCGGAATATCCGCATCTATGTTTAACGATGAGGTAGAGACGAGGACGCTTTTATTTTGAGGAGGTGGGCACGCATTTGCGAGTAGATAGAGTGAGAAATCACATACGAAAAAAATAAACACTATACACTCTGCTGGTATTTGAACCCCAGCCTCCCGTCAATGCTAAACCAAACTTAATGATCTCGACATTTAATTCGCGTGTCACCGACGTGAGATATCTACAGACTCCCTCTTAGTAATAAATAGTGATTTTTTTTAGCACCGTATTTTACTACTCTTTTGGGTTATACACCCATGTATTAATTAATCTAATGGATTTCGGCAGAGTGACGTCTTAGACCATACGGCCATCGAAGCGGGTAATATAGTTATTATAACATAGTTTTTTTAACCACCCAATCATGAGCTTGTGCTACACTCTTGTGATACATATGAGATCGGTGTAAAATACAAAAATTATGTCAAACACGGTTGAGGCAAGGAAATGGCAAACTGGAGCAGATTTTTCCAAAATTTCGCCTGTCAATTACTCCTTTCCGGGCCATGGATTTTCTAACTAATCTAACTATTCCAAAAAAAAAGTTGCTATCTATTAAAGTATAAATGGTCGTTTCAAATTTAATATACTTTTAATTATTAGAAGCTAAACAAAGACATGATGGAGGTAAACTTAAACTTATAAAAAAAAAGGTTAATTATATCACGTCAACATAAACGTTCATTTGCTTATCATATCACGCACACTAAGTATAATGGAAGAAAGCTAATGTTTGTACCATTAATAAGTAGATGAATAGTGAAGCAAATATTTGGAGAGACGGGTGACTTGGAGTGGTAACTGTTCGGAGGAAGTTAAAAGCAGGATAGTCATTGGGAGGGGAGCATATGGGAGGTTGAGGGGACTGCTCACGGCTAGAAGAATCTCGATTGAACTAAGAAAGAGGTGTTTGTAAAGTGTTTCGTGTGGTGACGTATGGATCTGAGACGTGGACAATCAGAAAGAGGGAACAAAGGTGTTTGTAGAGTTTTAAAATGTGTTTATAAAGAAGAGTGGAGAAGGTGATATGGATGGACAGGGTGAGGAATGAGGAGGTGATGAGGAGGGTAGGATAAGTGAGGAACCTGATAGGGATGGTAAGGAAGAGAAAAACGTCCTTGTCGGGTCATACACTATTTAGGGATTGTTTAATGAAGAGGATCATAGAGCGAAAGATAGAAGGAAGAAGAAGGTTTGGAATGCTAAGATACATCAAAGAAGGAAGACGCTACAAAAAGGATTAAATAAAACACTCAGGATCGAGGAAAAGGAAAGACGTCTATCTGATACTTGTCTAAGGACGAATTAACAGAAAAAGAAAAAGAAATGAAGCTTAGGAGATTGAAATAATCTATAGGTTACGAACATAGTCGCATCAAGTATCATATTCGTAAATTTTAAAAATGACACCTAGAGACGGGAATCAAACTCAGGATTCTTGACTTCGTGTGCTAATTTTCTACCAGTGAGCTATTTATAGATGTTAGCTTTCTATAACCATTGTAATTTGTACTAACTGTTGTTGGCTGTAGAATCAATAGTAGCTCATAACAGCCGGTTATTTCAACACGTCCATCACATAAGCTGCCTTAAACTATGAATGAAGAATGTCCTGGATAGCTCAGTGGGGATTGGCGTTCTAAGCCAAGGGTTCCGAGTTTGATTTCAGTGTCAAGGTGTCTTTTTTCTCTCTCTCAGATTTATTAATACGCTAAGTAACGCCAAAAAAAGTTTAGTGATTAATAAAACTCGGTGGTACGTTGCGTACCCATGGGGGTACCCGCACCACGGTTCGGTAAACACTAAACTACAGTTTTAGTGCGATACGACAGTTACTTGGACCTCAATTTGCTCGTTATAATCAAGGTAGTTTGTATGCGTGTTCTGTGGTTCCGATCGATGTTTCCGGTGCGGAGTCTGTTGGAAGTCTCATGCTAGGTATAGCACGACGAGAAAGATGACTTAAGCAACCAATTCGAGAAGATTGCGCGTGCTTAAAATTGCTTGTCCATGAACTTTTTTATTTTATTAATATGCAACCTCTCTTACATTACGACATAGTTTTACAGATGAGAAAATCTCGACGGAATGAAATATATTTACGGAAGAACGTGAAGAACCATAACCAGTGGCAAGTTAATATTTGAACACCAACAGATTAATTAAAATTGGAGCTGGGACAATTGAACCCTTGATTCCTCGAATCTCAATAGTATCCGAGAGGATATAGCTTCGTGAAAAATCTCAAAAGAATTTCTTGAATACATTTTTATAGACCTTGACTTCAAATAACCGTTTTAACTAATTGGTAAAAGGAATTATATAGACATATGTAGTTAGTAATGGTTGCCGCCATAGAGATCAGGAGTCCCGGGATACCACTGAATAGTAAAAAAAATTCTTGTATCACTAATTATAATTTTTTTAATTGTTCTATCTATTGTTTATGGCGTAATTGACATGACAAACAAAATATCATATTTTGTCAGTGGCACCAAAAACTTTGTAAAGTTCTAGTACTATTAACCAGTGGCGGTTCGTGTATAAGTACTGCGGAACTGAAGCACCCCCTATTTCCACTTGATATTATCGATAACATTTAATATAAAAAGTCCTTTTTTCTTTAATGCTTTCCTTATTTTTGTAGTACAATATATATTCCATAAGCTTAATGCCAGTACTTAAGTAGCCATCCCCCAGTTTATGAAAAAGATACCAAAATCTTTGTATGGAACTGAGCGCTTCACAGTGCCAGTGACGTGGTGTTTGACTGTTGTTCGCATGCGCACATAGGAGGGGTTGGAGAGGAAGACGGGACTGCCAGGTAGAGAGAGCACTGTTGTTCTCGCAGTGCCGGCTCTGACGTAATGGTGGAAGGAATAATTTTTTTACTCAGCGGCGTGTGTTGTGCTTAAAACCCGTGTACCATATTCTTGAATGTGATAAATCGTAGAAGAGTTTGGAATTTGATTATTATTCTGCTTCCAGCTATTCTATTTGATTAATTTTTTCGGTAATTTTATTTAACAGAAATATTAAATATGCTTGAAGTACTTTCAATAGAGAAAAATTTACTCAATTGTCATCAAGAGATCAAGGAGAAAATTATGAACTTTTTGCGCAAATTAAAACAAGAAAAATGGATTTCATTTTTAAATGAATAGATCAAACTTGAACTGTAACAATTTAAATTAAAGTAAGTAAAAAAGGTTTTTTCGTTAAGATTTTATCAAGTTCGTGAATAAATTTTCTTTTCATACATATTTTTTTCCTTTTACACAATTTGAAAACAAAGACTAAAAGTTTTCTGGGGCCGCACCCCCACTAATTTTAGCTACGAGCCGCCACTGCTATTAACGATAACAATATTTTATTTGAAACATATTCTTATAAAACCAATAATTTCTTAGCTATAAGCAAATACATATACGTTTTAATTCAGGTCTTTGAAAATGAATTTGATTTTTATGCTCGTTGGTTGAGAAAGATGTTTCTCTTTTCTCAATTTTTCTGTAACAGTGTTCCTAGTTCCTAATGCCATAGAGTAAGTTAGTAATAGTATATATTATTTAATTTATGATCCTTGGTGTAGTGTTTCTACAGAAATGTCTGGTTCTATCATTTCGTTTCACAAATCTTACGAGTTTTTATTAAATTTATATTTTAATATAAAAGCGGGAGAAAGTCTCTGCGGTGCTCCGTACCATTAATGTTTTAGTTAATTAAAAAAAATTACATTTGTAAATATTCTAATTTTGATTCGAGATTAAAAACCAAATTCAAGATTTTGAATCGATAAATATAGGATTCGACCCATCTCAACTATTTAGGCTTGTTATTTTTAAATTACATTGAGTTTTGAATCATTACCAGCCCAATCAGCCAATCTGATAAGTTTCCAATTTGACCCTTAGTTTACCGCGACAATGCTCTACCATTGAGCTAACCAGGGTGCATCCCGTTCTTAGTGACATTGTTCAAAATTAATACAGAATTCTTAAAGTACGAGTGAGCAATGAGCCTTGGTGAGAGGTGAGTCTTGGATGGCCCAGTGTTAGATCATTAGCGAGCTAAACTGGGTTCGATTCCCATGTCCGGGTATTATCTTTTTTTAATTGACCATTGTTAATAGGATGAAAATGTTATCACTATTGATATAAAGCACATGCAAGTATCCTTAAAAAAATTCTTACTTACAAATGTTGTTATTTCAGAGAGCTGCGAAATTTCAAGACATATATTTTAACAAACAAATACTTGACAATTAAAATATTAAATTGAACGTTATTATCTGTTCTGTTAACGTGAGAGCGAGATGCGCGTTATCGTGGTTAATTTGTATATATAAAGCCTGGAGCTCGTTCCCCGATTGGGGTCACTCAGGGGTGCTCACCTAGTCTCACAAAAAAAGTGTTTTTTCCCCCCTTATTCTCTCACCAGGTAAATACTGAAAATGTCCTTAAAATTCAACATGCGTATCCCGCTTACTCAGGCTTGGTTACTAATAGTTAGAATAGTGGCACTGAAGTCTGATAAAAATAATAGAACCCGTGGTTTCTCTATTTTCAGAGCTCGTGTCCTACCCTTGCGTTCATGTCTCAGACTTAGTGGGTAGCTCTCATTATAACGTGGGGCCATTTTTAACATTATTATTATTATTAGCACCGCGTCTTACTACCCGTTCGGGTTATACGCACTTACGCTAATGTGTAATGGTAGGGTGATTGTGAGATGAAATGGAGGACCTACAGTTTAACGTGGAATCCGAACCACGGTGGAGGCCTGGCATTCCCCACATTCACAAGATGTCTTGTCAGAGGTGAAGGAAGGGTTTGGTAATCAGATAAATCTGTGCTGGGACCGAGGATTGAACCCCGGCCGCCAGCACAGAAGTCCGACACCTTAACCCTAGACCGCCAGGTCACCCATTTTTAACAGCTTTGGCTGAAGGAGTAAATTACCTTTTGGTAAAATGCGTTTTAGTGATTTGACTTTTGGTGAATTGCCTTTGGGTGGATTACCTTTGGGTGGATTACCTTTGAGTGAATTGCCTTTGGGTGGATAGCCTTTGGGTGGATTACCTTTGAGTGAATTGCCTTTGGGTGGATAGCCTTTGGGTGAATTGCTTTTGGATGGATTACCTTTGAGTGAGTTGCCCTGGGGTGAATTACTATTATTATTAGCACCACGCCTTACCACCCATTCGGGTTATACGCACTTACACTAATGTGTAATGGTAGGGTGATTGTGAGATGAAATGGAGGACCTACAGTTTAACGTGGGAGGCATTCCACACATTCACAAGTTGTGATTAATACACGTCTTGTCAGAGGTGAAGGAAAGGTTTGGTAATCAGATAAATCTGTGCCGTGACCGAGGATTGAACCCTGGACCCCAACACAGAAATCTGACACCTTACCCCTAGACCAACAGGTCACCCATGAGGTGAATTGCCTTGAGTTGACCTTGGTAGTCTTGGGGTAAAGTGCTCATGTCAGGACCTGATGGTCGTGGGTTCGAACCCAGCCAGGGTCAACGGATTTTTCTTGAGCGGTCCCATGTCGATTGTGGCTTGTAAAAGAACCCTGGAAGGTATGGGAAAATACCTTTCACTCACGTTCATAGAAATTCTCGTGTGTTGATATAATCAGCCGATTCAGAAAATGCACGTTAAATAACTCAAATAAATATAAAAATTAATGGCCTTGGGGTGAAAGCGTGAAAATTTGGGCTCGATGGTAGCACAGCTAAGGTCTAATTTTCTTTTGAAGGGCCTTATCTGACAGCTATAAAAGATACTAGATCTACTTTTACGTATTCATAAGTCAAGTAATGTAATCTGCAACTAACACTCTTGATACATATTATTATTAATATTAATAAAATGACAACAATTAAATAGTAAAATATTATCAATTTTTGGCGAAAAAACAGTTTGTATTTATCCATGAAAATTGGACTGTTCCAAGTTTATTTAAATTAGTCTGGTAATAACCGCTCTGCCAGTTTCCATAACTGAAAGCGTTAAAGAGATCACTTCAAGGTCGAAGGGATAGTAGTTCATAACTCCGTGCTTCCTTAAGGTGGGATGGAAGGGGACGTGAGAAAAGGCCAGTATTCTTGCAGTTTTTATGGCAAAACATTTTTTTCGGTCAAAATAAATAAAATATTTCTCCAGTACAAACATAGAGTTTAATTTTCTTCACACGGTGATATCAACAGTTGTTGAATATCTGTCAAGTATGTTCTGGAATTTAATGACAACTTTTTCTCTTCTTTTAAAAAGTTTTCACCTATTGCCACCATGCTCATGATAAATATTCAGGAACAGTTGATATCAACAATTGAAGAAAATTAAACTTTATGTACTTGATCAATATTTTGGCCAAAATTATTTTCCCATAAAAACTGAAAAAACACTGACGTTTTCTTGCGTGATCTTCCATCTCAACTTGACTCAGAAGGTAGACATCTTGGCAATAAGGTTGGGTGTCAAGTATGCTGTCCTATGTTAAGCTAGTTTGCTAATATAAGCTCACATTAAATATTTTGATTTTATATCATTAAAAGAAAACTAATGGTGTGGCCGGACATACGGTGCTATTTCAATCAAATGGAAGTATTCCTCTTAGAACTAAGCTTCATCAATACATGACATTTTTGTGTCTGTCTTAATCCGTTTAAAAAAACAACCATGAACACCTAAAGTCTCTATCAGGAAATTGTTGAGGAAATGTTTCATAAGTCTACACTCTTTGTTAAAATATAATCTCAGGTAAATGAAGTCACGAACTTATGATTGACTCTGAAATTTTTCGAAAGTTAAATTTTACGACAATCCATCTAATTATTATATTCCGTGAATACTTTCGATTAGTTATTATTGTTGTGTTGGTGTTACGCTGATATTTTCGCTTTGAGTAATGAACCTTTTCGTGATTCTTATTATTTTGTAATATCCGTCCTTCTTATGATTTTTTTTTAAATCTACATTATGATGTTTACTGCTTATTTAACTTTACAAGCATAACGGTACTATCCACAAACGATTCACAAACGAACCTAGCCTAGCTCACTTCGTTGGTCGAGTGGTCTTAGGTGTCACCCTCGATGTGGGTGGCATAAAATAATTGAAAGACTGCAGTCATTTGAAACTTATTGAAGGTGGTCCTAGAACCAAAGATATCTTTCTAGAAAAGTCTCTCCATTTCACCAGATGGTTTCATGATAATCAACAGTTCGCGTTGTATCCGTAAGAGTGATTCAGTAGCTCATCCGTGGAGTGATTAAGTCAATCAGCCTTGAAGTGATTCAGTGGAATGTCCGTGGAGTGATTAAGTGTATCGTCCTTGAAGTGATTCGGTGGAACGTCTTTGAAGTGATTCAGTGGATTGTCCGTGGAGAGATTCAATGGATCAACCTTGAAGTGATTTGGTGGGACGTCCTTGAAGTTATTCAGTGGATCGTCCTTGAAGTGATTCGGTGGGACGTCCTTGAAGTGATTCAGTGGATCATCCTTGAATTTATTCGGTGGGACGTCCTTGAAATGATTCAGTAGATCGTCCTTGAAGTGATTCAGTGGATCGTCCTTGAAGTTATTTGGTGGAACGTCCTTTAAGTGATTCAGTGGCTCATCCGTGAAATGATTAAGTGGATCGTCAGTGGAGTGATTCAGTGGATCATTCTTGAAGTGATTAAGTGGATCGTCTGTGGAGTGATTAAGTGGATCATCCTTGAAGTGATGCAGTGGATCATCCGTGGAGTGATTAAGTGGATCAACCTTGAAGTGATGCAGTGGCTCAATCCGTGGAGTGATTAAGTGGATCAACCTTGAAGTGATGCAGTGGCTCATCCGTGAAATGATTGAGTGGATCGTTCGTGGAGTGATTCAGTGGATCGTACATGGAGTGATTCAGTGGGTCTCCCGTGGAGTGATTCATTGAACCCCACCCCGTCACCTGCGATGAGTGAAACCACTGGTAAAAAGAAGGGGAAAAGAGACTTGTCGTGGTCATCCTACTTTAGAAATGTTCTTCATTCATTAGAAAGACTCCGAGAGAGTTTCTAAAAAACACACACACACATGTGGCTCTCCCCTTGTCTGGCCTCGGACAATAAACACACATCCGGCGTCCGGTCCGCGACATACCCAAGGTTCTCTCTTACCATGAGTGAGAGCGCGATGCACCTTTTGTCGCAGAGGACCCAAGCTCTATGCCTACTGACATTTCGGGGTCGCCGTGGATGAATTTAATAAGAGTTCCTACAAGGGGGTCATCAAGTCATGTGAAAATATATAGATACACAAATATAGGCACATATATAAGTGGTTTGATACATTTTTAATACGTAATGCAGTGGAAGGCTATACCACATCGGCAGGGGCGTACTCAGGATTTCCTTTCGGGGGAGTGGGGCGGATAGAACTTAAAACCAAGCAATTAGACAGTTTTTTAAATATTAATCAGGAAAAGTTATATCTACACACGCACACACCTCAAACAATGGATTTTTAAACTAACACAGTAAAATCGACACTAATAGCCAGAGAAACAAACACGACACAAACATAACACTTACTGTTCCTGCTCCTGTCCACCAGTCACGAATGGACATGGAACTGCTTCAATCAATCCATTTAATTATATCGATCAAGTACCAGCTATCGATACAAAATAATCTGATATATCTATAATCACTTTTCAATATCGACATTTCGATATTATATTACAGGACACGTACATTATGAAAAACTTGAGTGTTTTCTGTTTCTTTTTTTGTTGATAGATAATGCTTTATATTTCGGGGGTGGGGGGAAGGAGGGGAGAGATATATTCACCTCATCACTCTCCATACTTACGCCTCTGCACATTTAGGAAAAACAGCTGTTATTGTTGTCCATATTGGCTGTATATGCGTTTTTTTCCCCCTTTTCTTATGTGTCCAGACTTTATGTCCAACCTGTAGACCAAGTTTTATGATAATGATAATATTGCGCGTCTGGACTACATCATACGGAGCCCAGTAGCGGAAGTATAGCCAGTACTAATGTACTGTTGCTCAGGGGACGCCCGGATGTACTTAACGTAAGCCTACATCCTTTCCTTGGAGGCTCTTTCCAAGTCCCGATGAGATGAGCTGGTTGTAATAGTGAGTATGAGGGTGTGGAACCAGTGGAAACACACCTAGCCTAAGATTAACTAACCAAGCCCTGGTGCCCGTTGGGGTGATTACCCTTTTGGAAAAAAGTACCAGAGGTACCAGCCGGGAATCGAACCCGGGACCTCAAAGCTCGTAGCCAGGTGCACTGACCACTACACCATGGACCAGCTAGTATAATAATGATAGGAACCCATCCCACAACCAATTAACCGAGGTATTTGTAATACAAAATTATACCTATATTTTAAAAAAAATTAACAAGGTGGGGTTTTCTTAGTTATTCATTTAACAACAACAAAATTGAGATCAATTTAATAGGTTTTTAGTTTTTAAAATAATCATGGTTCTAAATTTCGTTGTACTTTTTATTAATTTGATAACATGGTTTCACTGGCCTCAATAATTCGATAGAAAAATACGTAAATATTAAACACCTCTAGAAGTTATCTGAAGTGGGTATTTTTATGGTTACACAGCCCCCTTTTTGTACATATACATTAATTTTAATATTGTTTGAACTATAAAATTAATAAATCCATATATGTTTACCCGCCTCGGTGGCGTAGTTGGCTAACGCGCTAGTCGTCTTGAGCTTGACTTCTGAGGACGGGGAGATCTAGGTTCGAATCTCGGTCGGATGAACTGAGGGTGGTTTTTCCTAAATTGTTTTCCACTCTCTATCCACGCAAATGCGGGTTCACTTCCTCTAATTCAACCTTCCCAATTCCTAATCCATGTATAACCCGAACGGGTAGTAAGACGCGGTGCTAAATATTATTATTATTATCATATAAGTTTGGTTCGTAATATTTTTTTTTGAACACAGGAGGTCAGGGGGGACTTCGGCTTTGTTTGTTGGATTCATTAAACCGTCTTCCCCACTTCCCTCTCCCACCAAAATGTCAAGGCTAATTTACGTATCAAACCGGGATTCATCACGACGTGGAGGAACGTTCTCTGACACGTAAAGTCCAAGGTACGCGGTGATATCCTCCTACGTCCTGTTTGTAAAGCACCTCTAGAATGCGAGGGTAACGGGACCTGTTCCCTCTCTTCGTCCCACCCGGGTGGAGTTGTGCAACTCCCGCCATATGCAAGAGAGGCCCCCCCCCCCCC
>CABEEJ010000588.1:198216-227435 GCA_901482245.1 Timema douglasi
TGACCCATCCAGTTGGCCTTTCTTCTCATAAGGTGACCCATCCAGTTGGCCTTTCTTCTCATAAGGTGATCCATCCAATTGGCCTTTCTTCTCATAAGGTGACCCATCCAGTTGGCCTCTCTTCTCATTAGGTGACCCATCCAGTCACTTGCAGAGTAACCGGCCCAGTGGTTTAGTGGTCCGTTTTTCTTGCTACGAGCTTAGGGGTCCCAGTTTCGATTCCATGCTGGTACCTTGGGTATTTTTCCCGAAAAGGAAATCACCCCAACGGTTATCAGGGTTTGGTTGATTAGGCTTTTAGTTATGTTTACGTGTTTCTACTAGTTTCACACCCTCATACCCTCTATCGCCATCATCTCATCTCATCTCATCTCATCGGGATTTGGAAAGAGCCTCCACGGAAAGATGTGCGATTAGTACATCCGGGCGTCCCCTGGTAAACGGTACATTAGTACTGATTAAGCTACTGGGCTACTTGTCATGTTTCCCATACGCGCAACATTATAATTATAATTATTATTATTATTATTATTATTATTAACAATCTGTAGTCATACCTATTTATAAAAAAGGGGTAAAAACAAAAACTTGTAATTATAGACCAATTTCCCTCTTAAACACTTTCTCCAAAGTATTCGAGAAAATTGTACATGAGCATACGTTCCGCCACCTTAAAAATAAATTTTCAGATAATCAACATGGCTTTATAAAAAATTAAATCTACTGTCACTAATTTAGTAGAATTTCTTGGTCATGTTGCCCCTCAAGTCTCTACCCAAGGTCAGGTTGATGCTATTTATTTTGACCAAAGTAAGGCATTTGACTTATGTCAGCATAGTATTATTTTCTCTAAACTTAGTAATTTTGGCCTTTTTCAATCATATGTAAATTGGTTCAGCAGTTATTTGCATGAAATATTATTCACAATTAAAATTGATTCTCACACCTCAAATACATTTTTAGCCCCCTGTGGCATACCACAGGGTTCTAATTTAGATCCTCTTCTCTTTAATGTGTTTATCGATGACATTGGTAAATATTTGAACTGGTCTAGTTATTTAATATTTGCTGATGATGTAAAATTATTTAAAATTATCAAATCAATTGCAGTTTGTATAGAGCTACAAAATGATGTAAATGGTATTATACAATGGTCTTTTGAAAATGGAATGTCTATTAATAAATCTAAGACCAAATCTATAACTTTTACTAGGAAAACTAATCCTTTCTTTTTTACTTATAAATTGGGCAATGAAATCATAGTTCGTGTACCCTTTATAGTTATGATCTTGGTGTACTTCTTGATAACAATTTTTTTTTTCCACTATCATGTTGACCATGTAATTTCCCAGTCATTAAACTTACTTGGACTTAGTAAATTTATTACGTCATCATTTAAAAAAGTTGACTGTTTTTTATGTATGTACTACACCCTGGTTAGATCTAAGTTAGAATACGCTAGTGTTGCTTGGAATTCCATTACCTTGACTGACTCTCTTAGGTTGGAAAACGTTCAAAGAAAATTTGTCGCTGCGTGCTATGATAAATACTTTAGTAACCGGATTTATTATGATTATGACAGAATTCGAAACCTCTTAGGGCTCCAAACTCTCTTCTCGCGTATACTTTATTGTGATGCCCTTTTTGTTTTTAATATATTCAATAACAAAATTTACTGCAAATTTGCCCTTGATCATGTAGGCATTCATATTCCTTCTCGGGCTTCTCGTAATCCAAAATTATTTTTTCTCAATAGCTCTTATATGGTAAACCCTATAGGTCGTTGTATCCATAGCGCCAATTCTATATTTGTCGAATTCGACTTTTATCATAAAATAAAAGCTAAACTCAGAGAGTTATTTAAGGAAATCCCTTATCAATAATTTATCACTAAGAGGTTCTGCCTATAAAATCTAAATTTTACAATATTCTGATTTATTTTTTTGCATATGGTTACTACTTTTAACCACTCTTTAGTTTGTTGTTATTATCGCTATTTTTTATTATTATCATTATTAATTACTTTTTTATAACTATTAATCATTATATAACATTATTTAGCCATTTTTGTTTATCTCATCTTATATTTGTAAGGTACTTATGTACTTTTCAGTGCTGGCCTATTATAGGTCTTACGACTGTTGGCCAGCACTATAATAAAGGAAATTGAAATTGAATTGAAATTATTATTATTATTATTATTATAAATTATTATTATACTTGCAAAGTGGTTTTCTTTTCATTTATTCTTTTTAAAAATTCTTCATTAATCCCCCGATCTGTTCACTTTATCTTCTCTGCTTTCCTCCAACTCAAAGTTTTCCAAATTTTTTTATTTATCTTTTCCTTTTTCCACAGGATCCATGTTTTAGTACCATATTTAGCACTTCGCCAGTTTCTTATTAATCACCAGGTCTAGTTTTCTAGTCAGCTTGAAAAATAACATTTATTTTGTAGCGAAGAATAACAGATGTCATTCTATTACTTAGTCATTGCTCCAAATGTGGATTATACATGTTTATGAATAAAACAATAATTTACCGTTTATTTTACTAAATAAGAACGTCCTCTCTGAACAGATTTTCTGTATCCCCCACTAACGACGCCCGGGAATTTATTTTTATTACCGCCTGTTCAGGTTGTACGCATGTATGATAATTTCAATCACGATTCAATTTTTAGATCGATAACCCTTTCGCGACCCACCTAGCTTTGAAATACATTAGGGAAAAAGTTTTTTTTTTTTTTACTTTCACGTCGTGTTGAGCTCTACTGCTGAGGGCGGGGAGATCGAGGTTAGAATCTCGGTCGGGTGAACTGGGGGTGATTTTTCCTAAATGGTTTTCTACTCTCCCTCCACGCAAATGCGGGTTAACTTCCTCTAATTAAACCTTCCCAATTCCTAATCCATTAGAGTAATTAGTACTTAGAGCTTATAGCCCGAACGGGTAGTAAGACGTGGTGCTAAATAAAAATAAAAAATAAATTTACTTTCACATCTTTAATTGATTCTTTCTTTTCAAATTATTACGAAATTTTCACATCCCAAAAACTTTTCAAGACGCAAAGTAAAAAAATCGGCTCGCAACTTACAGTGTGGGAACCACTGATATCCATATTAATAAAATGAAGATATTGTTTGTTTGTCATAAGCATTGCGCGGTATCTACCGCGCGCAGAGGGCTTAACTTTAAAAATCAGTATCCTCTTTGTACTAACATGTGCACCTCAAAGCTAGAATTTTAAAATTTTGATTAGATTACTTTTAATTTATTAAAAACCGGGTCAATAGAATTTATTCTGTATATTCGAAGAAAACCAAAATCGTTGCTTGGGTTAGCTACGCAGTGCGAGAAAATCTGGATATATATGCTAGTAGAGAATATTAAAAAAAAAACACTTTAAAATGCAAATAATATATAAACATTATCTCTGTGTTAAGAAATAAACTCAAAATGTTATTATAGTATATTATTGATGTTTACTTCGAGATAAGAATTTACATCGAGATTCTTTTTTAGCGTCGAATCTTATTATTCGTTCGGACTATACGCTTAAGTACTAATTACGTTAATTATTAGAGATGAGGAAGGTTGAATATAGAAGAATTATTATTATTATTATTATTATTAGCACCGCGTCTTACTACCCGTTCGGGTTATACACACTTACGCTAATGTGTAATGGTAGGGTGATTGTGAGATGAAATGAAGGACCTACAGTTTAACGTGGAATCCGAACCACGGTGGAGGCCTGGCATTCCCCACATTCACAAGATGTCTTGTCAGAGGTGAAGGAAGGGTTTGGTAATCAGATAAATCTGTGCCGGGACCGAGGATTGAACCCCGGCCGCCAGCACAGAAGTCTGACACCTTACCCCTAGACCNGGTTTGGTAATCAGATAAATCTTTGCCGGGACCGAGGATTGAACCCCGGCCGCCAGCATAGAAGTCTGACACCTTACCCCTAGACCACCAGGTCACCATAGAAGAAGAAGAAGAAGAAGATGTAAAATCATTTAGAAACAAACTCTCTCATTACACACGACTGTGATCGCAGCCTCCATCTCCCAGTATTCAGCAGTACAGTCTTTTTGCGAGAGTGACGCCTTAGACCATTCGGCCACTGAAGAGGATTATAATATATAAGATATTTATTGATGTCAACAAGTCATTAGTTGATGAATGATGATGGGTTTAGAAGAGAAGATTGTATTACTTCATGACCGAACACGTGTTTATAATTCTTTTTTTTTCTTCCCTGTAGGACTCGGTTTAAAGTGGGTCGTGGCCAATGATTGAATAGTTCCTGCTAATTAGTTTGCGCCACAACATCTGCCCGGAGGTATAGGTGAGGAGAGTGTGCTTGATTGTCTCCTCAAGAGCTTAGAACGATCGGTGACCTGGCGGTCTATGGGTAAGGTGTCAGACTTCTATGCTGGCGGCCGGGGTTCAATCCTCGGTCCCTGCAAAGATTTATCTGATTACCGAACCCTTCCTTCACCTCTGACAAGACATCTTGTGAATGTGAGGAATGCCAGGCCTCCACCGTGGTTCGGATTCCACGTTAAACTGTAGGTCCTCCATTTCATCTCACAATCACCCTACCATTACACATTAGCGTAAGTGCGTATAACCCGAACGGGTAGTAAGACGCGGTGCTAATAATAATAATAATAATAATAATAACAATAAAAGTTTAGAACGGCGAACAGCTTATTGACTTATAAACCACAGGGGTTGAAGGGAGCTACAGAAAAGAGCTGAGGATTTAAATTTTGTATAAAAACTGTTTTGACTAAAAATAAATAAAATATTTCTCCAATACAAACATAGAATTTAATTTTCTTCGCATGGTGATGTCAACAGTTGTTGAATTATCTGTCATGAGCATAGCAGAATTAAATGAAAAACTTTTTAAATTAAAATAAAAAGTTGTCATTAAATTCCAGGACACCCTTAACAGATTTTCAAGAAATGTTGAGGTCAGTATGTGAATTATTATTATTAGCACCGCGTCTTACTACCCGTTCGGGTTACACGCACTTACGTTAATGTGTAATGGTAGGGTGATTGTGAGATGAAATAAAGGACCTGCAGTTTAACGTGGAATCCGAACCACGGTGGAGGCTTGGCATTCCCCACATTCACAAGATGTCTTGTCAGAGGTGAAGGAAGGGTTTGGTAATCAGATAAATATATGCCGGGACCGAGGATTGAACCCCGGCCGCCAGTATAAAAGTCTGACACCTTACCCCTAGACCGCCAGGTCACCTTCAGTATGTGAATAAAATTAAATTCTGTTTTTGTAATGGAGACATATTTTATGTGTTTTGACAACAACAAAAATTTTATGTAAAAACTGAAGGAAAGTAAAAACACTGATCTTTTCTCGAGATCCTTTTACCCCCTTTCCCAATTTAAACTGTGAGTCACAAAGATATTCTGGGAGTCGCAGCAAACATTGAAAAACGCGAGTAAATTAAATATGTATTATATAACTAGTTCAATTATAATGCAGTACAATCTTTAATTCTTTTTTTTTAAATCTTATCGCAGAAATAAGCGTTTGACAGAATGATTACCCAACACGATTTGAATCATTATTCATGTAATTCACTAAGATAAGCTAATGATTTACAATTGTTATTTGCATGTATAAAGTTCGTAGATCAACAAAAAAAAAAAAATTAATAATATTAAATATAACTGCATGTGTTAATTTTTTTTCTGAATAAATATTCTCATTAAATCTATTTTTTGTTTGATCAAAAACTTCTCAAAAATATACATAACTTAGTTCAACTATGTATTACTGCCCGGAGTCTATAGTAATTTTGTCTTATGAAAAAGAGTCACGAATAATAACAAAAGAGTACATGTTTCAAAGCATTCAAAACTATTAAAATAAGTCCAATTTCTTTGCGTTTTCGACTGAAGAAGGCATAAAATTACACTTTTAACACTTTAGGGTGCGTGCACGCCAAGGAGCGCGCACTTCACTCATCACTCCTATCTCTGTGCATCACTCATCACTCCTATCTACGTACTTCACTCATCACTCCTATCTTTGTACATCACTCATCACTCCTATCTCTGTACTTCACTCATCACTCCTATCTTTGTACTTCACTCATCACACCTATCTACGTACTTCACTCATCACTCTTATCTCTGTACATCACTCATCACTCTTATCTCTGTACATCACTCATCACTTCTAACTCCACAAATTACTCATCACTCCTATATTTGTACTTCACTCATCACTCCTATCTTTATACTTCACTCATCACACCTATCTACGTACTTCACTCATCACTCTTATCTCTGTATATCACTCATCACTCTTATCTCTGTACATCACTCATCACTTCTAACTCCACAAATTACTCATCACTCCTATCTATGTACATCACTCAATCACTCCTATATCTCTGTACATCACTCATCACTTCTAACTCCACAAATTACTCATCACTCCTATCTATATACATCACTCATCACTCCTATCTCTGTACATCACTCATCACTTCTAACTCCACAAATTACTCATCACTCCTATCTATATACATCACTCATCACTCCTATATCTCTGTACATCACTCATCACTTCTAACTCCACAAATTACTCATCACTCCTATCTATGTACATCACTTATCACTCCTATATCTGTACATCACTCATCACTCCTATCTCTGCACATCACTCATCACTCTTATCTCTGTACATCACTCATCACTTCTAACTCCACAAATTACTCATCACTCCTATCTATGTACATCACTCAATCACTCCTATCTCTGTACATCACTCATCACTCCTATCTCTGTACATCACTCATCACTCCTATCTCTGTACATCACTCATTACTCCTATCTCCACACATCACTCATCACTCCTATCTCTGTACTTCACTCATCACTCCTATCTCTGTACTTCACTCATCACTCTTATCTCTGTACTTCACTAATCACTCCTATCTCTGTACTTCACTCATCACTCTTATCTCTGTACTTCACTCATCACTCTTATCTCTGTACTTCACTCATCACTCTATCTTATCTCTGTACTTCACTCATCACTCCTATCTCTGTACTTCACTCATCACTCTTATCTCTGTACTTCACTCATCACTCCTATCTATGTACTTCACTCTTATCTCTGTACATCACTCTTATCTCTGTACTTCACTCATCACTCATATCTCTGTACATCACTCATCACTCCTATCTTTGTACATCACGCATCACTCTTATCTCTGTACTTCACTCATCACTCTTATCTCTGTACTTCACTCATCACTCCTATCTCTGTACATCACTCTTATCTCTGTACATCACTCTTATCTCTGTACTTCACTCCTATCTCTGTACATCACTCATCACCCCTATCTCCACACATCACTCCTATCTCAACACATTACTCATGTGTGGAGATAGGAGTGATGAGTGATGTGCAGAGATAAGAGTGATGTACAGAGATAAGAGTGATGTACAGAGATAAGAGTGATGAGTGATGTACAGAGATAGGAGTGATGAGTGATGTACATAGATAGGAGTGATGAGTGATGTACATAGATAGGAGGGATGAGTGATGTATAGAGATAGGAGTGATGAGTAATTTGTGGAGTTAGAAGTGATGAGTGATGTACTGAGATATGAGTGATGAGTGAAGTACAGAGATAAGAGTGATGTACAGAGATAAGAGTGAAGTACAGAGATAGGAGTGATGAGTGAAGTACAGAGATAAGAGTGATGAGTGAAGTACAGAGATAGGAGTGATGCGTGATGTACAAAGATAGGAGTGATGAGTGATGTACAGAGATAGGAGTGATGAGTGATGTACAGAGATAGGAGTGATGAGTGAAGTACAGAGATAAGAGTGATGAGTGAAGTACAGAGATAAGAGTGATGAGTGAAGATACAGAGATAGGAGTGATGAGTGATGTGTGGAGATAGGAGTGATGTTCACTCTTCACGGCATACACACCTCCCCCCCTCCCTCTAGGTTTGGTTCTAGGGTAATCTTGTTTCTAATTTTCCGGTTGGTCAGCCATCAGACGGGCGCTTAAAGAATTGTCTGGTGTGGATAATTATTTCACGTCACATTTTCTGTGTAAAACCAGTAGACGTATTACCATCTTTAGCCATGTTACCACTAGCAGGATATTCTCAATATTTATCAACATAGTTTATCTTATGTATTAAAATGAGGAAAATCGACTACGTATAATTGTTTGGAATAGTACCGCCTATATACATGGTTTGGTGGCTGCATGGTCTAAGGTGCCACTCTCGCAATAGATTAGACTGCCGATGATAGGTAGATCGAGGTTCGAATTTCGGTCAGGTGTACTGAGGGTAGTTTTTTTCCAAATAGTTTTACTCTCCCCTTTCACGCAAATGTGGTTACACTTCTTATGAATTCAACCTTCTTCGTCCCTAAAACCATTAGCGTAATTGGTTATATAAGCTTGTAACCCGGACGGCTAGTAAGACGCGGTGATAAAAAAAAAGAACCCTTTTAGAAAATACAAACATAATTGTTTGCGGCCAATAATGATATCTGATTATATTATTAGTATTATTCTACGGGTATTAATAATAATGAAAAGAGACAACTGCAGATCACGTGACTTTACACTAATAATACGCGAAAGTAAATCTGGTAAATTTTCCAATTATTGTCAGACTATCACATAAATTAAGCATTTAAATAACCATTATGTTAAAATTTAATAGGTAAAAAATCAACATCTTTACAAATCATGACTGTGCGCTGGGAAAGTTATGAAACAAAACAATTACTGTCCACCGCACATTACTGTTAAGTTTATTTCTACTCTTTGATTATTAAATAGTCTGTTCCCTCTTTGTGGTAAATATCTATCAAACTTTCACTGGTGAAAATATTGTCAAGAAAGCTACTTTAATATTTCATAAGACGATATCCGTGTCTGAAGGTTAGTCTAAGTTAAGGCGAAATATATTTTATTAGATAGCGGCAGTGGCGGATTTAAAAATGTTGCGCTCCTAGGCACAATTATAACTATCCTCCCCATCCCCCCCTTTTTTTAGCGTTTTAGGAGATTTTTAAGGGGGCGAGGGAGGAAGGAAGCGGAAGTTAGTATTCGAGAAAAGATTTCTTCGAAAGAAAATCAGGCATGTACTGCGCATTGTGCAGCTGGATAGCTGTGTTAGAGCATTGGCGTACTAAACCAAAGGTCCCGGTTTCGATTCCTGTGTCCAGGTGTAATTTTCAAATTTTAAGAATATGATATCTAGATGGAGAATTCCTCTCTAAAAGCACAAATAATAGCTTCAGCTATTTGATTCTGGAACTATTTTTATAATGTTAGTAAATAATTTTTAAACGTAATAATTAAAAACAAAATATAAAAATAACGATATCGAAAATGTGCCGCCCCCTAAGGCCGCCGCCACTAGGCCCGCGCCTAGTGGGCCTATAGTGTAGATCCGCTTCTGGATAGTGGGGATTTTCAACCTTTTTAAACCCTAAGCACACTCAAAAAGACGCTAAAATTGTCCAGGCCAGGCTAACATTTTTTTTTTGAGGAAATATTTTATCATTTAAAAAATAATATTAAGATTGTGTTTAAAAGTTCAATAGATAAAATTCTTAATAATCGTATTGTTTTTCAAAATAGTGTTGATAATGGATTTTAGAAGATTTATTTTTACTCCTCAAAGTTTTTTTTTTTTGCTTTTTTTTATCTTCCCCCAAAACTTCCACGGCACGCCAATTGAAAAACGACGTTTTAGAGACACAAATTTAATGAGAACGAGTCCAAAAATATCAGTAAATTCCTCAAGAGTAATTCTTTCTTATTCGACTCTAGACCCGCCTCGGTGGAGTAGTTGGCTAACGCGTTAGTCGTGTTGAGCTGCTCGACTGCTGAGGACGGGGAGATCGAGGTTCGTATCTCGGTCGGGTGAACTAGGGGTGGTTTTTCCTAAATGGTTTTCCACTCTCCCTCCACAAATTTAACCTTCCCAATTCCTAATCCATTAGAGTAATTAGTACTTAAAGCGTATAATCCGAACGGGTAGTAAGACGCGGTGCTAAAAAAACATATATATTCGACTCTATATAAAATTAACATTATATAACTAACATCGTTTATACTTTTTTTTATATCGATTTATTACTCCGAATATAATGGCGGTTTAGAAGAAAAAAAACACTCTTACATTCTCTGCTATCCGGATTACTGTGTTAATATTCATATGTCGCAATAAAAAAAATCTTCAGCTATGTCTCAGGTCCTGCTATGAAAAACAAGTGCCGATCAGAGAGCGCGTGTTAACATTATGGTAACAGGATTGACGTTATTTCGTAACTCAAACAAGGGTCATTTGGGAAATCAACCTTGCTCAACTTCTCTTGAGACAGAACACTTGATTTTTTTTTTCAAGAGCTAAAAAACGGGCGCCTGAGGCTGGTGTGTGTGTATATACATACACTCGATGATAGGTCTACATCCAACTATAGACCATTCACGATAAGTTTAAACCTTTACATGACCAAACTGAATCTACTCTAGCAAATCACGAGACGTTGATTTTAATTATTTACAAAACATATATTAAACTTTGACCATTTTTTTTATATAATAATAGATACAATTAACACTGGTATTAATGTATTCAAGTTGAAAGTTAAATGTTACCATAGAATGTTCAACTTTGAACAGACTTTATTATTATCTCCTCTCACTTTAAGACATTACCAAAGCTACGTCGTTTTTTTGCGACACGCGTGTAGTTAAGGTTTAAAATGCTATCGTTAGGACCTGCTAAATGTTCTATAACATTGAAATGCACATCCAAAATAGTAAAAGGCTGGGGTCAGATTTGGCAGTTTGCTCCCAGGCCTCCACTTTCAGGGGTCCACAATTACCCAAACATGTTTCTTGTACAACATTAAATTTGACCGCACTCACAATAAACACATATAAAAAAACCATCTAAACACACTTTTGGAAAAACCTAGGAATATGCCTTTATGTATATTAAAATAAACAAAGAGTTGATTTCGTGGTTAAAGTCTAGTAATATTTTTGGAGAATTTAGTAGTTTATATAGTAATTAATTTGAATAATCTAATAACTTATTTCAACAGTTTTTGGTGATAAGTTAATTGGTTGTAGATTAGCTATATTTATAGTATATAAGAATAGGCATACTTGGGGGGATTTTTATTTTCATGTAACCTTTGTTTACCTCTGAACGATATCAATTTTATCTCGCTTGTTGCCACTATAGAGCAGTTTATATTATAGGGCCATAGTGGAGCCCGGCAAGGTAATATTACTAACTTTCATTGTAGTCTACACAGCTTAAAAATTATATTAACTTTTTTTTTTCATCGTGACGTCTATAAGCATATGATGATAACTCGCTTTGGTCGTTGGGGGGTTCCCAGTGAGTTTTCGTTGCCAGTGGATGTAAACTAATGTAATTCCAGAGCCGTTTGTTGATAGGTCTTACCGTTTAGCCACAAGAGACCTCCAAAAAAAGGTCCACACCGACTTTAAAAAGTTGCTCCACCATTTTGATTTTTTTTCCGGGGGTTAAAATATATTTTTTTTATTTAACTTTTAGGAATTTTCCCGACGGTTACAGACTAGAAGCTATACGTTTGCCAAATTTCAATTTTATAGCTCATCTGGAATTGGGTAAACATTAATGTCAGTGAGTGAGTCAGACATGTGACTTTATAATAGTATAATTACTCTAATAAAGTAGGGATAAGGAAGCATTTTAGATGTAATCTACCCGTATTTGTGTGGAAGCAGAATGGGAAACCATTTAAGAAAGCCCATTCTAAGTAGACCTGACCAGGTTGCAAGTCCTCAATCTCTCCGTCGTTAGGAGGCCAGTCTAACACAATAGTGATAATGCCTAACATTATTTGGTCACTAGAGTAGGCATTTAACAAATTTAATAAAGCATAGAAATTAAAGTGGTTTTTTTTTTCTGAAAGGGGGCTTCCTGAGTATATATAGATAATTTGTTCATAAACAATGGACAGTAAAGGATGAATGTTAGAGTCTAATCACAATTATTGGAAGAACCTCTTAGCCAATTAAAATAAATGGTACCACTTAATTGTATATACTTTCTCATCTATTATCGTTTGTTACAAAATTTTCATAAAATCTGTTATCAGTAATATAACCCTTAATAGGTTTTCCTCAGGAAATCAAACATGAATTTGACGATTATATAAAACGCTCTTCTGATATAGGTTTTGAACAAAATTGCTCTAGGCCTAGGACTACCTATCCATTTTTCTAAAATAACAGATTTTTTGTAGTCAGTAAATTACTATTAAACAAATTTACCCCCAAAAAACCAATATATAGTGTTATTTTTAATGTCAAACATTCCCCAGATATCAATTTTAAACAAAATCGTTAAAGGCATTTTTGAAATATATTGAATTTTCAAATATCAGTTTTGAGTAAACTACCCTTAATTTAAGGGTTTGAATGAAAATAAAATAACACCCATGTATATTATAAATATCAAGTTTGACTAAAATCTTAAAATATATCTAAAAGTTTCGGCTTTAAACTCAAAGACAGTCAACAGACACACTTTTTTTGGGTTCATGGCCGGTGTGTCAAGATTCAGGATCATATCTAAGAATAAAATGTTCACCATTTTGATACTTTCATTACTAAAAAGCAAAAATAGAAAGGTGAAAACACAGAGGGGTCACATCGATTTATCTACCTACGCATTGACCCGTATCAATAGGCATATCAAGGTCGTCTAGTCTGGTTTGACAGTGAAGATCAGGGTTTGAACCCCAGGAGGAAGGTTTTACCGAAAGGGTTTCTCACTCCCCCTCACCTTATGGATGCATTTCCTCTAAATTACTTCCTCCTCCTTGCCCCCATCAGTGTAATTAGTGACAGTTGCAGTAAATAAATGGTTCGGCACATAGCTGCTTGAAAGTAGCTCTATCAGCTAAGGTTTGTTCTATCTACCCAGGTGTGTTCACTCCGAGATAGCGTCCCGACCCTACACCTCGCTAAGTTATTGAGTAGAAATAAAATCGAGAGAATAAATATTATATAATTAGAAATACACGAACCAAATATAAAGTGTGCACTGAAAACAAAACTGAATTAAAAACAATTAGGGTACAACAGCAAGATGAGCACAATAGTTTTCAAACTGTGAAGCACAGTCCTCAAGAATCGTTTTTAGCGCTATTAAAATACTTTTAAATGGAGTCCAATAATTGTTTTGTCTCATATTTTATTCTAGTTTGTGTCAAAATAAAACATTTGATTCTCTTAGAGAAAGGGAAGAATAAAAAATTCATTTAAAACCTGTTTAAATGTGTTAAGGTTTTTGAAAAGATAAAAAAAAATTGTCTCATACACTAACTATAACAAAACTTGATAAATCTGTATCGTCAGATTTTGAATTTTTTTTAAACAAAACTAGTTCAATTCAACTTGTGGTTAATTCAAAATTTAAAAGGGGTTCTAAAGATAGCTATGAGCGATATGGAGGTCACTACAAGTGTAATTCCAGTGGTCCCACTTGTTTTAAAGAACATAAAAGAATATTACCATAGTATGAAAATAGTGGAGTAGCGCGCATTCAAAAGAATTAAAACTTTTATTCAATAAAAGCTTATCTCTTAGCACCAAGTCTTACTACCTGTTCGGGTTACACCCATATGTACTTATTATGTTAGTGTGTTAAGGATGGGGAAGATTATATTTAGAGGAAGTGTACCCACATTTGCATGGAGAATGTAAAACCATTTAGGAAAAACAACTCTCAGTACATCCGATGAGATTTAAACCTTAATCTCCCTGCCATCGGCAGTTTAGTCTACTGCGAATGTGACGCCTTAAACCATGCAGCCACTGAAACGAGTAATACAAGCTATTAGAATAGCATCAGTGAAACTATAAATTCCTCTTTCATAATGATGAATAGATGGAAGGAGGACTAGGTGTTGTGTTTATTCCAGAATTAAGTTAGTAAGCAAGAATAAGACAAATAATTTGATTTGATAACTTTTATTCACACTTGTGAAAACAATCATTTATTTTGAATTAAATAATTCCTCTAAGGACTAACAACTAGGCCTATAAAACTATTATTGTCTTAAGATAAGAATAGCATACTTTTTTTTATTTGGTTCAAATATTACCGAGTAGATAAATATACATAAATTAAAGTAATTTCATTCAAACACAATAAATAATTACAGGTTAAAACTTGAAAAATAAAATTAATATTACAAATTGAACCTATAAAAGTACAATTATTCGTACTAAATAATACCTTTTGAATTAGCTAAAGGTATTTAATATATGCTGCACGAACACACATTTTTAAACAACAATAAAAAACTTAAATAACAATTTACACAAAGGAAAAAAAAAATCTTAAATACAAAATGTATTTTAATATATGGCAAACTTCTCAGCGATGAAATAGCTTTGAACAATATTTAATGGAAGATGCGATATTGATGTTTCAAAGATAAGGCTATTTATCAGTCTCATTAATAATGTAGATCAAAAGTAAGGGGTAGGCCATGTAAGTACGTGGTCAAATGTAAATGAATGTGTGAAAAAGATAAACAACATATCATTAATTAAATTACAGCTGTGAAAAAATACAATATATTTTTGTTTCATGATAAATAAATTTTACCAGTTATGACATTAACTTATTAAATGTGTGGTGGTATAATTTTAAATTATATTTTTTAAAGAGTCCACATAGTTCTTACAACTGTGTGTCTTTAAAGAATGCTGTGACCATGTCAAAAACAATTTGTAATTATCAACCTTAAATAGAGTATATAACATAGGTTACCTCAAATTTATTTGCGTTTTCTTTGACTTTAACAAACTATCGAAAATCAGGTCATTTTTGAAGTAAAGAAGGTGCCAAAATATAGCCACTATGTAGTTTTACAACCACTTGGTGGGGATGTAAAAGAAGGTAATTGTTTTTGCCGTTTAGCAAAACAATTTGAAGCGTGGGTTTGTCAAGAGAAACATAAGGTGAATGCGAGTGGAATGAGATATCAAAGAAATGTATGTGGAAAAACTCGTATGGACAAAGTCAGTAATGAATGGATGCTGAAGGACTGTGGTTTGAAAGTGAATCCAATAGGTCAATGTGAAAGAAGCGTGTTATATTGGCATGTTGAGAGGGTGAGTGTGAATCGAATGATGAAACAAATATATGAAGGTAGAGTGTGTGTGGATCAAAAGGAAGGGGTAGGTCATGTAAGACATGGCTTAATGTTGTAGACAAAAATAAACATTAAGAGTTTTAAGAATACAGAAGCATGTATGATTCAGTTTATGGATGTTGTTGAACTGAAAGTGTGGAGAAAGTTAGGGAGGATGGATTAAGTACGGAGTTGTTTTTTGAGCTATATATACAGTTTCTTGCCTATCTCGTTAGGGAAATGCGTATTTGTGTGTATTAATATAGTGTGCTATGTGAAACTGTGTTAATAGAAGCTTATTTCTTAATTATTTGAAAGGTCTTAATGTAATAAAAGGATTAAAATGTATACTCAAATAATACACACACCAAAACCAGTTATGATTGAGTTTCAGCTGAGTGTATTGTTGTGAAATACAGAAGCGTTTTTGAATAAATGAAAAATCCATACTCATAAACAAAACAATAGTTTAAATTTTAAAAGTTCTTTATGAGTACCTACCTAATAAAAATTGTGTTTAAGATACCTTGATTTCTTTTTATAAATGTACATTTAAAGCGCCTTTTAAGACATACAAACATATTTTTTGCAGTCAAACTTGATAACATTTTATTATATTATTAGTGTTGTTTTAGGTATTGATAATATCTATCAAAAGTAATAGATGCAGATCAAATGACTTGATGTATGAATGTGTGAAAAAAGGTCTAGTAACTTTTCTAGCTGTCAGATGTGTTTGTAATAAAATTGGGGTATGAAATCAATAGCTAGTTACTCAATAAAAACCTGGCTCACCAGTAAACTACTGACTAATATGTCCTTTGTACCAATATCATTAGAATCAGCTCAGTAAATAAATTAGAAAGTAAGTATTCAGTCATAATCAGTATTTAGTCATTATGTACTTAAGTAATGGCACAAATTATTTTATTTTATTTCAAAACAATAGTTGTATAAAAAAAAGAATAATCATTCATAAATAGCCTATAATATTTACAGTAAGCGAATCTACCATATATAAAATGAGTCACAAAGGTCAACATTTAATATTTACATTAAATTAATCTACCATGTATACAATTAGTCACACAGGTCAAAGTTTAAAATACCGATATGTTCAAACAATGTAATAAAACTTTTATATTTATAAAATACATGATTAATAAATGGCATGTCAAGTTAAACATAGTAATTGTAAACAAACATGTCTTTTTGTTTTTTAAGGGGAAGTTTCTATGCCCTATGAATAACAATAATGTTCAAGATCAATACAAATATTAGCTGTTATTACTCAAGTAAATAGTTTGTACCCATAACAATAACTTTCTCATAGTTGTTACTTTATGGTAAAAGAAACTTAAAAGTTAATTGCCGCACTTACAAAAGTACGACACCTATCCCTATCTTGAGCTAGTGCTACCCTTTATACCGTATTACACCCTATCTTGAGCTAGTTCTATCCAATCCACCACATTACTCTCTATACCTATCTTTAGCTAGTTATATCCAGTCCACCTCATTATGCCCTATTCCTATCTTGAGCTCAATCCAGTCCATCTCATAACATCCTATACTTATCTTGAACTAGTCCTAGCCAGTCCACTTCATTACACCCTATCTCTATCTCTAGCTAGTTCTATCCAGTCAATCTGATAACATCCTATACCTATTTTTAACTAGTTCTACCCAGTCCACCTCATTACACCTTGTATCTTTCAGGTCCATTCTAATGTTATCCTCCCATCTGTGTCTAGGTCTTTCCAATGGTATCTTCCCATTGGGTTTGCCAGTTCACACGGTTGTTGAGCTAGGTACCAATTTATTACATAATATTGTAAACCCAAACTGGAATATTTTGTATTTACGTACTGCATGTCAGTTTTTTTTAATGATATATTTTATTTATATGGAACCTACTATTAAACTCATAAATTTAGTATTAAAGTAGAAACTTTAGTTATTGCTATTGTTTAAAGGCTATTGAATCTTTGAGTAGGTGTAAAGAGCAAGTATAGGATTTTTAGTACACACTTTCTCACACAGAAAAACATTAATAATTACAGGTAGAGAAAAGAAAAATGGCACCAACCGGCTGTATTTAACTAAACACACACTTAACAAGAAACCGCAGACCTCAAAGAACACAATTAAATCCCAACAAAACACATAATCACATAATTTTCAGGGAACATCAGTTCCCTTCTTTAGCGGAAGAATGTGTTTTACTCTCTTATACAGAAGAAAGGGATTGATGTATCGCAAAAATTACTTTGGTAAAAGTATTCCTAGTTGTATTTAAACTATTTGATGACATTTATATTACTGTAAAGTGTGTAGGAATATTAAAATATAAAAATCAAAACTGTAATGATCTTAACATAGTTCCTTCTAGAGCAGAGGTGGGCAAACTTTTCTCCCCGAGAGCCACATGGACATCTGTAAGGGGTTCAGGGGTCTAGCATGTGATATAAATCTAAATTTACTAAATGATGACATTTTTATTCATATAACTATATAACTTTGGTACACAATGAAAGTTGCAAATAAAATCTAATGTGTCAGAGCAAACAAATTTAAACATGTCACAGATCATGTTGCTTCTTAGCCTACCTAAATGTTGTTTAATAAATACTCAAACTGTTATAGTTGATAGGATGTATGCAATTGTTGAAAATCAATCGGGCCGCACAAATTGACGGCGTGGACCGCATGTGACCCGTTGTTTGCCCACGGCTGTTCTAGAGCCAATATCAATTTCTTATTGTTTACTACCAAAATGTGATACAATATGTGCATATTAAAGAAAAAATGTAGGCCTAAATCCACTCCATTCCTTATTCAGACATCAGTTAGTAGTGTAAGGTTACTGTGTATCTCTAAATAGAATTAGAATACAATACTAAAGATGATCTGAAAATGTCCAATACCTTTCTTGCGATATTTTCAAACCAGATATTCCTTAAAGTAGCTTTTTTTTAACTTCATATTTTTAACAATTTGACATGTTAGTAATGGTACTAGCAATGGTATTGTATGTTCACCGATTAAAAATAAAACTAATAAATATATTATGAATATTGTCCATCATTCTATGGTCATTTAGTAAGTTTTGTTACAAAATATTTTAGAATTTAATTTCAAATCAGATTTTTAACATAGGCCCTACAGTATTTAATTTTGAAAAATGTCATTACGGCATGACATTCTCTGACTTTTTGATATATTTTATTTTCTCAGCAAATTTAGTTGCTTCTCTTTTATCTTGGATCCATGGCACCCTGATGTTTGTTACCAGCATACAGCGGAAAGCTGTTCTTTAAATAAGTTACATATATCACGGTGTAATAGATTAATAATAAATTGGTAACATAATTATAATAGTACTATAGTATATAATCAAAAAATTTATCAAACTGGAAACTATTATAAATTTTCTTTTGGTTTTCCTACCAATTTATTAACGAGGTTTTCAATCATATCAGCATCTACCAGACCAATAAATTTGTCCACAACTAGACCATTCCTTACAGCAATAACAGCCGGGACTGCTTTTACTTCAAATGTATGAACCAGTTCAGGGTTTTTCTCTACATCTATTATGGCCAAATTAAGGTCAGTGAAGGGTTCGATCAGTTCCTTAAGCTTTGGTGAGAGTATATGGCACGGGTCGCACCAATCGGCATGAAAGTTAACTATGACCGGGACATCACTGTTCATTACCTTCTCGACGAAATCGTTGTTATTGTTCACTTGAAATACTTTGTTATTAATATGTGAACAAGTTATGTAGCGGCCTAATATGCGACCTACCGAAGAGCGAAGAAAAAAGTTTCCCGTTTTAGAGGAGTATGTAAGGTTTCTAAGAGATGAGGAAAGCAAGTTTACAAGAGATATGGTAGAGGCCATAGTACACTGTTTCACTCTTTTAAATGATTACAAAAGAAAGTAGTGTCTCTTTAGAGTGATTCGGTTAAGTTACAACCTCCACTGCTTGATCGGCTGAGCATGTCTTGGTTCCATCAAGTGAGTGACAAGAATCACAGAAAATGCCGCGACCGATGATAGTCCTAGTAAAATTACCAAGAGTATCCGCCAGATAAACAAGGTGTCATATACCTGGAGGAAAAAATAAAGTTGTTTAAAATAAGCCAATATTAAATTTTAACAACATATTTGGTAATGATGTGTAAGAATCTTATATAATACACTTTATTTCCCTAACAAATCATTAAAAATGCCATAGGCTTACTACCATTATACTCACAAGGAAATGGTGAATCCTATGATACAATTATTCATGTAAAGTCTATTTTATATTATGTTTTCACACTTTTATACATAAAACTGTGAGATTTTTCCAACAGTCTAATCTGCTCCTGTAACAATTAGACCAGTTATAGCAAAGTTTTTCAATCATCTTGAGTTTAATATGCTATCAATGTATTATCTGCAATTTTTGTGAATATTATGATAGTATAAATTTATTTTAAGGTTTTTTAGAGAAAAGATTGCCTAAAAGATACAGTTCTTAGCTTCCGTCCACACATACTTTTTTAAATTAACTTAATAAAAAATAAAAGAGCACTTACATTTGGTATAGGCCTACTTTTTTATATATAATATCAATTGTGAAATGGGAGTGTGTGTGTGTGTGTGTATCAAAACTACACAACTTAGGAGCTATGTCACATTATTGCTAATATGTACAATAATGGGTATGTTACTTCACAAAGTCTTTATTGTATGTTAAGATAGTCCTAATTATTTTGTTACAATCGTTGTAGCTAAAGTAATAAACCTTTGAAGCCTAATTATTTTATTACAATCGTTGTAGCTAAAGTAATAAACCCTTGAAGTTTGAACTATGCTACTCCCACACTTAAATGGGAACATTTTTAAAACGTCATATACGTTTGAAGATAAGCTACATGAGTTAATCTGAAATATTTTCTGACTCACCTTGGAAACAACCTTAACTGGGATTTGACTTTCTCGGGGAATGAAGACTAATATTAAGGTAACAACTGTAGTGATTGAAATTGCAATGAATCCTATTTTTTTCTGTGTCCGGATCGATACGATACAAATAATAATTGCAGTTATCCACAGTGAAATAATAATAAATAACCCTAATCCAACACCAACAACATGCGTTGACATGGGTGACCTGAACAGTTAAAAATAGATTACAATAATCGACTTCAAACTAGTTTCTTAGTAATATATATTATAAAATGATTAACAAACACTTGAATGTGAAATTAACACATGTACTTAAATTTGTGAAAACATGTGTACGTTAAAAATTATATTTGTTGAGAGAAGATCAAAAGCAATACAAAAGATTACAGTTTTAATAGTTTGTCGTCCTGAGTTGATGCTCAACTGTCATAAAAATTCCTTTCAAATTTGTCTTATAGCAAACTGTACTAAAGATGTTTATTATTTGTCTTTAAAACTAACAGATAGATAATTTTTGTTTATTTTTCACAACTATAACGATTGTAAGTCAATTAAAAAGTATTTGAGCTAAAAGATATTTCTAAGGAACCTTATAAGTCGATAAAGTTCTTAAAAGACGATAAATTATTATATGTATTTCCCCTTCTACTCAATTAAATTAATATATGATAAAACCCAGTAAACCTGTGGTTTTAGATTAATAATATTAGAATAAACTAGAATAAAATGATTTGAAAACCCCCACACCCCATCTAACGCAGCGTAATATAAGTTAACTAAACCACAACAACATTTGATTTGTTGTTATATTATTAATTTTGGAGTTAATTATTTTATTAATGTAATCTATTATTGACAACAATTAAAAATATTATTAACAATAAATCAAATATTAAACTAATCATCGTTCCATTCTTAATAAAACAAAACTATTATTTTTAAAATTATTAATTCTTCCAGGTTTCGGTTGTAGTAAGCTATTTATCTTTCATCTTCCATATTACTATAGTGATTCTATGCCTCTGGCTAGATCATAAAATGAATACGATGAAAGCCTTGGTACTCAACATAATCTAAAATATCTATCTGCTTAAAAAGAAGTAACGGTCGCATTTAGACTTAGTTAAGATATCTTTCTTCAGATAAATTTAGCTATAATTTGTTTTATTGTCTAACATGATAACCTACTGCAACTTTTGTTTATGTAATTTAGTTCTCAATATCTACGCACATGAGTTCAGAGCGCTGATTTCAATTTCTAAATTTTCTCTTGTATACCGGTGATCTTAACAATGGTAATAAAATTCTTAAAATTAGTATTATAGCTTGTTATCTCAGTATAAATTAATAAAAAAACTATACTTATTTATATACATTGATGTACATTCTTTCTTGATAATTTTATAAACCTATCCATATTGAAATTTGAGGTTATGTTTTATGACACGAGTATTTTCTTTTGCGTGTTCTTTAATGCATAAAATTTTGTTTTTGTTTTTAGTCTATTATTAAACTACAGACTAGGCCTTTAGGCATATTAGCATAGAATAAAGTGGATTAATATGATGAAATATTTATTAATGCTTGTGAAACTACTGGGCCCTATCTCCACAGAACATTGAATCAGTATTACACTACCCGCTTTGGTGATTGCATGGTCTAAGGCGCTATACTCGCATTAGAATAGACTATCGATGCCGGGGAGATCGAAGTTTGAATCTTGGTCGGTGCACTGAGGTGTTTTTTTTACCAAATTCTTTTCTACTCTCCCTCCATCCAAATGCTGTTTAATTTTGCTTATTGAACTGTCAATTTTAATCAAATGTTTACATTTTTTGAAAATGTATAATAGGGTAGATATTAAGTTATTTCAAATTAATTAGGCCTACTGTATATCAATATGCCTCATTGCCTTTTTTCCATTCACTCCCCTATTTAGCACTTAAAGTTATAAATTAGTAACTTATATTAAAACCAAAATAGATATCAATAGTCCAAAAAGACATGAACTTTTCTAAAATTGATTTTGTAAATCATATTTTATATATTTTTTAAATCTACTGTCTACTATAAAACTCACAAACATAAAATGTGGCATTCAATAGGAGCTAATTAAGACATTAATAAAATGATTAACCAATGCATTTTCTCATCAAATTTAGTAAGTCATGTAATTATGTTAAAATTGTATTGTATTTATTTTCAGTTGAACACAAGAATAAATTTTAGGTCAGGAGCGTCTCCAAGGAATGTCACATACTACTTCTCAAGGCGGCATTGTATAAAATATCCACCCATTGTACTAGTCAAATACGATGAAAATGTGGTAAGTTTTATGTTATCTACTTTAAGGCAGCCAAAATATTTATGTAACTAGAGCTCATTATTAAGTTCTCAAATTTACAATTATGAGGGTCAACAATTTTAAATTATGTCTGTGTTTAATTCAAGCTAATCATTTTATTTTTCTAAATCTCCACATAAGTCGAGCTTCTTACAGTCTATCTCAAAAGTTTGAAATGAAAGGGGTGATTTAAACTAGGCCTTACCTATCTTTGTAGAATTATTCCTGTTGGAGCTACTTAAATAGGACTATTATTCATTAAAATGTAACTTAAGTATAAAATATACCAGTAATGAAAACCACATAGACCCTTTAGTTAAACATAAATTAAAATACAAAAGGGAAATTAGAATATTAGAAATAAAGCTTCAAAAAACCTTAAATCCATTTTATTTTAGATCTCGCTTAATTTTTTTTACACTGGAATCTGGTTGAATGTATTCAGCTAGAATTATGATTGCAATTAAAACTATAGAGAAAGAGTGGGTCTGAAATGGGGTCAACTCAAGCCTTGTGGGGACATTTGAGGAGCTACTTGAATAAAGAAGTAGCAGTTCTGTTATATAAAACTGAGATTAATAGCCAGAGGGTTTGGTCATTATAACTCACTGATGCTGTTAAGATATTTTTTATATAGTGAGGAAGGAAGGGGGACACCAGAACTACCCATATTTAAATAAATACTATCTGTCCTTGTGGGCATTTTTTTTTAAACGCGGTTTACCCTTTTTAACACATTGGTAATTAGCAACTTTAAGCCATCATCACACTCTAAATTACAATGTCATCCAGAACTTATTTGAAAGATGTCTTGAATTTGTTAGACACACTATAGTAGCCCTACACTAGGCTGATTGGCGCCAATCTAATGGTAGCTAAGTTTTCTAGCTCGGAATCAAAATTGTTTTTTGCAGCTGTCTTACTATGTTGAGATATTACTTATATGGTTATAAAATCCAAACGAAAATGGGATGAGAAGAATGTGTTCTAAGGGAACACACCATAAGTTACCTAAGAGTGGGAATTCACAAGAAAGGAACCTGGTCGGGATTGAACCCTTTCTTTCTAGGTCGGAGTAAAGTGTATAAATCTCTGAAACAAACCTGTCTGGTGATTTATGGTTAAGTTAGTTGTAATTAACTTATATCATTCAAATATAACTACATGACATTCGGCAAACATTTATCTGATTACCAAACCCTTCCTTCACCTCTGACAATACATCTTGTGAATGTGTGGAATGCCAGGCCTCCACCGTGGTTCGGAAAAACTGTAGGTCCTCCATTTCATCTCACAATCACCCTACCATTACACATTGGCGTAAGTGCGTATAACCCGAACGGGTAGTAAGACACGGTGCTAATAATAATAATACATGCCATTCAAACTAGTAGATAATTATGTTTGCTATACCTTAAATTTATGTAGGCTTATAAATATCAATAATAATGAACAACATTTAATTTATGATTCTTACCCAATAGATTGAGTATAATTTATGTAGAAAAATTGCACATCACTTTGCCTTGATCAGAAGAAAACTGTGTTACTGTGTCTATTTGCTCGGTTGTAATCTGTCTGTTATTTATGTGCATTTACATACTTTTATTTTTCAAAGGTTCGAATGTATTCTAGTCCTGCGCGAAGACCAAACTTTTTTTCCCAGCTGGTGGAGAATATCAAACAAGATATGACGAAGAATAAAGAGATGAAGGAAAACTTGAAAAAATTTAGAGAGGAGGCTAATAAATTAGAACAGTCGGATGCTCTCAAAAAAGCAAGGTGATTGATTTTTTTCAGATGACAAATCCATATTGAAGCAGATCATTAATTTCATCATGCTTTATTAGTGGTTCCCGAGTTTAAAATAAACCCCTTTTGGCACAAATATTAGACTGCACACACTTTTTAAGAAGTTTGATACCAAAATTCATCTCAAAACTCATATATAAACATAATTTTAAATAGGCCTACATAGCTATTTTAGTTAAGGTTAAAAATTGATGTTATTTATTTTATTATTGATTTCATTTTTATTGACATATTCAATTTTAATTTAATATTCTTTCCACACTATTAAAAAATGTAAACTAATTTAAACCAGGGACTTTTTTTTTATTCAGTATGCCTATATTTTATAAAGAAAAATTATTTTGTTTTAAACTAAGCCTTATGTTTTTCAGACAGAAATTTGAGGTAGTTGAGTCTGAAGCATCCAAAGGTTCAGAGGTTTTGAAAGAGAAATTTGGTACCATCAAAGATAAAGTTCAAGAAGCCATTGAAGAAGCGAGCAAATCAGACATTGCTAAAAAGGCTGGTATGTAACAATTACTTTAACATCATCATCATCATCAACAACTGTTTCCAACCTGTGGCCGAGTGAATGTAGTAAAATGCTAAGATCTTCCTTTATCCTTCAACCATTCTTCTACTCTCACGTGCACATTTTTTTTATCTACTCCCATCTCTTTCTTGGTCTCCCTTGGTGAGTTTTCTTCTTTCATCTCCATCATTCTCTTTGGCATCCTCGCTTTTTGCATCCCCATTACATGCCCAATTTCACTATTTCAATCTTGCTTCCTCTACTAGCTAATAAACTCCTTGTACCCCCACTCTTTCCTCGTTAACTTCACTCCTAATCTTGTTTCTCCTTGTAACAGCTAACATGCTCCTCACAAACTTCATTCCCATGACCTCCACTTTTCTAATCCCTCTTACATTCAATGTCCATGTTCTGCTGAATATGTGATTATGGGAAATTACTTTAACAAGACTACTTAATTACTTTGATTTTAACTCTTATAAATTAAGTATCAAGACAAAAGATTATTAAGTAAAAACAACTTTAAAACATTATTGGATTAAAATATAAGGTGGTTGTATCTCTTGAGGGTTATACCGAGCAGTATCACTTCAAAAACTTGTATTTGTATTTTTAAAAATACCAGCTTCAAATTAGCTCCAAAAATTAATTCCTGCTTCAAGATCAGGAAGCTTTGCCTATCAAAATATTGAGGGCTAAAATATTTCATTTATGTTCCTTTATTTCTATGCTGAGTTTTTTTTTCTTCTTCTTTGCGTCTTTATACCCATTTGGTTTATATGCTTGTATACAAATTATTTTAATGGGCTAGTTTTGAGGAAGGTTGAATTTAAAGGAAGTTTACCCACATTTGCATGGAGAGAGAGTGAGAAACTATTTACCACTCTTAGTACACCTGGTTGAGATCAAACTATGATTGTCATCGGCAGTCTAGTCTTTTGTGATAATAGTGTCTTAAACCATGTGGCCACCAAAGCGGGTCTGAAATAATTGATTTGCATATTGTGATAATTGGATTTATTGGCTTATATTACAAAAAATTGTACAATAAAAGTTTGCTTAAATGATTTTATTGTAAGTATAAATAAACACAATCTAATAGTTTTTCAAGCATAAAACAAGTAACAATAAATATTCAAGCTTCGATTTAGCTTTGGGAATTCATATATTCAATTTGGGTTTTCTTTAAAATGGAAAAATTGATTTAGACTAATTTCAATCTATCTTTCATGCTTGGGATTCTCTCTTATTGTGCCTTAAATTACAGGCCAAATAACGGAGGAGATAGGCAAGTCAGCTCGCGGAGCCGCAGAAACCATCTCGGAGAAAGGGCAGCAGTTTGGCCAGTCTGGTGCTTACAAGACAATGTCCCAGACAGCTCAGGCGGTAAAGAAAGAGCTGGATGAGAGTGGTATGCATGCACTGGTGTACCGAGCACCGGCCAAACTCAGAAAGCGCAAGGAAGTGCCAGAGTTTTCTGACGAGAAGGCTATGGAGCCTAACCAAGAGGCTACAGGCCTGGAACTTCACAAGGATTCAAAGTCAGTGTTTTTTTAGCACCGCTTCTAACTACCTGTTTGGGTTATAAACCTATGTACTAATTACATTAATGTATTAGGGATTAGGTAGGTTGAATTTAGATTAATTGTACCCACATTTATATGGAGAGAAAGTGGAGAATTAATTAGAAAAAAAACCTCAATACACTCATCCAAGATTTGAACCCCAATCTCCCCATCATTGCCAGTCTAGTCTATTGTGAGAGTGACACCTTAGACCATGTGGCCACTGGCTCAGTTCTTAAAGCTATTGTTTGAAGTTTCAAGTAAGGAAAAAGTACTTCAAATTCACTTTAATCAAAGAATTTCAATAATGTTAATAGTCTGTAAAAAACAAATAAAAACAATGCTAGTGTTTTTTATCACCGTGTCTATCATTCTTCCATCATTAGAGTAAACATGCCAGAGTAAAAAAACACTAAACAAAAACGTTTATGAAGATGTCATTGCTCTGGTGAATATTAACCTAAGGTTTCCTGTTTGAAAAAACTTAATATTGCCCCTTTTTTTTCCTTTAAAATAAAAGTTTTTAATATCTTGTTGAGTTTGAAAACCAACACACTAAAAAGTACTTCACATTGAGATAACTACACACTACCATACGTATTATTATGACTTTTTTTTTCATTCCAGGTTTTACCAAAGTTGGCAGAATTTCAAGGACAACAACGCATATGTGAACAAAGTACTAGACTGGAAAATCCAATACGATGAAAGTGACAACCCTCTAATCCGCGCCTCTAGACTTCTCACTGATAAAGTGTCCGACGTAATGGGTGGTCTGTTTCAAAAGACAGAACTTTCAGAAACCTTGACAGAAATTTGCAAAGTGGATCCTAGTTTCGACAAAATTAAATTCCTAAGGGATTGTGAGACAGACATTATCCCTAATATACTCGAAGCGATGATAAGAGGTGACCTTGACATACTTAGGGATTGGTGTCATGAAGGTCCTTACAACATTTTCGCCACACCAATACGAAAGGCTCGGGCTGTAGGTTATCGTTTTGATTCCAAAGTTCTCGATGTTGATAATGTAGATTTGGCGATGGGCAAAGTAATGGATCAAGGTCCTGTACTTATTATTAGTTTTACTTCGCAACAGATTGTTTGTTTACGTGACGCTAAAAACAATGTAGTGGAAGGTGATCCCGAAAAGGTTTTGCGAGTAAACTATGTATGGGTTCTTTGTAGGGATCCGACGGAACTCAATCCCAGGGCTGCATGGAGACTATTAGATCTGTCAGCCAATAGCACAGAACAATTTGTTTGAGTCTTTAAGTGATAGTTTACCTTTAAATCAAAGATAACTCTTTGTTGTATATATTTTCATATTGGAAAAGTGTTTTTTATTTTTTAAATGTTTATATTACTTAAGAGCTTGTGATGCACGTAGATAACTTGATCATTTGAATGATCATTAAATTAAAACTGAACAGTGATCACAATGAAGTGTGGTATATCTGTTCTTCACTAGATGATAGTGACACAAAATTGAGACAGTAGAAATAATTTTTTAATTATTTTAAAACTTATTTTATATACAGGCCTAGTTGTAAATATTATCTGTGGTAAAATTATTTCTATAATCTCAATTCCACTGTAATCTAATGAAAAATACAGATAGGTTATGTTCTTTAAACTATTCACCAATCTAAGTTCCCTATTATTCACGGGGTGAAACGTTTTCTTAAAATACACAGGCTAATTTTTTCTACATTTCTTATTGTACTGTATTAACACATTCAAATTTTTGTTTTAGGTTATTGTTTATAACTATTTTATGGTGAAATCTCATAAAAACAAACTATTTTAACATATGTTTGTGAAGATTCCTCAGCTATCTGTACAGTAAAACAAACAGTTGAAAATAAAAAAATAAACTTTCTTTGTAGCGTTTTTGTTAGTTTTTAGATCTTTAAATAGTATTCAAGGGTAAACAATCATTAATGAACATCGCCAATGCTATCTCATGAAAATTAGCAAGAACTTATAAAGGATTGCTCATCTTTTTAAGCTTTAGTTCCTCATACATAATTTCTAGGAGTCTGTGTAGTAGATTTTTTCAATTCAAAGTGAACGCAAGTTAAATATATATTATAAAATATTCTCGAAGTTAAAATATTTTTTGGTATTTGTTTTATGCTTGCAAAAATCTAATTTAGTTATTTTTATAACTATATCCAACTAAAATTACTTAGATAATGTTTTATTGCACATTTGTTTCCAATATTTAGTTTAATTATGATGAATCAACTTACAATACAATATTTTTTAGTGCTGCATCTTACTACTTGTTTGGTTTACATGTTTGTATAGGCCTACTAATTACTCTAATGGTTTTAAGGTTAAGGATGAGTAAAGTTAAATTTACAGGAAATGTACCTGTATTTGCATGGAGGAAGAGTGGAAAACCATTTTAAAATATCACCCTCAGTACACCCAACTGAGATTCGAACCTCAATCTCCCCATCATCAGCAGTCTTAGTCTACTGCAAGAGTAGAGCCTTAAACCATGAGGCTACTAAAGCGGTTTACAATTCAATTGCGGTGACCTGGTGGTCTAGAGGTAAGGTGTCAGACTTCTGTACTGTGGGTCCGGGGTTCAATCCTCGGTCCTGGCACAGATTTATCTGATTGCCAAACCCTTCCTTCGCCTATGACAGGATGTGTATTAATCACAACTTGTGAATGTGGGGAATGCCAGGCCTCCACTGTGGTTTGGATCCCACGTTAAACTGTAGGTCCTCCATTTCATCTCACAATCACCCTACCATTAAACATT
>CABEEJ010000588.1:229437-252419 GCA_901482245.1 Timema douglasi
AACGGGCCCCCTGCAGCCACTTCGCGTGGAGGGTACCGCGGTCCAGTGGTCGCCGTCGGTCCGGTGGCTGGGGGTGACCCTGGACGCGAAATGCAGTTGGGACCCGCACCTTCGTTCGGCGGCGGGTAGGGCCAGGGGCGTCATGTTGAAGCTGGCTCCTCTTTTGCGCCCGGTCAGTCCGCTGGAATACGGCCACAAGATCAGACTTTTTCTGCTCTGTGTGATGTCCGTCCTGCTCTATTCCGCTCCCGTGTTTTCCTATCTATCTAGATACAGATACAATCATTTCCGTTCTGTATACCACCGGTTCCTTCGCCTGATCCTCGGGGCTCCGCCCCGCGTCCCAAACCGCGATCTCCTGACCGTGTCAGGCCTCCCTTCCTTGGACCGCCGTATCCGCGGGCTGGCGGAGAAGTTTTTCAGTCGGGCGCAGGCCAGCTCCAACATGATCGTTAGGGGCATCGGCGATTACGACGCTCCTGGCCATCCCTACCGCCGGATTAGGGACGGCGTAGTGAACCCCTTCGTCGACGTCGGAAGGTGACCTCGGAGCCGAATCTGGGGAGTCGTGACCCCCCTTCTAGTCGTGTGAGACTGGGAGGGGAGGCCGGATAGCGGGTGATGCCGGCCTTCAGGCCGAGCTAGTAGCGATAGGACGGGTCGATGGGTAGTGTGAGTGAAAGTGTCGCGAAGTGCACCCGTCGACCGGTCAACGAGGACCGACCAGGTCATATGTGCCATGTGGGGGGGGGAACCCAAATCTCCCCTCTATATGTGAATTGTGCCCTATTTGGGGATCGGAATAGACTGGAAAAAACATTTATATATCTACTTAATATTGTATTTTTTAAGAACCCCAAGGGGTTGGGAAAAAAGAAAGTTATTGTTTCCAATATGAGTTTTTTATGTTTATTGTAAAAATTTGTTGTAAATAGAGTTTAAGTGAAAATAATAAAATACTGACGAAACAAAATAAAAATCAATTACTTAAGATTTTACCGACATGAATATTGTATTGTACTGAACATAACAGCTCAGAATGACAATAAATTACCATTATTGGTAATGATTCGTAATTGTCAAGGATTATTTTCAAAGCAAATTTAAGGCTGGTATTAGTTTCAAAGCTTCCACACCTCTAATTATTTCATATATAAACATCAAATAAGTAAAATATGGACAAAAATTTAATTTAAAATCAAGCTGTTACTAAACTAAATAACCCTTACCAATTTCTCGCATTCATACAGAGGGTGACATGGTCAAAATACACACACCTAATGAGGTGAGGTGAAGGGAAATGCAATAAGTAACATTGTTTATTTTTATTCACAATACTACCATCAGCTCCCACCCTCACTTTTTTTTAAAGTTAACTATGTCAGTCTTTTTTTGTAAGTCGTGAGAGCTCTATTATTTTCTATGCTTCCCCATCATCTTTAGAGGATCCTTGTACAATGTATCCTTGAATTTTTTTGTGCTGGCTAAGGCCATAAGTGCTGGGTTTTTTATATACTTTCCCAACCCCTAAACACTATAAATGTATCCAGCCTGATAAGGGCGCCTTTATTTTTTTTTAATATATTTCTATCAGCTAAATCTCCAAAACCCCTTGGGACTGTTGAGGGTCTTAAATACTTTATTAGATTTGTATATATTATGCACTGATGTAATTTAATTGAATGAGTTTTTTAAAGTATTAAAATCTACAATACTTTTTCTGTAAATAATAAATTATTGCTTTCAAATTGCTTAAAAAGTAAGTAATCTGAACAATTCTTGAAAGACTGTCATAAGCATTACAGAATTTGATCAGTTTTTGATGAGAATTCAAGAAATGTTAGACAACTATTATGTAGAAAATTAAAATTAAACATTTTTACTGAAGCAGGTTTTTTAAATTCGAGCCTTTAAGATATTTTGTTAAAAAACTACAAAAATAGAACATTTAATTTCAAGTCCCCTCCACCTCGTCGTAAGCTCATTGTATAATTTAATTAATTAACACATCACACACACAAAAAAACGTTACTTGGTTTGTGCTCCTAAACTTAATATTAAGTTAATACTTGTAAAATTAACAATATAATCTTGACCCATAAGTATTTGTTTAAATAATTTTATTTCATCACTCAGGAAAATATGCGAATCAGCTCCAAGAATTATTGTTTTTACAATTCGTCGACTTGTGTTTACAAACTAACACGCCGCGCGCTTGACGTTCTTCTGAGGCCACTATTAGTCAACACTGCATTCTCTCCTCTCCACAGCACAATAAACGTAAAATGCAAAGTTATGTTATGGCAACTGTAATCCTCTCTGACGAACCAGAGTACCTGAGTTGGCATTTGATCAATGCCATCCTTTCTTTATGAAAGTATAGTTTGCCTGGAAATAAGTGACTCGTAATTTAAAAGTATTGTCCCCAGGAAAAACATAAAAATAATACAGTTAAAAATACGTAAAATATGTAATTTTATCTAATATCTTCGAAGGTATAATTCATCAAAATGTTTGAGAATATGTAAAATTATAACTGAACATATAGTCCCAAATAACCTAATTTGCAGACATTTAAATTTTCACATTTATAACTGGCAGAATGAAAATATGTAATTAAATAAAAATCCCAGCTCTAAAGACGATTTTTTTTTTCAAAATATTTCAAGAAGATAGATGAAAAACGTTGATATAGTTTAAATAGGGCTGGGCTTGTACCAGTGATCTCTATATTATATATTATACTATAGAGATCAATGGTTTGTACACTCACGACGTAATGTTAAACGGGTGAAGAATTTATATTAGTTTAAGTATCAGCAACTGGCAAGCACTGGAGTCACGTGGGCTAAGTCCTTTGCTACATGTTCCATGACATCGTTTTCTAAAGTCGTTACTTTTAATATAAAATCTTAGCTGAGATATATCTTATAAGTTAGTGCGGGTGCAAGCTTAACCAAGTTTCTGTCAGTATTTGATAATATTATGCCATCATAGTGTGTACTGTGTATATGATTTATCTTTGGTTATAAACATGGCGGCTTTGAAAGATGTAGCTTCATTGTATCAACATTTAAGAAACGAATGGACTAAGAAACCACCTAAATTGGAAAAATGTGGTGATTTGCTTTCTAAATTAAAGGTAAGTATAGCAAATATATTGCATTATAGTTAAAATAAAATATTTTAAATATTAGATAGTTCTTGTTTTGTCATGGTACCCTAACCTTTAATTTCTTATAATAAATAAACATATTTTTGTTTTGACATCAAACAACATTAAAAATAATTATTTTAAAAGGACAAACCCCTTATTTGTTAAAAGGGTGTATGACACCCCGCCCCCCCAAAGAGCATTATTAATCACATTAAACACATCAAAAAACTCGCCGTATCAATATTAAGACACTTCGGAAACTAGGCTATACATTTTATTTTCAAATTCAGATGTTAAGGCCATTATAAGCTGAATTATTAACCAACCCAATCTAACAACACTTATCTTCCATGACTTAACACAATTAAAAGTTGATTAACCCGCGAGTGCTATTATACATGTATGCTGTCTCCAGATTATCTAGTTTTGCATGGTCTTCTTGTCATGTAACCTAGCCATCTGCAGGGGAAATCACGCAATCAATTATAGATCTGTCCGAATTGTCACCAAGTATGCCAATGCATCTCTCACGTGCCCTTGGTTCCAAGGAGGGAAACATTACATTGTTGATACATCCTTGGTGCGATGTTTGACTGGCAACTGTTTCATTGTTCTCTTTTTGTCTTGTAAAAATTCAGAACTTTTATGTAGTCCGCAAGTTTAAATTATAACTGTTTGCTAAAGCAGACACATTTTATATTAGGCTATTAAGAATTTGGTTATTTTGAAAAGTTGATTAATATATCTACACCGGCCATTTATTATCTCCAAAAGTAGGTAGATTTTTTTTGTAAAACAATGGGAAAATACTCGATGCAAACAATAAAATGGTGCCAATATTAAAGACCCAAGGTTATTTATTTTCTTCATATTTGATTGTGTTTGTTGTAGGCTATGGTAGTTTCTAAGGTCATTTTTAGGTAGCGAAACTGTGGTTCCAAAGGACGTAGCAAGGCTCATTGTGTTTAAATTGTCTTATGCAGTCCGATAAGAAGTGCGTGGAAAGTGTCAATTCATCAAGTCTATAACTCAAGTACCCACCTCAATGGCGTAGTTAGCTAACACACTGGTATCATGTTGAGCTATACTGCTGAGGACGGGAATATCGAGGTTCAAATCTTGGTCGGGTGAACTAGAGATGCTTTTCCACGCAAATACTGGTTCACTTCCTCTAAATTCTTCCTTACCTATTCCTAACCCATTAGCATAAATAATACTTAAGCATACAACCCGAACAGATAGTTAGACGCGGTGCTAAATAAAAATTAACTCAAATACTCTTCTGAGAGTCTTATCCTTGAGACTATTCAGATACATCCTTACCTAAATTTCTGGGGCCTGGTTTTTTTTAAGTTTTCAAGAATATTATTAGGCCTATGTTGAAATATAGGCTAAATGCGTAGATGGTATTTTATTTGGATTGCTATTTGAAAAATAATAAATAAAAAAATAAATATTAACGTTGGGAAATGCATGAGCTATTATTTGGTCATTAAGTTATTGTCATCTCGCCTGTTGTTCAGGAATGCAAAACTGAGAATATAAAAAAAACAATAACTTTACCGGTTGTTGTCTTTGGTTATGAAACGTTCACTCTTACCTTACATGACGTAAACAAGGTGCCTAGGAAGATATTTAATCCAAAAAGGGATGAGACTACATAGGAGTAGGGGAGGTTACTTAGCCTTTACACATCACAAGACATTGTTAGGGTAATCAAGTTTCATAGATTATGGTAGCCAGGACATGCAGAGCGAATGGGAGAATCTAAAACTGTATTCAGTTTATTGACCGGTAAACCCATTTGGGAGATCTAGACACAAATGGGAAGATAACACTATAATGGTGAAAGAGATAGGGTGTAATAAGGTGGACTGGATAGAACTAGCTCAAGATAGGGATAGGATGTAATGAGGTGAACTGTATAGAACCAGCTCCAGATATGGATAGTGTGTAATGAGGTGAACTGGATAGAACTGGCTCAAGATAGGGATAGGATGTAATGAGGTGAACTGTATAAAACCAGCTCAAGATATGGATAGTGTGTAATGAGGTGAACTGGATATAACTGGCTCAAGATATGGATAGTGTGTAATGAGGTGAACTGGATAGAACTGGCTCCAGATATGGATAGTGTGTAATGAGGTGAACTGAATAGAACTGGCTCAAGATAGGGATAGGATGTAATGAGGTGAACTGTATAAAACCAGCTCAAGATATGGATAGTGTGTAATGAGGTGAACTGGATAGAACTGGCTCAAGATAGGGATTAGTAACATACTTTTATCAGTGCGACAAATAACTTTAAAGTACCTAATGTCATAGAGTAAGTAATTAGAATATTAATAGGATTACATAAGATTAATAACTTTATTTTAGTAGTGTAATGGATCAAGAAAGGTTACTCTTTCTTTTTAAAAAAACTTATTTTTTTTTATTACTTTTACTAAACACTGTTATAATTTTTATTAGATATAAAAAAAAGGTCAGCTGTCTAAATGTAGGGCCTACTAAGGCTATTTAATTATCAATTTTAAACAATATTTGCTTGACTCAGCTACGTTTATTTCACAAGGTATTGCGAGACACAAAATTTTACATCAACAATGCCCTAAACATCTTGCTTTTCCTGTAACAAACTCAAAGAGTTAATAATATTTTTTAAATCAACCAAGCTCAGTCAATAAAAATACAAATTTGGTTGGATTAATACATTTAGACACTAGTTATTTCTGTGCAAATATGTCATGGATCATGCCTCTTGTGTCAAGAAGTACTAATCAAGAGACTCTGATACTTATTGGGACATTTTAATCCTCTTTGAAATAAAAATTAAATAAACTATTAAACGAGCCATTCAACATTTTTTAATAGTAGAAGTTTTTGTGTGTCTTATGTAGGCCTAATTAATAACACCCCAATATATTTTTTTTTAGAAACATAGTTTTAGAATCTGATAAGAGATTGTTTAATAGGTACTGTATTTGAGATTAATTGATTTTTTGCTAATCATTTAACATATTTTAATGTGTGTAGCCTGAAAGGGTAGTATGACATAGTCTAAAAATAAATATTTTAACAATTTTTGTGTCTTAAGAAGTTAACATAGATTATTAACAGTGATTTGATTCTTCTTCTTTTTTGTAACTATATAGTTTATAAAAATAAAGTGTAAACGCTTTCCACCCAGTGTTATTTTTTTTGTTATAAACTCTTTTTCCAAAAGAAGGTGTGTGTTTACTTTTTTGTCAAACAATGTACTCACATTTAATAGATAACAGGATAGTTTACTATAGCCTATTCTTACATATACTAGTAGTCTTAAACACTAAATTGGTTTTGGTAAATATTATTGTTTATTTGTTAACAATTCTTTTAATTTAGGTTGGCCTTACTCAGCTGATGTTTTTGCCCACATCAAATGCAACTGCATCTCAGCAGGAACTGTTGATTGCAAGTAAGTACAAACTTTGTGGGACAAAGTTCTATTTTTTATATACAAAATTAGATCTATAGATAGCCAAATTGATCTGATTTAATATATCGACACACACTTCAACTAAACAAGATTTCTACTTTTATTTTATGAAACGGTCTTCCGTCTCGGTTTTCTTATTCCCCTCTTTCTTTGCCTATTAAAATAAAAAAATATTCAGGGAACTCTGGTTTGATCTCATACAATAATTTATCTTTATTTTTACCAAGTAGTCTGTCTATCTAAGTATTTAAATTCTTGATGTTGGGTGTGTAGTAGTAATGTGCTTTCTAAAGTTATACTAGTTGGCATGTTGTTTTGTGGCACACCCCATTTTTTTTTTAAAAGAAAGTTCATGTAAAATGCTAAAATAATAAGTTTTTGGTCTGGATACTAAATTATCTCTTCAGTAGCTGGGACTACTATGCTATTCACGGATTAACTGCATACCTGGAGTCTTAATGCGATTTGAAAACTTTTATAGGTACTAAAATACGAATCTTTGAAATGCTGTCCAACACCTTACCTCAGTCAGTAGCTTGTTTTCCTCCTGAGCTAAGGGTCCTTATTCCGATTCCTGGCCAGGCTGAAAAATGTATCATCAGTGAAATGTGGTTTTCCTCTTTCACGGCGAGGAATTAGTGGCGGGGTGTTGTGTCTGTTCTAGATTTTAAGTTAGTTTATAAGTTGTGTGCTGATGTGATCATTGCACATCAAATACCAACCTAAAATAAATGGGGGGGTGGGGGGGGGGAGAAAAATATTGAAATGCTTACTATAAGGCAGTTGCTTAGATTATACAAATATGTGCTCCATTTAATTAAAATGTCATATAGACCCTACTGTATTCACCTCTACATTTCATTAATCTCTTACCATAGTTGGTTTTATGATAATGAGAGCGGAGTTTAATAGCTTTTGATTAATGGCGCCTTGCTATCCACAGGCGAGGACCACTCAAAATAGTTAATAAGGGCATCGGATAAAAAAAAATGTTGTTGGACGACTTCTTCAGATAGCTTATAGTGGCATCTAATGTTTGAAGTAAAAATATAAAATCGGGCAAGGACCACACTAAATAACTTGTAGGAGCATTCAAACTTTAAAAAAATTCTGGATGGGGACCACTTTAAAAAGTAGATTATTGGGAATTTAATTTAGAAAAAAAAAATTCTTTTTGTTGAGCCCTTCTAAAGTAGTTTTTAGAGACATTCAATTTTTAAAAATTTGTCGAAGGGGACTACACCAAATAGCCTCTAGGCGTATCCAAATTTTAAAAAATGTAAGGAGTGTCACAATTATAAATATCTTTTAAAAGCTTATAATTTTCAAATATTCTCCAAGCGAGGATCACTAAAAATTGATTCTAGATGCATCCATTTTATAATAACTGGGGGAGAAGAAGGTAGCTAAAAAACCTAAAAAATAGGTAACATTATAATGTTATTATTTCTTAGGGGTAAAAAATTAGTCTTAACATCATGTCATAAAATTATGATTTTGAACCTTTCCCCGCTGAAATTAAATTCTCCCTACACCAGCTGATGTTTTCATTGAATTTGTTTGTAGGAGATATTCTTGAAATCGGTGCTCAATGGAGCATAGCGGTTAAAAATATCCCATCATTTGAAAGATACATGGCTCAGCTGAAATGCTACTATCTCGATTACAAGTAAGTTAAAAAACTTGTGATAAATTATGTTTGCTTTGCAGTAATAGGTTTTAACAGGTCCACCAACCTGTTTCACTGGTCGAATGGCTTTAGGTGTCACACTCGTAATGGACGGGTCTGTGTTGATGAAGAGTCAGGTTTGAATCTCGGTCAGGTCTACTGAGGTTTTTTCCCCCCCTGAATGGTTTCCCATGCTCCTTCCACACAAATGAGGGTACATTACTCCTAAGGTGCTTCTTTCCTCATCCCTTCCCCACAATTATCATATAGAGCTTATAACCTGAACAGCTAGTAAATTGTGGTGATCAATTAATACATTAAAAAAACTGAACCAAATAGTGCCTTATTTGAAATTTAAAATGTATGTGGCTCGAGCTGTAGCAGCCACTCTATAATTGTTGTTCATTATATTATAAGCAAAATTTTAATTTGTGATCTTTAGTCATCATTTAATATATTATATATACGGTATCCAATACCTTAGCTCAGTCGGTAGCCTGTCTGTTTATTGAGCTAAGGGGCCTGGGTTTGATTCCTGGCATGGCCGAAAAATGTATCACTAATTGGTGAAATGCGGGTTTACCCTTTCACAGAGATGAATTAACTCTCGGGGCGTCTGGGTGTTGTACCTGTCCTAGTCTTAAGTTAGTCAGGGTGTCTACCATCCAGGGAAAACAGGAATTAGGCGGAAATTGGAAGTGATCAGGGAAAAACTAGAATAAATGGGGAATTTGATAAATTACAATAAAAATCTGGGAAGATGTGGTTTTACTCAAAATATAAAATATAATAATCATTAAATCAGTAAATAATAATGTTATTCAAACTGTAGTTTTTGTTTGTTTGTAGCTGTGTAATATATTTTAAAATTCCTAGTAAACAATGTCTAATACAAATTAAAAATATTGTTTATTTAAATTTTAAAACTTATTATTCATAAAAAAGATTAATAGAAAAATGAGGGGGGAGGTTGGGGAATTAGAAGGATGTGACATACTATTTAGTCGGGAATTTTAGGAAATGATTAAGGGGAAATCAGGGATAAAGTCGGGAATTTCATTGGTCAAGTTGAGTAGACACTACGGTTAGTTTATAAGGCAACTGAAGTTATGACAGACCTAGCCAGCCGGTAGTGGAAAATATATCGCTTGAATCAAAAATTTGACCCGGGCTACAGGCTGGAAACAGTAATGGTTGTGATGTGTGTGTGTGTGTGTGTGTGTGTGTGTATATATATATATTGTATTTGTCCCATTGTGAAATGGTCACCGAGATATTGATCATTGCAGAGACCAGATCCCAGAGAGTGCGTACAAGTACCAACTGCTGGGTCTGAACCTCCTGTTCCTGCTCTCCCAGAACAGAGTGGCAGAGTTCCATACAGAGTTGGAGCTGTTGCCCGCTGATCAGATCCAGAGCAATGTCTATGTCCGACACCCTTTGTCGCTTGAGCAATATCTTATGGAGGGGAGCTACAATAAGGTACAGTCCAATATAATCTGGATGAAATAAACTTTCAAAGTTTCTTTTTACCGTTTATGATTTATTTTAATCACCGCCAGGAACTGTTTTCCATCTTTTGATCGGGTCAGTTTTATAAGGACCTGCTTCTTGTGTTCTTCCACCGCTATTCCCCCTTTATCGCCTCTCACTCTCACACTTGTTGTTACGGTTTCCTCCCATTATCAGTATCAATACAGAAAAAAAAAAGTTTATTGATTTTCCTTCCCCGGTCCCGGCACAGATTTATCTGATTACCAAACCCTTCCTTCACCTCTGACAAGACATCTTGTGAATGTGTGGAATGCCAGGCCTCCACCGTGGTTCGGATTCCACGTTAAACTGTAGGTCCTCCATTTCATCTCACAATCACCCTACCCATTACACATTAGCGTAAGTGCGTATAACCCGAACGGGTAGTAAGACGCGGTGCTAATAATAATAATAATATTGGTTTTCTTGAATAAAATTATATTTATTAGACATAAACATTATTAACTCGGTGATTAAATTAATTTTAATTACTTAATTCATGAGTTAGTGTAGGATCTTTTTAACAAACTTTTGGTTGATAATTTAAATGTTTGTCAAGGGGGGGGAGTAGTAAAATAAATTTGTTTCAAGGTTTGACATTAAAGCATTTACAAAGATTGTTCTTTAGAAATTATTATATGGTATTATATTATGTTGTAAAGCGTTAGTGAGATTTATTCTACAGTTTCAGCATGTTAAGGGCAGAAACATCTCTTAGTTCTTCTGGTGCTGGACTCTTCCATTAGTAAATTCCGTTTCTCATCCAACTTTAATATAAGATTGCCCCTTCCTCCCGTTTTTGGACAAACCTGTTTCAATAGCTACTTGTTAAACAAAAATTATCAGTTGCAGCATGACCAATGGCAAAAACTATTAGGAACCTGTTAAATCAAACCTTAATATTTCAAAATTCGGTATAATTTTTTTTTGTCGCATGCCACCGCCATTGGAGTAACACTTAAGGCGAAAGTGTAGGGTAAGCGAGAAAAGGTAATGGTTTTTTTAGTTTATTTAGTAAAACATTTTTTGAATAAAAGCATGCAAAGATTTCTATGGTAAAAATATAACATTAATTTTCTTCACCTGGTGATATCAACAGTTGTTGAATCTCTCTCAAGGGTGTCCCGGAATTTAGTGACAACTTTTTATCTTAATTTAAAAAGTAGCTCATTTAATGCAGTTATGTTTGACAGATATTCAACAACTGTTTTAATCACCATGTGAAAGAAATTACACTTTATATTTCTACTAGAGCAATATTTTATATATTTTGGCCAAAAAATGTTTTAGCTAAAAAAGGGCAAAAACATTTTGACACGAGAAACCTTAAGCCCTTCCATCAGCAACAAGATAAAGTTTATAAAGGAGGCTTAGCTAATCTAACTTCTTGAAGTTTACAAGATTTAACAAAATAAAAATATCTCTAAATTATTTTGTGTGTGAATGTATTATCTTTTAATGTTTGCTAATAAAGTGGTCAATTTCTACCTTAAACTTATTTTAAGTTTATGTTAGTTTCTGCTAAATAATTGTATATGTTTATGTCTTGAGCCTAATAGTTTTAATTTTGTATCAAGGTTTATTGTTTTATTTAATATAATACATTTTTATCGTAGATCTTCTTAGCCAAAGGAAATGTACCAGCCGAGAGCTATAATTTCTTCATGGATATCTTGCTGGACACAATCCGCGATGAAATTGCTGGCTGTCTTGAGAAAGCGTATGAAAAGATTTCTTTGACAGAAGCTGCAAGGATGTTAAATTTGGGAAACCAAACTGAGATAAAAGATTATGGTACAAAAGTAAGTAAGCGTTGGGAAGCCACGTGGTCGTTATAGAAGGGACAGGGAATGTGTATAGAAGACATTTAAAAACAAACAAACACATTATTACTTTTACAATGAAAAAACAAACACAGTACAGGCGTTATATTTCACTTTAAATTGATTTTATTCACGAGGCAACCATAACCTTTTTGTCCAGTGGCAATAATATGAAATGTAAATTGTGTTAATCTTTTCATTGTGTTTCTCCCCCTTTATATATTTCTATCCACATTTCCTGCCTTTACCTGCAAACTAATACAACAAAATACATCAAAAAGGGAAAAGAGGTTTTCCTTGAACAGATCTGATTATTAGTTAGTAATAAGAGGTGTGCACTAACTAAAGAAAGCGGCACTCATCAGTAGGTCAGGACTCGAGCCTTGACTGAATGTATTCGATTCCCGGCATGGCCAAAAATCTATCATTGATGAAAATATGGGTCTACCCTTTCACATTGATAAACTAACGGTCGGGGACTGGATGATGTGCCTGTTTCAGTCTTAAGATCGATTTTAACCCTTTCCCGGCCCTATTATAAGAGCCCATTTCCCCACCACTATTCCTTTTATTTTTAATAACATGAAAATTTGGATGTGAGTCTATGCTATAAGCAATAACTCAGGATGTAATTAACATATTATGTTGGAATTTTTAGAAACAATTTATTATAGTTAGGGATCAAATTGACATTACTAGGAACTACATAATATATAAAATATATAAAATAATATGTTTGGACTATAATATTATTATAGTCCAAACATATTATTTTATTAATATTTACAATTAGTTTTCAACGCCAACTCCCCTTTCCTGGTGGTATTAAAGAAAAAAATTATTTCTGCAAAGAGGTAAGTCATGCAATTACAAATTACAGGGCATTTAATGTCTGAGCTGTGCCAGTAATCGGATGTTTCTCGCAAATCAAATAATTCAGGATCTTCAATATCATTATAGTCAGAACTAACAAATCCACTGCCAGATACGTCCTTATTGAGCTCCAAAACAATCAAATCATCTTGTAAGGAGGCCATTCTAAAGCAAAGTTAACAGTTAAACTAACAATGCTAAGAAAATATTAAATTTAATACGATATAGACCTCTATATTCAAAAATAACAACTAAATATAAACTAGCCCAACAGATGGCTTAAAGAGTGCCAAAATACGGTGAGCGCTTTTGAACGTCTAGGCCGAGAACAACAAATTAACGGCAAGCGCTTGGTCAGGAAAGGGTTAAGGCATATGAAGCTGCGACAGGCCTAGCCAGTCAGCACTGAAAAGTATATGATATGAATAAAAAAACTGACCCAGACCATAGGCTGGAAACAGTAATGGATGTAAAAAGTAAATTTGAACTTCATTTTAGCTTCGAGACAATTTCAAATATTCAATTCAAATTTGCCTTGAATTGAAAAAGTAGATTTCACACACCCCCGGACAAAAAAAGATAACTAAGATATATATTTATTTTTCTTGCATTAAATTAAAATTTGAAATTAATATGTAAATGTGCTTTTTGTTTTTCAGAAAAAGTGGGTGCTGGGTAAAGACAATTTTTATAACTTTAGTAGTGAAGAGAAAAAGTCGGACGATTCTCTCCCATCAAAAGAGCTTGCAGAGCAAGTGATAGAATATGCAAGAGAACTGGAAATGATTGTTTAGTTCTAAAAGAACTGTTTCTCACTCTGAACTATGGACAAATATAATTATTGTTTGTTAATTTGAAATGTGTGTTTAACATTAGCATTATGATAAAATGTATTGTAACACATTTAATTTTATTTGTATAAATAACTTCAAAAAAATCCTTCTCAAAAAAAGAAAAAGAAGATAATTTTCAAATAATCATAGATCTTGATTTAGTCAAACAAATAGTTTGAATAACCCAACCTAAGAATCCAAGAGTCAAACCCCACAAACAATTTTTTTTCCCCAACTCAAATGGATGACCTAGTGTTGGACATACATAATAAACTAGTTAAACTTATTTTTCTCTACTCAAAATTGATTAAAACCTATTTAATCAGATTAGGGGTTTTACTGGGCTTTTTGTGTATTAATCACAACTTGTGAATGTGAGGAATGCCAGTCCTCCACCGTTTGGATCCCACGTTAAACTGTAGGTCCTCCATTTCATCTCACAATCACCCTACCATTACACATTAGCACAAGTGCGTAAAACCTGAACGAGTAGTAAGACGCGGTGCTAATAATAATAATAATAATAATACTGGGCTTTTTGGAGAAATAGAAAAATTATAAAACTTCAGAAAATAAGTTTTTCTTTCTAAGAGATTTAAGAAAAACTTTATACCAGATATAGTATGTTATATTTGGGGCCTAAGTCCATTACTAATTTAGAAGAGAAGTGCCCTCAAGTGAGGTGTAAGGAATCACCTATTGTTGCATATCCAGCAGAAACATGGGACATTGAATGTAAGCGAGACTAAGAAAGGTGTAGACCATGGGAATGAAGTTATCTGGGAAAGAGTGGGGTACAAGGAGTACACGAGATAGTAAAGGAAGCAAGAAAGAGATGGTATAGACATGTAGTAAGGATGGAAAAGAAGAAAATACCAAAAGGCAATGATGTAGATGGAGTATGTAGGGAAAAGACTGCAAGGGAGACCAAGAAAGAGATGGGGTGGGGTTATTAAAGTATTTAGGTGAAAGGAGAATGGAAGCAAGTAAAGGATGAAGATTGAGGCATTTTACTTAACTGACCCTGGCAGAGGCTGGAAACAGTTGATGATTAATTTATATAATCTAACAACATTCATCAGTGGGTGGAAGTATTTTTTTAAATACCGCCTGTTTGGGTTATACACCTATATACTAATAACACTAGTGGTTTAGGAATTAGGAAGGTTTAATTGAGAGGAAGTGCATCTGCATTGTCATGGAAAGATAGTGGAGAACTATTTAGGAAAACCACCTTCAGTGTACCCGACAGGGATCGAACTCTGATCTCCTCGTCTTCAGATGTATAGTCCAACATGAGAGTAGTGTGTTAGACCATGCGGCCACCAAAGCGGGTTGTAAGTACTTGAATAATCCAAATCAGTGTTCACATGATCTAAGGTATCACCCATTTTATTGAATTGCAGATGAGGCCGGTTCTCAAATCTTTTAAGTGTATTGAAAGTGGCTTTTCCTAAGGAATGGCAAAACTATACAAGTGCCTGCAAGTGGCACTTGAACATGATTTATGTGCCATGCGGACAGAAAAATAATCTGCATGAAATCAAACTTTTCCCATTATATAATTTTTTGAAGTCAATATTTTAACACCCATATCATTCAATGTGATGTATCAATGAACTTTATTTAAAGTCAACGATTAAAGTTCGTCTTGGCTTGTTCTTAAGTACATCTTTTGTGCTGTTGAAGACAACATGTTATAAAACGAACATAAATATCTTGACTAGTAAAATACATGTTCTAAACTAATATGGAAAAGTCCGACATATTAGCTCGGCCGGTAGTGTCGCTCTACTGAGCTAAGGGTCTTTGGTACAATTCCTGGCATGACTGAAAAATTGCTCATTGGTAAAATGTGGGTTTCCCCTTTCACAGAGCCGGAGACTGGGTGTTGTGTTTGTTCTAAAGTTGAGTTAGTTTATAATTATTATAGCACTTCACCTTACTATCCATTTGAGTTATATGCTTATGTTGTAATTACATTAATGAGCTAGGGATGAGGAAGGTTGAATTTAAAGAATGTGTACCTACATTTGTGTGTAGAGATGGTGGGAAACCATTTAGAAAAAAACTCTCAGTACACCGTACCTGGATCGAACCACAATTTCCCCTTTCTCACCAATATAATCTTTTGCAAGAATAGCACCTTAGACCATGCAGCCACCGAAGCGGGTATCCACAAAGTTGTTAAATAATCAAGACAAATATTACAAACACATTTTTTATTTTTTAATGGATCCAGCCAACCATTGACATTTTGTGCAGTCTTTAAATATACATGACAAAACAATAGAAACATCTCCAGGATTTTTATATAATAATAGTAGTATATGCATTTAAATACTTCTCTTGGTAACATTTACTTGACATACATCATAATTCATTACTTTGTTTAGCAATCAAAACATTCGACTTAGTACAAGGTCAAGCATTTGGTACATGCCTTAATTATATTATTGTAATCTTCTTAAACTTCTTCTTTTGCCAATTATTAATATCACTTTGTTAATTTAGGGCTACTTTTATTTCTGTTTTTTTTTTTAACTTACTGATTTCCAAACAATTATAAAATTATGTATGCTTTTTAACACTATTTTAAAAGTTGTAATAAATTTGGGTACTACAGCTGAGAATAGTATGGTTTTATAACATAATTATAATATAATGATGTTATATCGTATTTGTATAGTTTAAAACAGATTTTTTATTAAAATCTTCTATGAAATTTTCTTTTACCTAATGTAAAAAATAATACCAGAAGAGTGTAATGTAAAATTACAAGCAGCACATTACAAAGTATATTTTGTTCATACGAAATAAATTTTTGTTTTCCAATAATTAACTTGCTGATAGTCTCAAATTAATTTTGTTCCCATTTGCTGACAGTATCTCACTTCTAACCTATTATCATGCTCAGTCTTATTTACTGTTTATTCTTTTTCTTCCTAGTTTCTGTTTTGTTGAACTATATAAGGCTGTATTTGCTTTAATTAGGGTGCCTTTTTGTTTAGTTAGTGAGGATTGAGGTGTAAAGTTTTAACTCAAATAGGTCTGAATTAGTTAAGGGGATTTAATTCAATGGTGACCACTTTCTCCTCCAAAACTTCCTAAGCTCCCAGATGTGTGGCCTCCCAAACTTTCATGAGCGCCTAAAGACAGGCCATGGCCTTCTAATCCTGAACCGTGTCCACCTAGAGACAATCCATGGCCTTCTAATCCTGAACTGTGTCCACCTAAGGACAATCCATGGCCTTCTAATCCTGAACTGTGTCCTCCTCCAAGGGATAATTCATGCCCTTCTAATCCTGAACTGTGACTACCAAGGGACAATCCATGGCCTTCTAATCCTGAACTGTGTTCACCTAGAGACAGTCCATGGCCTTCTAATCCTGAACTGTGTCCACCTAGAGACAATCCATGGCCTTCTAAACCTGAACTGTGGCTACCAAGGGACAATCCATGGCCTTCTAATCCTGAACTGTGTCCACCTAGAGACAATCCATGCCCTTCTAAACCTGAACTGTGGCTACCAAGGGACAATCCATGGCCTTCTAATCCTGAACTGTGTCCACCTAGAGATAGTCCATGGCCTTCTAAACCTGAACTGTGGCTACCAAGGGACAATCCATGGCCTTCTAAACCTGAACTGTGGCTACCAAGGGACAATCCATGGCCTTCTAATCCTGAACTGTGTCCACCTAGAGACAGTCCATGGCCTTCTAAACCTCCACTGTGGCTTCCAAGTGATAACCCATGGCCACCTAGAGAATTCTCAGAAGCTCCATGACCGTGTTTATAAACAGGCACCGATCCATGGCTCTGCAAGTTGACATTCTGGTAAGATGTGGCCGTTTTGTGACCCCCGGAACTCCCAAGGTCACCACTGATGCCATGATGTCCACGTTTCGTTCTGTCAACTCCAGCGTATGCTGTTGTGAGTAGAGTGACAATAATCTGAGGGGGAAAAAAGTTCATCTCTCTTTAATATTTTCCTAGTCCGTGCAAAGTCATGACACATGATAGGAAGGTCATTTTTGATCTTGAATGCACTTCATGTGAAAAATAATAAGATATATGTCTAAAAAAAACTTGCATATTCGAGATAAGAATTAAATTTGTATTATTATTCAATATATATAAATCAAAATTGGCCCAAGTTAGGTTAAATAAACACATTAACCCCACTGTTAATAACTATTAATCCAGCTCAAACTAAGTATAGAAATGAACAGATTAAAAAAACCATTCTTCATTATGTCTAAATGAAATATATTTTGAGTTCCTTACATGGTTGATTAATAATAATAATATTTAGCACCGCGTTTTACTACCCGTTCGGGTTATACGATTTAAGTACTAATTACGCTAATGGATTAGGAATTGGAAAGGTTGAATTAGAAGAAGTGAACCCGCATTTGCGTGGAGGTAGAGTGGAAAACCATTTAGGAAAAACCACCCCCAGTTCCCCCGACCGAGATTCGAACCTCGATCTCCCTGTCCTCGGCAGTCGAGCTCAACACGACAAGCGCGTTAGCCAACTACGCCAACGAGGCAGGTACACATGGTTGAAACTCTTTAGTCTGACACCCTTGAGTCCAGACAAGTACAGGACCACAGCATATGCCTCTTAAGATCCCTTTTTATGCCTAGGCCCGCCATATCACTCACTCTACATACTTATTGCTATGTTATACAAGGTAGAATAAAGCTTAAAATAAGAAATAATTATGGCTCCCCACATGCTGAAGCGTGCCCCCAGGCCAGGATCTTTGGTGGGCCACCCTTACCTACCGCTAAGGTTAAAGGCAGTGTAATGCTCTAAGGGATTTAGGATAAAATAAGTCAGTTTAAATGAAAAAAGAAATATTTAACCTATATTTATTAATATAGTTATATGGATTTGCACAATAAAACTTACTATTAATAGGATCAAAAATTTCCTCAAAGTATATTTTCTAGTTTTTGTTGAGACACATTTTTCAATAACTTCAGTAAAATCAACTGTCTTAAACCATATTCAAGGTGTGACACCTTAACTTTGCCAGCATAAACAAATACATTTAAATAAAAAGTAAATAAAATGTTTTCAATGCACAAAATTGATATATGATATAAGTCTTATCTTTTGCGTATAACCCGAACGGGTATTAAGACACGGTGTTAATAATAATAATAATAATAATAAGTCTCTTTTGACCAATTGTGCTTCTTTACTATGTTTTCAATTAATTTGCCAGTCTGTTGAAACAATCTTTAAGCTAAAGAAACAGTAACTGGTACTGTACAAAAGAGTTTAATGGTGAGGCAGATATCTGTAGATATACTTTACAGTATTTTGTCGTAAATTTCATTCATAAGTCTAGTCGGGCTTCTTTCAGTGCCGAAAACTGTCTTGTGAATACTTTTTAAGGTGAAGGGTTTCATGCAGCAAGTCTTCTGACAGGTCTTTTTCAGATGTACAGTATTTACAAGTTTTGCTGTTGCGGTAAGTTGACCATCATCTAAGTTCTGGAAGTTCAAAATGTGAGAATAATTCAAATATGGTATCTGCTGCTTCAAATCTTGTCTTTAGATTATTGATAAAAGCCAATACTGGGTAAACTACGAAAATTATTAAATCCCATTTGGGTTCTTTAAAAGTTTTTCAGTTTTCTGGAAATTGAGGTTGTACTCCTATGTATTCAGCAACTACTTTTGCCTCTTAAACAAGACTTTACCAGGAGTCACGTAGGTGCTGCCTGCATCTTTTGCACTAAGTGCGGTCTCGACATTAAAGAATACCCCTTTACTTTGCATGATAACATTCTTGTTGTCAATACTTGCTAATACTTTATGCTAAAACGTTGAATTCATAGTGTTAACTCGAAAAATAAAATTTAGCATTCAGGATAAATGAATTAGTTTAACTCAAATAATAACTAACACTAGTATACACTTCACCCTAAACTCACAAAACTAAAATCATTCACACGTCGCAGCACTCACTTATTTCCAGACAGGCTACTCTCAAACTACTGCTGTTTATATTTTTGCAAACTGCAACATGTTGGCGGTTGATAGCTAGACCTCCTCCCACTATTTATCCTATCCACACCCTTTGATTGTTCTTTCTTTGCCGACTCAGTTGCCATATCGTGTACTCGCTCGTAACTATCATTCGAATAGTTTCAAGTGAAAGGTTTTGTTAAATTTCCTTATCTCAAAAGACTTACCCATTTCCACAACTCTCGTAACCAGAGACGCGTCTAAAAAGTGAGGGGGGGGAGGGTCAACTAGCCCAGCCCTCAAATGACAGGGGGCCACATTTCCCCCAAAAATCAGTAAATTCAATTAGTTATTATTCTAAATTTCGCATCAAATATTGTACAGATAATTAACACCCAACTAATTTTCACTTGGTGATAGGATTCCATTTCAGATTCCTGAAAACCCTAACTTTATGTAATTTAATATTTACATTATTCAAGTAATGTGCTGAAGTACAGTAGAATACCCCACCATTGTACTACCACTGTCGGTCCACAGAAAACTAACAATGCAAAGGTGCAAAGAGGAATTTTCTTTTGTTAACTTAAATTTGTTTGCATTTAATAAAGTAATCATTTAATGAGTTGATCAATAGCCCATAAAACATGAGAAATTATTACGTAACATAAATACCGAGTAAATATCAATATATTTTGACGCTTTGATGCTAAAATTGAAAAACTGACGTACAAAAAGGGGGGGGGGAGGGTCACACTTTTTTTTGCTCCTGACCTCACATTTTCTTAAAACGGCCCTGCTCGCCACACTCACTAATACTTCCTATTTCCTATGTTAATACTTTGTTTTGGTATACCAAGCATTGTTGTCTGACTAATGGACACAATTACAAACCATTTAAAGAAATTTACTTAAACATTTGAATGGTGGTGACATGTTATTTACTTGTAATTGTTTTATTTAAATTCTAAGCCATAGAGAAGTACTATTATTTTTCTGTTAACTTTTATAAAATATTGATGAGTTGTGCCTAAAAATATTAATTTAAACTCGAACTGGGTGCTCAATAAATCTTAGTTAAATAACTAATAGCAAGGCCTAAAACTACCCCTCCCTACATTGTTTACAAAAATATCCTTGCCACTCACGCCACGTTGTGTAATTAAAAAAGATAACTAATAAAAAGGCCTACAACTACCCCTCCCTACATTGTTTCCAAACATATCCTTGCCACTCACGCCCCACGTTGTATAATTAAAAGAGATACAATTATCGTCAAACGTTCCATTGTTTGAATTCAAACTCACCAGAAGCTTCATGGCCGCGCTTGCGCTGTCTTGAGTGCGAGCTTGTTCTTTCTTAGAGGAGGCTTGGACAAGACTTGATACAAGTGTAGAAGGAACTCCGCCTTTTATACAGTGTGCTCTTGTAATGCCTGGAAATGTCTGCCTTGCTCTAACGATTCAAACATACTTGGACTTTCTCCTTCTTAGTTACATATATGAGGAGGGAAATAAACATACATACATTTGAACATGATATATTTAAAAACAACAACATATAAAACTCTAATGAAATCGTAAACTCTGGATTGATTTAAATTAAACACTTTTGAAGTATTTTAGAGACACACTGAGCTATAATTTAGTTCTAACATAGTGAACAACAATGTTGTCAATACTGTAATCTTTATTGTACAGTAAAAATAAAACCTAGAATTATTTTTTTAAATGAAAGACTCAATCATCCATTAAAATATAAGTCAACGTTTAAAGAGCTCTTCCCTTTATGGTGACCATATTACATTATTTTCGAAAAACTTAGATCATAGAAATAAAGATGCCATTAATGTTACAAAAAAAAGTATTAGAAAAAAAAAAAAGGGAGAGAGAAAAATTATATTAAAAATTCCTTTTCATTGAAAATTCAAGGTAACACTTGAATTATATCAAGTTAAATAATACACGAAAGAACATTAATTTCAGCGTCAATTTGAAGGAATAAATATTAATGTCCAGAAAAACTGTTCGTACAGACACATGAATACATTTTGATTTTGACTTTTATTATGGTTTATTAATAAATTTATGATGTAAGTTGTTAATTACTTCAAACTAATACTTCAGTTCTAAAGTTCTAATAATACGTAGCACTAAAAGCATATTATTATTAGCACCGCGTCTTACTACCCGTTCGGGTTATACGCACTTACGCTAATGTGTAATGGTAGGTTGATTTTGAGAAGAAATGGAGTACCTACAGTTTAACGGGGAATCCGAACCACGGGGGAGGACTGGCATTCCACACTTTCACAAGATGTCTTGTCAGAGGTGAAGGAAGGGTTTGGTAATCATATAAATCTGTATCGGGACCGAGGATTGAAGCCCGGACCCCCAGCACAGAAGCCCGACACCTTACCCCTAGACCACCAGGTCATCTAAAAGTATAACAACTCTAGGAACAAATGATGGGTAATAATTCTCAAGAAACATCTTTGAAAGACGTATGTAACAAAATAGTAAAAAGTATGTAAATTATACGCTGATTTTGGTAGAAAGTGCGTTCTGAAAGGTTTTTTTTACCTAACAAAATGTTGGTATAGGCATCTAGTAGGATTCTGTTAGGGGAAAATACTTTTAAGAACGGACTTCTTACAAAAAATCAATGTATATTTTCTTCCCTTTACATGGGAATTTATGTACAGTACATTTCATTATATTATGATAGGAACTTTGTCGTCATACGTGTGCATATACATTGGGCAAAGCTACTTTGTAAATTGAACTCGATGAGGATGTTTCTTGCGCTACCGCTGTTCAATTGAAAATATTTACCCAAACTTCAAAAATAACTACTTTTGGCGGCGGCCATATGGTCTAAAGCGTCACCCTTGCAGTAGACCAAACTGCCGATGACAGCGATATCGAGGTTCGAATACCGGTCGATTGTACTGAGGGTGATTTTTCCACTCACCCTCCACGCAAATGCGGGTACACGTCCTGAAATATAATCTTCATATTATCTAACACATTAGAGTAATAATAGTATATAGGCCTATTACTCGAACAGGTAATAAAACGCGTTGCTAAAAAAAGTATGCTCTGCTTAAATTCTCATCTGCCACTGCAAAAAAACAAATTTTAATAATGTTTTCCCAAAATTAAGTTAAGATAAGATGATCGTTACTTTCAAAATAATATAAATAGGCTGTTTACAAATCTCATAAAACAACTTTTGTGCAATACTCGCCATTAAACCGCAAACATAATCTAACGAGTAGAAAGCTATTATTTTCTTAAAAAATAATTATCATCCTGGTTCTGTTAGTTACCTCATTGCTCTCAATAAATCAGCCGCAGGTGGGCCGTACTCTGCGCTAATCAGAACAGCCCCAAGCGTATGCGATTGATTCCTGAGGCAAGTTGATCTGGTTGGTCGAGGAACTATTAAGGTGCCATTAACCCGTGAGCTTATTACCATTTGATAATAAACTTTTTTAAATGAAGAGAAAAAGTTGTCATTAAATTCTAAGATACCCTTGATTGATATTAATATTATTATTATTATTATTATTATTAGCACCGCGTCTTACTACCCGTTCGGGTTATACGCACTTACGCTAATGTGTAAT
>CABEEJ010000589.1:4478-22155 GCA_901482245.1 Timema douglasi
GGGGGGGGGGGGGGAGGATTTGTTTCAAGACACATGGCTGCCACAATTTCAAGAGTAATAATCCCTTTCAGCATATGTTTTTGTTGTTGTTGTTGTGTCAATCTTTTGAGGAGGGCTGAAGATGTCTGGTGTAGTTTCTCTTGAAGATGAATGTCTTATTTTTTATTTTGATTTTCTTATTATTATCAGTTCTCAATTTTTAATCTTTCACCTAGAGAATGTATTGTATTCGCGGAAATGTTTCGACCTTAAGATTATGATGAAGGTTTACATTTTATATCGTCTGTATCGTGCCATTTTTGGCTCTACTACATTTTATATATTTTAATGTGTTCATAATCTCTCCTGTGTTGAGCATTTATGATGGACAAATGACTGTGGTGTGTATATATACATTTATTTATAAACCCATACAGAATTAGGTGTTTATAATTATATTAATAAGGTGGAAATTTAATTGTCTTTGCTTCTTTGATTTTATTTAATTGAATAATTGTGCTATAGATACATGTGAGTATACTTAAACCCGCACTGGTAGCTGTTCAGTTTTGAGAGTTAACTGTTAATCACTTTTTAAAACACTTGAAATTCTATCTCGAAAGATACTTGTCTATTAATAATACATTATGATTAGACTGACCATTTTATGGTAGATTTCTAGTAGATAAATACCCATATGTAAAACAAATATACTATTCGTATTATTGTATAAGTAGAGCATTGATATTATTGATCAAAAGTGACATTTTTTCAAGCGACTTGGCGAAAATCTTCAATTATATTCATATCTGAATCTGACTGTACCTATTCATGCTTTACGCTACTGTGCTTCCAATTATGTTTGTTTAGCTTTAAAGTGCTACTATTTTTCGAAGATAAGGAGGTAGGGGACAGTTCATTCCCTATTGTTTTTTCCTTATCCACATTTTAACCCCCGCCTGGGCTATCCCAAACTGATTAGAATGAGGAAGTTAAAATTGATTAAAATCGCATTTGTGCGGAGGAATTGTGGGGAAACCATTTTGGTAAACAAAAACACCCTTAATACACGCGACCGAAATTCTAAACCCCGACCTCCTCGCCATTATCAAACTAGACTAAGATGAGCCCAGCTTATTTAGTCTGCGTGCCCACCGATGCGGATCTTGAAATTATAGTGGGAAAAACTGCTTAGCACTTTTTGAGTAGCTACAGTAGCCCCATGGCGTCTTTGGTGCTGACTGACAGATCACAGCTGACAGCTGACGGTTTTGAAAAGCTACCAGACCAAATTATATATATCTATGCCGAACCATATGATCTGCAAAAACATGTGTTTAGCAGCTGTCACATTTGACAGTCAAAATTTAGATATATACCTAAAAGTTGACTGTCAGTCAGCACCAAAGAAGCCACGGGGCTTCTGTAGCTTCCACCAAAATCGGTGGTCGCATGATCGAACGCGTCACTGTCTTTCTCGCATTAGACAGGGTTGCCGGTCACGTGGAGATTGGAGTTTGAATCCTGACTGGGAGTAACTCAGGGTGGTTTCCCCTCATTTGTTTCCCTCTTAACCCCCCTCGCAAATTCTGTTACATTTTCTCTAAAACTACCTTCCTTACCCCAAATGCATGAGCGTAGTTTACATTTATATACACAACCTGAACCGGTAGCGAGAAATAGTGATTTCATTTTTTTTTTTAATCTAGCTTCCGCTTTAGAATGTGCCACCTTAAAGCCGGTCGTGCTCGCAATAAATTTGAAACCGAACCACATGAGAAATTGGGGCACGAGAGCTGTTATTTTCAAGAAGGTAATTCTATTCCCATGTTTACAAACTGGCAAGCGCTGTTGCCAAATAAATTAATTCAGATGGAGAATCTTAGCTCTAGAGAGTTCTTAAGAAGATTTGTTGCTCATGTTAGTAGAGAGAGAGAGAGAGAAACGAAAACAATGGCTGGCTTTCGGTGCAAAGAGCTTAGCTCATGTTTAAAAAAAATCTTCCCTTGGGTAGTTGACATAAAGTTTGAAACATTTCATGTTTTTGAGCTCAACATCTTTCTATTCCTTCGTCTCGCCCTTACGTTGACATTAGTAACACCAGGAGCATTTCAAAACAAAACGCGACAAACTCATAATTTTAAAAGTTAAAGAAAAAAAAACTTTAGACTGGTCGTGTGGTAGATAGAAGGGGTAGGAGGGATTTGAGAAATATGAGGATCGAGTCAGTAATTCGTCTCCCCGCGCTGACTTTGCCAAGGAATGTTTTTATTTTGTTATCGAGGCGTAAGGCCAAGTTTTTTCTAGCGTTAAAATATAGTTTGTTGTGTCTCAACCACCTTCCCCATCCTAACTGTCACCTCCTTCCCTTGAACCCATTTTAATTTAGTAAGTAGAGGGGAACATTTTGACAACATTAATCAACACCACGTTATTTCTGGTGGGAGGAGAGAGAGGAAGTCTAATGGGGGGAACCGTTTTCAACGTGAGGATTGATGGGGAGTTCCAATGAGGCCGGATGAGTTCGGTAAAAATCGTCCCCGGGGAAAATGATCATGTGGTTCCCGTTTTCCTTTTTTTTCCCCCAAGCCAATGGGATTAAAAAAAATAGGGAAGGAGGAAAGTTCAAAAGGAGTTCGTAAGAAATGGGTCGTACTTTTGTGGTTGGTGGATGAAACGCGTAATGTAAGGTGTGAACACGTAATTTTATGTGATATCTTTGGGGGACGGTAAGGGATGAGTTAAAAAAAAAATCCAAGGAAAAATTATGACATCTAGCATGTCCCCTGATCCGGCAAATGACTACTCTAGTAGACAAGAGTAGCGAACTATTTCTGGTGCGTTCGGACATAGTCGGGAATGTTCGCGTTATCTCCTCACCGCTGAGACACTTGGGACGTCAATCCTAATCCCCGTGAGCCAAAGGCCCCGTGGACCTTAAAAGTTTGAAGAACCTTGCCTTAGACCATGCGACCACCAAAACGTGTAAGGCCCAGTAATTATCTCTCATAATTTTCTCATTCACCTTTTATCTCACAGAACATGTTAAGTGGCTAAGTTCGAGAAAAAAAAGCAATACTATGTATACAGAATGAAAGATAAATGAAAAACATTAGCCTAAGTACCCAACAATTTTTCGACACTTTCCTGGGTGGTAATAAAAACATGTGTGTTTGTTTTCTCATTTAAATTCTTGAAAGGGGAAAAATTAAAAGGCACCCATTGTTCCGTATTATATTTATTCAAGAAGCGGCGATAGTAATTTTATCGTTGAAATAATAATGATGATGGCAAATCTAAACTGTTTGTTTATTTTATCTTGGTCATACTATCTTGATCTTAAAGAGTTTGAATATGATTATTTCTATAAATAGGCGTTTTAAATCATTTTCAGACAGCCTTCATGGTACTGCTCCGCGAACAAAACGTGAGCGCTTAGTCGACTATGGGCCAATGGGAGGCTTACACGTCACTAACCATTATGAGCGTTTGTGACCGGTGGGAAGTTAGTACAATTTTCCACAGGAAGAGCCCTATTTATCTGATAGCTAGAAAAGTTACTAACTATTCTCTGATTTGGTTAAGAAGACCGTTTTGGAAGTCTTTCTTTCGTAGCAGAATCCTACTTATAATAGTATTCTGATTGGATAAAAGGCCTTCAAGAACGGGTTTCCTACCAAATTCAGGGCTTAGAGTTAATTCACTTTTACGTCAGGTCATTTGATTTGCAGCTGTCTCTTTTGATAGATATTACCAATAAAAACACTAATATATTTTAAATGCTATCTTTTTTTTTATCCAGCAGTGCCTCTTCTTACCCATTTGGGTTATACGCTTATGTACTAATTACACTAATGTTCTAGGGATGGGAAGGTTAAATTTAGAGAAAGTATACCAGTATTTGCGTGGATAGAGAGTGGGAAATCGTTTAGGGGAAACCACCCTCAGTTTACCTGACCGGTATTGAACCACATGAACTCCCAGTCATCGTCCTCCTAGGCTTTTGCGAGAGTGATGCCTTAGACCATGTGGCCACCGAAGCGAGTGTTATCAATGTTGACCACAACAAATAAAGTTTGTGTTTCTAAAAGGCTCGTCGTTTGAAAATTGGAGTGTACTAAACACGCCAGAGTTATTGGCGGAAAGAACCCTCCTGATTATAGCAGACTCAAAACCACTCGATTTTACTATCGCCTAAATACCGCCACTTGGAATCCCCCCAACATCGATTCGAACTGAGGACTTGAAATAGCCTGGATACTTCAGCGTTGCCGATTTAGATAACAACTTTTGTATAACTATTTTAACAGTATTTCACAATATTTTGTAAGCTTATTCAACTGACATTGACATCTATATTTAAAATAAGTTCTTGTGTAGTTTAGCGAAAAGATACACTTAAAGTGTATATCTACTCGTATTTTGCCTTTTCTGTGTTTTTATTTACCTAAAATTATTTAACTATAAAATTGTGTTTGTCTCATCATTAACAAATGCCTTATTGATAGTTATTAATGAGGCATGGCACCTCGAATCTTTGAAAATGTCAAAATATTCTGTAAGATCGCATTATTTGTTGCTCTTCAAATGAGGGTGATAATTCTTATATCACCCCCTATCCCCTGATTGTTTTCGACCGTCTAAGTGGTCAGTTGTCCGTCGGCCAGCAAGAACTAAACGACCTCTTTTTTTCTTTTTTTTTTTTTTCTAATTGATAGTCAAACAAAACATGTTCGGGGTGGGCTAGGTCTGACCCCGCCCAACTGTTAAGGGACTCTTCCTCCTTACCTCGTCTCCTACACCAGATTCCCTTCTCAGGGTGACACACGATGGCGCCAGTGCTCGTCCAAACGCAGACTCTCCAAGGGTCCAGCAGAGAGAAAATATTTATTTTCTCACTCCCTCTTCTCGTCTTGCCAGGCCAATTAGAATGGTTGGACACCTTAAAAACCCTTAGGGTGCGTTACGAGGGTAGGGGCGAATCTACATAGTGGGAAGGGGGGGGTCCTTGATTTATGATCGCATTGGCACTTCCTGTGTTTCTGTCCGTAGTCGACTGTTGGGTGTTGTTTCTGTTTCTGATGGGGTTTTTTAAACTCAACCCCTCCCTTTTTTGAAGCCGAACACCCCTCTACCTCCCCCTTCCGCCTTGTCCTCCGAGAGGACCGTCCAAAGTAATTCCCCGACGATGTGTGCTCTTCTTCGTTTTTCATTTCGAGTTTCGGAACCATAAAACTTATTTTAAAAAACATTGGGTCGGCCCGCCTTCCCTTCAAGTTTTTCTCCTTTGTATTTACCTCTTGCATCTTAGTACATCATCATCATCCCCTTCCCCCTAACACCCCGTGATCACTTACCATTGAAACGGATTGCCCTTGTACATATCCTCAATCTCCAATTTCTTGTCTAGAGAAAACAGGCCCCATCAACATATCCATGAGGTCTTTTACAGTAACTATAAATATATTACAATGACTTGTCTATTGTAAGCTCCAGCCCTTTTTTTTTTTATTAGGTGAGAGTTGATTTTTAATTGGATATTCTGGTTTCAGGTAGCCTCTATACATCATCCAACTACATCTTCAAAATGTGCGTGCTCCTGTTATTTTTTTTTTAACTTGTTACAGCGTTCATAATGGTATGCTTATTTTGAGTTGGGTCCACCTCCCCTCTCGGCGCTTTTGAATGTCTATGGGGTTTTTAAAGTCATATTACTTTCGTAGCCGAACTCGGGTGGTGGTCTGTTTTGACTGATAGTGTTTTAAATATTTAGGTTTCGAAAGAACTACTTTTATTGCAGTGTTTTACCATGAAGTTGAGGGTGACCTGTACCTGGGGTAAAGGATGTGTGTAAACAGATAGGGTGGCCTGACTTACCCAGCAGACGTAGCCTACTCTTGTGACATTTTTTTTTCAGACTTCCTTTACTAGCTTCGTTTTGAGTGGTGTTTCATTTTCTGGCATTTCTCTGAACTTTATTTTTAGAGTAAATTATATTATTATATTATATTATTTATGAAAAAATTACAAAATATATAGAAAAACCATTTAAAAATGTATTTTAAAATAACCAACTATTTCACTGATTCTAATCTCTCTGTTGTCAAGTGAGAAATTCAAATACCCCCGCTTGGATGCAAAATCTGTTCAAAAAGGCTCCAGTATAAAAATAAAGTTAATTTTTTTTCACATGCTGATTTCAACATTTTTAAATTATCTATTAAGAGAATAGCGACATTAGATGATAACTTTTCTCTTCATTTAAAAAGTGTATCATTAAATTCCAGTACACCCTTGACAGAATATTAGAGAACTGTTGATATAACCGTGTTAATAAAATTGAACTCTATGTTTCTAATGGAAAATATTTTTAAAAACTGCATAAACACTGCCCTTAGTTCTCAGCTATTTTATATGTCCCTGTACATATATAGACTTGTAACTACAGTTAGTTTAGAAGTTGTAATTTTCCATTCTGAAAAGTCCAGAAATCCACAACTTTGGTTGATCATTAAGATCAGAGAAACAAAAGGTAACTGATGTAGGAGCGTAAAATGGATATTTGACACTTGATTGATCTAATTTAATAGGGGAGGGCGGCTGGTCACAATACAAACGATATTGTCATTTGTATTTTCTTACTCCCCTGTTTGTTCTCCTACTGCCGAACAACTCCACCCAGGAACGTTGAAAAAACTCATCTGGTTTCGGGTTGTTTATAATTTTATGCCGGACAATTCTACCGCCTTAAAGACACTTGAGTGGGTCGATGGCAAACTGCGACCTCCGGTTGATGATGAGACACATATTCGATCTCTTTGCACGCTTGTCGTCAACTGTATGTAGTTCCAGGGGAGGACTTGTCAGCTGCGCCTCGGCGCTGACTGATTTTAGCATTAGCTCGCTGACAGAGTTAATGAGTTCCCATGCCCTCTGAAAGTTTTTCTGTCGCAAGCATCGCATTGTGGTGTGAGAAAGAAGGGAAAGAGAAACAGAAAAAACCCAACATCGTTCGCTGTGGTGGGAGGTAAAGAGGAGGAAGGAGACAGTCTTAATGTGAGAGGCGTAAGAAAGAATCTCTACTCGACTGTGGTCCTCCTGAGGGATTTGCTTCATCTTTAGCATAATGATCCTTAGGGAACACTCTTCACTTCCTCGAGGATGAAAAATCACTGTCTTTCTTTCTCTCTCACTCTTTTTTTTTCCGTATGTGCGACAAACTTATGTGTTGTATCTGCACCTGTTGTCGCATCCTATTTTTCTAAAGAAAAAAACACGGGGCAATGTTGCGACTAGTGTGTTGACAGCGTCTTCCGTTTCCATGGAAACCGAGCCAAGATAATGCCTTCTGGAGAAGTGGCATGTGCGCGCTTTTTGGGATGTTTTTTTCAACGTTGTAGAATCTTCGATGAAATTTACTTATTATTTAGTATCTTTAAACCCTGTATGGCGTCCGGTCAGTGGCGTGTAGAGGAGTGTTGACAGGGCTAGCAGAGCTTTTTGAAACTGTACGTAAAGTCCGTTCACGATAGGTTTTTACCTGGATGACAGTTCGAAAATCATATGTTTATGTTTTGGGTTGCCAACACTTGTAAAATATCACTGTTTTGTTATTAATGTAAATATCTTTAATTACCTGTTATATATTACATTTGAAATAACGTAAACTTAATTTTCTCATACAATTTCATTTTTTTTAATAATTTCTTTTTATCAAACTCGAAACAATATTTTAAACATAATCAAAAATACTTATTTTTCGTTTTGGAATGTTATTGGTTATGTTTAATATAGTGCACACATCAATACCTTTTAATACAGGCATCGTATTTACTTGCAAAAGAGAAAATTCTTCTCTTTTTTTTACATACAATAAATGATTGTATTTTGAAATATTTAACTGAATAAAATATTTTCATCAACTGCGTGTCTGCATAATTGTAAAAAAACTTGTTTAGCGTTATGTTCAATCATATGGTTTAAATTCGACAGTCGCCATTTTGAAGCTATGTTCTTTAGAAGTTTATGTGAAAATGGTGTGAATATTTTTGTTAAGTGGAATAAAATTATAAATAAGCTTTGTTTCCATCCTCAAATAATTATATAAATAATATTGGCCTAAATTACTGTGATTTACTATCACATTAATAATATTTCCAACTGTTTTCATTACAGTCATCCAAAGTGATAGATGTCAACTGTTGGCGTAGTGATATATTAGGGACTACTTCTAGTAACATTTTGAGGTGTCATCCAAGTAAACTTAGGTCGGGAATGAATAGTATGGTTATGTTCTCAACTACTTGCTCCACATTTGACCAATCATATATTGGCTCTGCTCTACATTCCTCCCAAGGAAATATATTTCTGTTGATATCTGGCCAATGAGTTAGTGAATACTGTATTAAAGTACGAGAACCATTCACAGGTAAGGTTTAAACCTACTCTTCCTACCATGGCAATATTATTATTATTATTATTATTATTAGCACCGCGTCTTACTACCCGTTCGGGTTATACGCACTTACGCTAATGTGTAATGGTAGGGTGATTGTGAGATGAAATGGAGGACCTACAGTTTAACGTGGAATCCGAACCACGGTGGAGGCCTGGCNGTGGAATCCGAACCACGGTGGAGGCCTGGCATTCCCCACATTAACAAGATGTCTTGTCAGAGGTGAAGGAAGGGTTTGGTAATCAACCATGGCAATACATCACGACACGCCACTACGTCCGGTCACCGTATTATGAAGGACCTGGCTTTATTATTGACTCTATTATCTCGATTATATATATTATATTTTTCTAGAACCCAAAAAAATGTCAGCTCAGCTTAGCATGCTTGGCTTTGAACCAAGAGAAATAAGATTTGAGTGCATTGAAAGTTGGTTTTCCATTCCCCTCTTCATGAGAATGCTGGTGTATTTTTACTCTTGATTACCTTTATCCCCTACATCAAGACGTTAATACTTATTGTGTTAAAAGAATAAATAATTCTAGTTTCATCATACTGGCATTTAACGACGTAATATAAAATGTAGGTATAAGGAAGGTGGACTAGATAAACTGCACCCGTATTTGTTTGTAAAATGAGAGGATGGGGAATCTACAATGTGACCTTATCATATTCTTCATAGGTAAATAGTGTTGCATGTACTTAAAATCCAGTTTGTAAGTTGCAGATAGCCCTAGCGATCAGTATGATACTTAGAACTTTAAGAAAAATTAAGAAAATTATCCCGAAAATATGTTTTTAAGCTTTAGTCTGTTTTAACCCAACATTTATTTAATCTTTGGGCACCGCTATTACTACCCTCTCGGGCTATCAGCTTATTTACACAAAAGGGCTTTGAATGAGAAAGGAGGAATTTTTGAGAAGGTGTACCCGAAATAACGTGGATAGAGAGTATAAAACAATTTAGGGGGGAAAAAAACCCATAGTACACTTGAGCATGATTCGAACCCCCAATTTGCTTGTCATCGGCAGTCGAGTCCGTTGCGAGAGTGACGCCTTGTACAGTTTGACCAACAAAGCTGGTCACAAGTTTGTTTTTTTTTCGGTTTAATCCATAGAGTAAGGGTTGAGAGGGGTAGTTATTGTAGGAATCGCACCCGCATTAACACACAGAGAGTGGATGGGAAAACCACCTGAGATTCAAACCACGAGCTTTCGGTTACAAGCATCCCGTTCTCGTTACGAATGTTTATCTTTGTTCTCGGCGCTAGTAAATCTATGACAAGGGCGATAAAATAATATGGTGTATTTTTAGCTCATTTATGTATCCGTTGATCGCCGCTTTTAAATTGAATAATGTCTCCCTCCTAAAGTGAATGTAAATATAACTCTGTTGTCATAACGCCACATTGACCACTCGGCTTTTATGCTGACATAAATATTGTTTATGAATACACAGCTTTAATTATGGTTAAAATCGCCCTTCTATGAAAATGGGCACTGATTAATACAATCAGTTATTTTAGAGTTTATGTATGCATTTCAGGGACGGGGGCGCTGGGTGAGGGCGGACTCGTACATCATACGATACTTTAGTTGTGTTTATCTGTGCTATTTTCAGAAATAAGGGAAAGGGGGGATGGAAAGGTCTTCTCTCGGGATTTGACGTCGAGATTTATCTTTGGAACGCTGTTTTGAAATAAAATCGCCTCGCGATTTTCACCCGATTAATATCGGGAAACCTCCTCCGTTTGCCATTTGATAACGCTGTCTCTGCTCGTCTAGAGTGTGTGTGTGTGTGTGTGTTTATTTTCTCTCTGTCCCAGGCGAATGTTTTTCGACATTTTTAAAAGGGCTCATAACTTTTGTCATGTTGAACCTAAAAGCCAGTTTGTTTTTGTGCTGGGGGGAAAAAGGGGTCGGTGTGTTCAGATTAATCTACCACTCTCCTGATTGTGGGAACAACCAACGGTATCGTAATACAAACTAGCCACGGCTTGTAAAAGTTCTCCACTTGGTTTTATATATATTTAAAGTACTGAGTATCTGTTCTACAAAGCGCGTTCAGTGGTAAAACGGTTCATCTTCAAAGGAAAGAATACGAGAATCCCGTCTCACTACAAGTAGGTACACAGAAGCCCCATGGCTTCTTTGGTGCTGACTGACAGCTCACAGCTGACTTTTGACAATCAACATTTAGGTATATACCTAAATTTGGACCGTCAGAAGTGATAACTGCTAAACACATGTTTTTGCAGAGCATACAGTTCGGCGTAGGGATACATAATTTGGTCTAGTAACTTTTCAAATTTTTTAGCTGTCAGTCAGCACCAAAGAAGCCATGGGCTACTGTAACTTAGGTAAGACATCTGGAGCCAGACATCGCATTGTGTTGTGGTTGGTTAACTGGAGACTACTAGAATACGGGGAAATTAAAACCAGTGAGACCATATAAATATTATGTATTTTTAAAATTACTTTCTCGCTCCCTTTTCATAAATATAAAGAATTTACTCAAAACTCGTTAAGATATGTGAAACGAAATAATATGCATTGTTGTAGAAACACTCTGCCAAATAGCATAAATAAAATAATATACTTAGATACATTCTCCAGCCTATCCCGTGGCAGAGGATGCAGTAAGCGTGTGTTTTTTAAAAATTAATTCTCCTCATCCATATTCTGTTTAGAAACGTAAGAAACATTAGTCCCTCATCGCTTGAGTCAATGTTTTATAGTAAATGAAATGTTGTCCATTTTGTTTGGCAATGAAGTGTCGGACTCATGTGTTCCATACGTGCTCGCAGCAGACACTTATGTCACAGTGTGAAAAGGCCATAATACTTCAAACTTTCAATATCACCGGTGACGAAGTGGTCGAAGTTTGAATCTCTTTCAGGTACACTAAGATTGGTTTTATTCAACCAAATCTGATTCATAAATATAGTTTACCCATACCCTAACCACGATAATGCGTGGTACATTTCCTTTCACCTACTCTCCTCACCTTTATATTAATTACTTTAGTTCTAAGCGCACCGGTAAAAAAAACCACCCAATTATTAACGATAAAAGTTTATTTCTATGGCGATCAAACTGAAGTTGTTTGTATGGGAATACCTGACTCGGTGGCTTAGTTGGCTAACGCGCTTGTCTCGTGTTGAGCTAGACTACCGAGGACGGGGAGATCGAGGTTCGAATCTCAGTCGGGTGAACTGGGGGTGTTTCTCCCTAAATGGTTTTCCTTTCTCCCTCCACACAAATGTGGGCTCACTTCCTCTAAATTAAACTTTCCCAATTCCTAACCTATTAGCGTAAATAGTACTTAAACTTATAACCTGAACGTTTAGTAAAACGCGGTGCTAATATATTATATGTATAGGAATATTTTTTCGCGATAGAGGATCAATTAGACTATTATTGTTATTTTTTATGTGATGAAAATGGCAATATTTTGATAAACATTTTAGTAAAATATGAAGTAAAATAAGAAGTTAGCATTACAAGTTTTCTTGCAAAATTTGTTTGGTATTCTGTTAACAGTTTCTTTTGTTTCATTTGTGTGTGTGTATGTGTGTATGTGTGTATATACATATATACATATACATATACATATACATACATACATACATACATACATAAATAAAAATAAAAAGGAAACAAAGCAGCTGGTGAATATGGAAGCCCAAAGTGAGCCACTTAGTTAATCCTCGCAGTGTTTGACTAGCTTCACAGACTGACAAACTGATTCGTCAACTTCAAGAGAACAGACGCCCTTTTTCCTGGACTGAGACAGTTTTAAATGTAACTCATTTTACACTCTCTTCTGTTTCAAAAGACTATGTCAAAACGATAAAAAAAAAAANAAAAAAAAAGCTCGCCCCTCGTGACTTTTCTCCACTTAGTTCCTCGCTCAAAGCGATTGTTTCGTGGCTGCCATGTTGTTGTTGTTGTAGTATTATGGAAGGTGCTTCACAAATCATACAATCAAAACACACTCTCCGAGGTAGTCTTTGACGCGTAAATATATTTGGCTACCTGCGTCGATAGTCGCATGATATTAGGAATAAGGCTATGTTTTTAAAAAAATATGATTTTGTCACTTGTTTGTACCCGTTCGGGTTAGAGGCCTACTCTCCATGGTGTAAGCCCGCCATCAAGATATACCCACCGTGAAGACGTTGCTGTTAGCAAAGATAGTGCCAACATTTGTGGATAAAGGGTTTCATGTGGTTAGCTAAACGAACCTTCAAACCGTTAATCTTAGTTTCCTAGACCGGAATCGCTAGTTTTTCTTTCCAATAGCTCATTTGCCCTCTTAAGGTTGATTTGACCCCGTTATAGACCCACTGCTTCATAGAAAAATATGTAAACGTGTAAAGTTTAAAAGAGCTTGATATATTAATGTTTGTACGCCACCATTAGGGTGACATTTGATATAACGAATGAATTGGGTCCAAGTGTGCTGTTATGTATTATAATAATTAAAAAGAAATGGTCCTATTTTATAAATTAAAAGTTATAGTGTTTTATATTTATTTTAATTTTAAATAGATACACAGGTTTTTGCTAGATATTTTACACGTTGTAAATTTTAATAAAGGTCCGACTATTACGTTTTAGGCATGATAATTCCCGACACGTGAGATTTAGAACACAGATTAAGATCATAGACTACCCACACGGCTCCTCGTCAGGAAGAAAAGTGAAGAGATGCGTACCCGGAAAGGGGTATATCAAGCGACATTTGCTTCTCGAAGCTTCCTAAAAGAAAAAAGGTGTGGTCATCCAGGTGCGTTTCTGTCCACAAAACTGCGTTGTCTTTTTAAACAGAGACGTAGAAGTATGTCGCCATACCTAGCAACTTAAGAACTTAGCACTAATAAATCTTACTACTCGCTCTGATTTAAAATATTGTAATTTTGAATAAAGATATGAATACTAAATTATTGATATGTATAATTCCATATCATTACAAACGCATTGGATCGAACCCTGGATCTCTTTATCAGAAACTCAGAACACTAGACCACAGAGGTGGTTTGGATTATAAGCATACATTAATCACGTTTATAGAATAGGGACGGAAAGAAAAACAATTATAGGAAATACACCCGCATTTTATTAAAGAGCTAGTGGGGAAATATCTATGAAAACTACCCTAAGTAAAACCGACCGGGATTAGAACCCCGATCTTCTCGTCGTAGGGAATCAATTCATTCCAACACGAGAGTGACGTGCTTAGACCATGTGAAAACCGATGGTTAGTCGTTATTATTCTCAAAATAAACCTAAAGGCCGTAACGGAGTGGTTGAGGTTCGAATCCCCGCTGGATGTTTTGAGGGTTGTTTTTACTTTTTCCTTAAAAGTAAGGGTAGTTTACTGAATGGTAAAAAGGAAAAAAAAAAGATTTTCTCAAAATTTGCTCTAACGATTTTAATTAAATTTTGTGTCCAGTCATGAAAATGACTTGAAGGGTATTTTGGTTATATTTCCGCAAACATTTGGGATAATAAATAACTAATCCTAGTAAAGTTGTAGTACTATTAAAAATAAGTATTTTAATTGTAATATTTTGTTATAAACCGGTATATGTTGTATGCCAATAGTTTTTATTATGATAAGCACCGCGTCTTACTACCCGTTCGTGTCATACGCACTTATGCTAATGTGTGAGATGAAAGGGAGGACCTACAGTTTAACGTGGGATCCGAACCACGGTGGAGGCCTGGCATTCCCCATATTCACAAGTTGTGATTAATACACGTCTTGTCAGAGGTGAAGGAAGGGTTTGGTAATCAGATAAATCTGTGCCGGGACCGAGGATTAAACCCTGGACACCCAGCACAGAAGTCCGACACCTTACCCCTAGACCACCAGGTCACCTTCTATAATACCAATAGTTTTTATTTATAAACAAATATTAATTTTCTCGTGTGGCTCTTTGAAAACATAAATTGATTGTAGGTCTCTTTGGTGGACAGAAAGATGTTCCTCTTTGGTGGAGTGTTTCTACAATAATGTATGTTATTTCGTTTCACAAATCGTACGAGTTTTTTTTTGTAAACGTCTCAATTTTAAGATAAAAGCTAGAGCGAGACTGTAAGTTTCAACGTGCCATTTATTTATTTTTAGAATCGTCCACGCCGTCTCTGAGCATTCCGTGAAATTGACGTTCTTACACCACTTTCTGATGCAGTTGTAAAACATTGGATCGCAATTTTATGGTGTCGGCTTGTAAATAGTTTGCATATCCGATTATGAGATATTTTTCATAACTCCTTCTGGGATTTTATTGTTTTGATGACTACACAAGCATTATTGTATCACGCCAGGTATTGTTTCTGTGGTTTTTTTTTCTTTCTTTTTGACACCTAGAGGCCTACTGATTATATTGGAATCCGAACGAATGGTTCCCAGCAAACACGGCTTTCCCAGGAATCACCCTTTGTCCGAACGGTTTAGATTATAATTAGGTATTATTTGAGGTATTTAGCGTACACGGTATAAACCAAATAATTATATCACTACACGACCTGTAAATTAATTTAAATTAATACATACAGGCCGTGGTATTTTTTTTTTAGCGCATGCCACCTGGTCGGTTTTGTCGACGGGACATTCCCGGTCTTTTACCGGCAGTGGCGGATATGTAACCGTCTTGTAGGTGCGTTTGCTTTGTTCCGATGAGATGAGGTGATAATGATGATTATTATGTGGTGCCAGTAGAAGCCTTAAACTTAATTTAAGCCTAAATAACCAGACCATGCCATAGAAAAAGTTCCCCTTTCAGAAAAATACCTTTGGTACTGGCGGGAATTGAACCCGGAACTTCTATATTAGTAGCCAGGAATGCTGATCACTTGATCAAGAGTCCGACCGAGGGTTTATTTATCACTGTGAAATAGCAAACCCCCATTTTATCAATGATACATATTTCCTTCATGCCGGTGATTGAATTGTGACTTTTAACCCAGTAGGCAGACACGATGCTGACTGAGCTAAACTGTTGAATTCAAACAGTTAGGAAAGTTGACCACACTACCCATAAGATTATTAATAGCACCATGTCTTACTTCCCGTTCGAGTTACACGCACTTACTATCATGTGTAATGGTAGGGTGATTGTGAGATTAAATGGAGGACCTACAGTTTAACGTAGAATCCGAACCACGGCGGAGGCCTGGCATTCCCCACATTCACAAGATGACTTGTCAGAGGTGAAGGAAGGGTTTGGTAATCAGATAAATCTGAGCCAGGATCAAAGATTGAACCCCGGACCCCAGCACAAAAGTCCGACACTTTACCCCTAGACCACCAGGTCACCCACTACCCATAAGAATTTGTCTACTAGTCTAAGGCGCTATAATTAGCTTGTTTTTTTTTATCATGACGTCCTGTTTAGGTTATACGTATCAATGATAATTACGCTAGTGAAATAAGGATGAGGAAGGAAGCATTTTAAACATAATATACCCACATGTTCATTGAAGGAGAGTGGGAAACTATCTTGTAAAAACCACCCTTAGTAGACCCGACCGGTATTTGAACCCCGATATCACCGTCATCCATCAGCAGGTCAGTCTAGCATGAGAGTGATGCCTTAGGGCTTAAATCGGGTTATGATGAGGTTGAATTTATAGGAAATATAACAGCATCTGTGTCTAGATAAAGGTGGGCTAGACCATTTAGAAAAGTGATAAATGTCTCAGTACACTTGACCGGAATTCAAACTCCGACATCCTTGTCAGTTGCAAACTAAACCAAATGAGATGGATACCTTTATGGACGCCTTTGACCGTGAGGCCACAGGTGTGTGTTTAAACCCCTCTTGTGAGCGACGGGATGATGATTCGGAGGGGAGAGGGGTATGCTGGCCACATGCCGGCAACGAGGAGATGGACTCCACACGGAGATTGTTAGGTAAGTTTTGTCATTCCTCCGGTCATTTCCTCGTCGGCGACTGCAGCATCCTACGGAGACAATGGAGACACGTTCACTTGTTTCCGTGGTACCTCACTCACTCACTCACTCCCTTCCTCTGTCCCGCTCTTTCACTCTTCCGTTGTCTCGAGCTTGGACCTGTCGGAAGATGAAATAATAATTATTAAATTGTATTTCATAAATAAACTTGCACTCTAGTCAAATAATTTTTTCTCCAGTTCGGGCTAGCTTAGGGTTGCCAGACGTCCCGTATATACGGGATTGTCCCGTTTTTTAAAGGATTGTCCCGAAATATGTCTTCGTAACACTCGATTGTCCCGTATTTTAGAAAAATTAAAATAAATCACGTGAAAATAATAATATTACAAAATTTAATTTAAAAAATGTTACAGTTAATGACATTGAACTTTTCACATATTCGTGTGTTAGTAGAAAACAAGTTGGAGAAAAACAAAGTGTGGAGTGAAATGTCCAACCAACAAAAGTGACAATATTACATGAAGACATGTGAAAGAAATTCTCAATACTACGAGCTACTCATTTCAGTACATTTTCTGTATCCCAGCACACAATGCGCATGTGGAACGAATATTTTCATTGATGACCAATCATTGGACAAAGGAAACAAACCGAATGGAACTAAACACAGTGGTGAGAATTTTGCAGGCCTTAGTCAATAAAAATAAGACTAGCTCTGAATTTTATTCCTGTGTATTTAATGATACAACACTTTTTAAAAGTTGCACAAAGCTCAGAGAAGTATTTCTACCAGATTGTTAAAGTGTAGCTCAAACTTCTTTTTATATATATATTTTTTTTTTCGAAACACTGTGGAGTCGAAGTCTATCAATCTTCGCGAGGTGAGCTAATGGGTGGGGTTATTATTTTCTAGTAGGCTATGTAATTTTGAATTTTAAATACAGAATTTAATAGATTTTAAATCATTTGTGCGACTTTATTAAACCGATATCTTCATACAGTACATGTGTCCCATTTTTTTAGATTTTGAAAATCTAGAAACCTTAGGTTAGTTAGATGGGGGCTGAGGAAGGTAGAGTTTATAGGAAATGTAACAGTGAAATAAGAATTAGATTTGTTGTTGTTAATAATAATAATAATAATAATAATAATAATAATAATAATAATAATATTTAGCACCGCGTCTTACTACCCGTTCGGGTTATACGCTTTAAGTACTAATTACTATAATGGGTTAGGAATTGGAAAGGTTGAATTATAGGAAGTGAATCCGCATTTGTGTGGACGGAGAGTGGAAAACCATTCAGGCAACCCCCCCC
>CABEEJ010000589.1:22241-44167 GCA_901482245.1 Timema douglasi
GACGTGGAGGGAGAGTGGAAAACCACCCCCAGTTCACCCGACCGAGATTCGAACCTCGATCTCCCCGTCCTCAGCAGTTGAGTTCAACATGACAAGCGCGTTAGCCAACTACGCCACCGAGGCGGGTAGATTTGTTGTTATTCAGCGTAAATATTTGGATAGTAACTACTTGATAGCTTGTGATTCATAGTATTTAATTTTTGCGATTTTTAATAGTTTTTTCTTTATGGGTTGGCTGTATACGCAATTGAAATAGTAATAAGGTAGGTAAAATTTGATAGAAAATGTACCTTAATTTGAATGGAAGAGAATTGGGAAACCATTTAGAAAAAAAAAAATCCTCGGTACACCCGACTGAGAGTCGAACCCTAATCTTTCCATCACTGGCAATCAAGTCTGCCACCAGAGTGACAGGTGAGACCATGCAACCACCGAAGTGGATTTCATGTTTGTTAAGTGTGTGTTGCGGTGTGCACGTGGACTTAAATATCCATTTCATGTTGGTTAGTTAGCTGATGACAGGGAGGTCGGGGAGCGAATAACGGTTTGGTATATACTGATAATGGTTCTTTCTAAAGGGTTTCTCACGCAACTTCCACGCAAATACGGAGATTTCCTCTAAATGCTACCTTATTCATCCCTGCCTCACTGGTGTAATCAAAATGCATATATGTAGGACGGGTAGCGAGATAAGGACCAAAATAAAATTGCGTTAATTATAATTTAAACTCCCCTATTTTTGGATGACCTGGTGGTCTAGGGGTAAGGTATCAGACTTCTGTGCTGGGGTCCGGGACTCAATCCTAGGTCTCGGCACAGATCTATCTGATTACCAAACCCTTCCTTCACCTCTGACAAGACTTGCATTAATCACAACTTGTGAATGTGAGAAATACCAGGCCTCCACTGTGGTTCGGATTCCACGTTAAACTGTAGGTCCTTCATTTCATCTCACAATCACCTTACCATTACACATTAGCGTAAGTGCATATAAACCCGAACGGTTAATAAGACGGTGCTAATAATAATAATAATAATAATAATAATAATAATAGTAGTAATAACAATCCCCTATTTTGCATTTGTCTTTGTACGTTTTGCTGGCGAGTAAATATAGTCCAGTTTGAACTGGCTAATATTTTTTTTAAAGTAAATAATTTAGGAATATATTTGAGGAAAAGCTGAAAATTGTTGTATTCAATGCTCGATTATAAGTTAAATCGTAGTTGCGATAACTTGATTGAGTAAAAGACCCAGGTAAAATATTTTCACTTCAGACAAGTCGTTTGTATTGTATTATCAGTTACACAATTAGCTAAAGAAGAAGAAAAAGAAGATCGTAAGTTGCAAATAAGCTCGGGAATGTGAGGTCAAGTTGACATGGTTGCTACTCGCCCCCTCCCCCTTTTTTTCCATCACTAAAACTAACATATTGTATAGCCGATAAACCTCTGCGCTGAAGAGCGACATGTTCTTTCCTCTGACGTTAATAGTAGTGAGCACAAGATTGGGTAACTCGGCCCGAAAGAGTAGCGAGGGAAGATCACTAGATATAAAACTAGATGTTTGGTCAGACGTGTTAACGATTTTTTGGGCCTGCTCAACATACAAGTTCAAACACCAATTTAAGTTTGTCCACAAAAAGTTAACAATGCTAGAATGACAGTCTCGCTTGGACATTATAGTTTTTAACTTCACTTAAAATCGAAGTTGATGGTTCCATAATAAACGAAATTGTTATCATACAGTCCCTTTGGAAATGTATGTGAATTAGATCAAATTATTTAGGTTAATTGTAGCCGGATGTACATTACAACCAAGTCCACTAAATCCAGAGTTGAGTAATGTATATGATATTAAAAGAAAATTACAAATATGGAAGAACACCTTGAGGTTTCTTTGATTACGCAGGCCTATTCCAAGCTTCAGCTTACTATTTTTCTTGTGGGAGTAGTCACGAATTATTAGGAGTATATATATATACATACACAAGTTTTTTTAAAAGTGCCTGTGTCACATAATCATGTTTCACTGAGTACATTTGCTACGCTATTCCATTTCTTTGTGTTCTGGATCTAGATATACCATTATTTGGTTTAAGGTAAGGTGGAATGGGACGTGAGGAAAGGCCACTATTATTGTAGTTTTTATAGCAAAATTGTTTTTTTTTTTACCAAAATAAATAAAATATTGCTCCAGTACAATAATAGTTTACTTTTCTCCACATTGTGGTATCGATAGTTGAATATTTGTCAAGTGAGCCCTGGAATTTAATTCCCACTTTTTATCTTCATGTAAAAAGTTTCTCATGACATATTTAAAAACTATTGTTGTCACCATGTGTAGACAATTTGACTGTTTCTACTGGAGAATTATATGATAACTTTTACCAACAAAAAAAAGTTTTGTTATAAAAACTACAAGAACACTGGCCTTTTCTTTCATCCCTTCCACCCTAGGCATCAAACTCAAAAATATAAAGAAGGTTAAAGATAATAAATCCAATATGCATACCCCATTATATTTTACAGCACGTAAATCTATGCCAAATGTTAAGTATATTTTCTGGGGTTTAGTGTTAACTGAAGTGGTGGTTAAACGGTTGAAGGTATCTGTCTCACAACGTAATATATTATAAATAAACTCTCAATTTCACACTTCTGAGTTTAAGATGCTAATGCAAATAATCAGATATATAGATTTTAAACTAACCCGCAGCTAAGCGGCCCAAAGCGTTAGGGCCTCAATATAGGTAAAAAAAATACATATAAAAATACGCCCGAGGTGGACATCTTCGGGCATCCCTAAGTTTCTTGGTCTTGGAGTGGCATTGTTATGACACAAATAAAAATATTTTAGTTCCCTATTTCCTTGTCTTCTCTGGAGTTTAAAGCTGCCTTTTAATTGGATAACTAATTTATTTGTCTAAAAATTTAGTTTGCAAATGTAAGATCAAATCAAATATGGATTATGAGGGTTACCGATATGTAAATTTTAACATATTAAATAAAAACGGCTTGCTTTCAAATATTAATACAAAATAGCCTTCACAAAATATAGTTTTTCTTTCGATTGCAGTTGATTTGACGATAAAGCAAGACTTAAAAATTTAATTCTACATTCATTATAAGAATACATACAGTATTGATAATATGTTTTAAGACAAAATAATTGTAAAACATCAATTTTATTTGTTTTTAAAAGAAAATGTATAGCCTGTGTGTTAACCGGAAGTCCAAGCTATATCCATGTTATGTTTCAGCCCAATCGGTACTGTGATTTTTGCGTTAAAAAAACATAGACCCAAACTAATTTTTAAATATACATGTATATATATATATATAATTTAAAAAAACTAATATATACGATACCATAGTATGTTCTATACAGTAATCAAACCGTCGAATTAATGAGTGGAGATAATGAAGTTTGTGTTTTTTCCCCCCTCAGCGAATTTTCATTCCCATGTCGAAAGCTTGCGGTAAAGATACGAGTCGAGTTTCTTCGCTACAGGTACTAGTAACTTCTATTGGCAACATGTTAGTACGAAATATTAAACGAGGTTCGTTCAAAACTTTTTTGCTTTGATTTTAATGAATAACATGATATATGATTCATTTATTTTTTGAGACCTAAAAAATATACTCTTTTCTTTTGTGAAGCAAATGTCGTGGAGTTAAGGGAAAATCCAAACAACTTGGTGAAAAGTTTTCATCAAAAAATACGTGTTTTTATCATATATATGTATATATTTGTCTCTTAATGGAGTAAAAAATCATTTCAACGTTTTTGCAAAAGCCTTTTGTCTTTTTTTCATCACTGTCACCTTTTTTTTCTCCTTTTCTCTCTCTCTCTCTCTCGTTCGTTCCCGTTTTCTTTTCTGTGTCCATAATATCGTCACGTCCTCCACATAATATAATTTACCTTCCTTCTGACTCAGACTACGCCACCAATTAGTTGAGAAATAATGAACATGTTCACCTCCTCCCTCGCTCTCCCAACCCACCTTTTATTCTCCCTCTTGTTACCCTGTTTCTGGTGAAGTTTTACCCTCAAGGGATGAGGCCTTCCAACTCTTTTCTGCGCACTGGTATCCAAGCGTACTTACATTTCTGTGGAAGGGGATGTTTTTGTTCTCTAAATCTTCCTGGGCTTTGTTCTTGTGTTCTGTTGCTTTGTCGGTTCTCTGGCTTTTCTCTCTCTCTCTCTCTTGCTCTTTTTTGTTTTACAAAAAATGTACCAGCCCAAGTAGGATTAATTCTAAGTTATACCACACGCGTTTTACCATACTGGTGATTTATTTTTAAAGGTATACTAATGAAAGTTAAGATAAAATATGGCCAATCTAAGGTGCCATAAAATAATTGATCTTAATTCTATTCATCTTATAATGGTACATTACGCACATTGGCTAAGGTACGACATGATTTTGATAGGAAAGGCCATCTGAAGTTTCTTTTTTGCTATCACAATCCCACTATATAATTCTCAACTGGATTGGTCTAATGAGAACTAGATAAGTCTTCTGTGAAATTACATTCACTAGTGGATTTAAAATAAAATGCTAACCAAACACACAATCTCTCCCTCGTGTCCATTAAAGCTAGGTGGGTCGCTTTTATGTTTGTGAACCACAGACCTATATTATTGTTGCTCTACTATTTATGTTGGGAGCTTTTATTAAAATTATTTTCCAGTTTGATTATGAGGATGGGGATGGAGATGGGGAAGACACCCTCTTTTTTCCTCCTGTGGGTACCCCGCTGTACCTTACATATTACCCAATAAATAATGTACTCTCATTTTGTGAACCTTGTTGTCATGTGACCGTGAAAGTCCCCAGGGTAGTCCGTTAGTGACTCCCTCTAGGTAATTGTTATCTAGTGGGTAGAGGAGTGATGATGAATGGTTGACCTTGGAATATTCTGATGCTGGATGAATGAGGATATTGGTGGAGAGGTCGGAATTTCGCTGGAGGAGTTTATTCAGAGGCTTGGGGGAAGACATTTAGGCCCGAATAAAGAAACTAGGCAGAGGCTAAAGGGGGAGGGAGAGAATTAGCAGTGCGGTGATTTGCTATCTACTTTTATATAAATCATAGCACCTTCAATTTCGCTTAGCCTCGTTATTGGATACGAGCTCTAGTCTCAGGAGTCGACCAATCTTTCAGTGTACGAGATAACAAGCAGACGTCCGAATCTCAGGTTATAGTGGATCCTGTTCGAAAGAAATTGTTGTCCAATTTTCCTGTTATTTGGGTGTTTTCGAAGTTTTCATAGCAAAACATTTTTAAGCCAAAATAAATAAAATATTCGTCCAGTATATGTAGTTTACTTTTCCTCACAGGGTGATATCAACAGTTGTTGAATACCTGCCATGAGCATAGTGTCATTAGATGGCAAACTTTTTAAATGAAGAAAGAAGGTGGTCATTAAATTCTAGAACACCCTTGACATATTCAACAACTGTTGAACTGCGAATAAAACTAAACTCTATTTTTCCACTGGAGATGCGATTTTTTAATTTTGCACCCATTCCCCGCAATTGTCAAGACTGGAAATGGCAACAACCCAAATTTACTTTATTAATTGTCTAATTTTAGAAGAAAAAGCCTTTTAGAAAATACTTTTTTTTTTACGTTCTACATCGATAACATTTTACAATAAGTGTTATTTTTATAGGTATTGAAAATATCTATCAAAAGTGGTAGCTGTAGATCATATGACGACTTGACGTATGAATACTTGAAAATATATCTAGTAACTTTTCTAGGTGTGAAAATTAGATATTTCATCACAGCTGCCAAGTACAACCTTGTCCAACCTTAGCGCCAGAAATTCACCAAATAACTGGACCTAAAAACCCAAGACAGAAGCGATGTGCTTGAATCGGATAAAGACACCCTCCATTGTGAGCCATTCTTCGAAGATCACACCTGATTTACAGTTGATAGTTAGTTATGCCTCTCATTAGCCTACGCTCGGATAGAAACCCCAGATAACGTCTTATACCGGGGGTCGACGCGCCCTCTGTCTGTACCATTGTTTTCCTCGAGAGGTAGATCTTGTTGGTGCCCTTTCCACACTCTGCGGTACACTCTGTTCAAGTGTGAACCCGGCTACATTGTTACTATGCTGGTTTTGATAGATCTTAACGACGTTGCCTGTTTGGAGATTTCGAAGCTATTTTTCTAAACGGGATTCAGTTTAACTTGGTGCACTATCACTCCTAGACGCCATTGTACAAATTAGAAAAAGAGCGAAGAAAATGAGTAATTAATCCTACGAGGCCTATGGTTTGGTTGATAATAACAATTCCTCTCTTTCGCTGACGATTACACATACTCAACTCTTTGCGCCTGAACAGCATTGACTTTTATTTCAAAACTATTCTTTTCTTGTTTCCTATTTTAGATTGACATAATGTTTCCACAGGGATTTTTTTTTTTAGTATACATCCCACCNTTCCCACGATACATTTTCGTAAAGAATCCCAAATATCCTTTTTAGCAGAGAATTAAAAAAAACACGTTTACAAAAAAGTACTTCAAGATAAAAACAAATTGTCCCAACGTAAGACTATTTTTATAATTATTATTTAAGAATTTATTTTTATTTCAATGCCTATATCTTTTAAAATTCACTAAATAAAACGTAAATACTTTGATACCAAAATTACGTCGCCAACCGCCATTGCTCTTGGTCTATTATGAAACATTTTGGGAAGGTTTATTTTTTGACTCCGATAAGTTTATTTATGAACAGTCCTCAATTTGTTTGGTGCCTTTCCCTGGTGAACTCTGTTCTCGTTATAGCCGCCGTAGTAGCCGCCCTTAGTCTCTCTCCTTGGCTGAGTGGTGAGGTAAACCGATTGAAGGTCTCGGGTGATGCGTGAAGGAATTTATTAAGACGTGTTCATTCCGCATGAGATTATCATAATACCCTCGGAGATCATGTGTTGGGATGTATATAAACTTTGATTTTTATAGGACACCCACAGTCGACCACCACATTGATTGAAAGTCTTTCAAATTTGTCATTCTAGAAATATCTCTTATTTGATTTATTAATTAAAAGTTATCGAAAGGTTCCATTATTACTTTCACATTCATTTACTATATAATTTCTCTTTACATCATGAACTAAACAGACTATAAAAATACAATTGTAATATTTTTATTTGTGCCATTGGTGACCTGGTGGTCTAGGGGTAAGGTGTCAGACTTCTATGCTGGCGGCCGGGGTTCAATCCTAGGTCCCGGCACAGATTTATCTGATTACCAAACCCTTCCTTCACCTCTGACAAGACATCTTGTGAATGTGGGGAATGCCAGGCCTCCACCGTGGTTCGGATTCCACGTTAAACTGTAGGTCCTCCATTTCATCTCACAATCACCCTACCATTACACATTAGCGTAAGTGCGTATAACCCGAACGGGTAGTAAGACGCGGTGCTAATAATAATAATAATAATTGTGCCATTGTCGATCTCGGTCGTCTTTGGGTAAAGTGCTTGCCTCAGGAACCGATGTTCGTGGGTTGAAACCCAGCAGGGGTTGATGGATTTTTCTTGAGCTATAAAAATCCGTAACATAACTTCCTTCGAAGGGGAAGTAAAGCCGTCTGTCCCAGGTCGATTGTGGCATGTAAAAGAAAGACCCTTGGAATATATGTGAAAATACCTTGCCCGGCAAAAATTGGTTGGCCCTTTCACTCACGCTCATATAAATTCTCATGTGCTGATATAATCAATCGGTTCAGAAAGTGCACGTTAAATACCTCAAATAAAATATTTACGCCATTTTGGCAACACGAGTTAACAGTTTTCCTTTGAAAATCAAACTGTAGGTGCACTGTCCTAGGTTAACTTGGTTTGCAGGTCGTATATTATAAGGTAAACTTTTTTGAGTGTATTTTTGTACCCCACGGTTTCGTTCAAACCTTCTCACTATCATCAAATGAAATTAGACGCCTTTCACGATATTTTCCATGGTTGAGACCTAAGAAATACATCTGAGCATGAGCAGTTTTGTACAAGCATACTTTGAATAAAACAAATGCATTCACTTAAGGTGGGAGTGTAGGGAACGCGAGAAAAGGGCAGTTTTTGGTTGTTTTTATTTGCAGATTTTATACAAAACTCTTTTTTTGCCAAAATAAATAAAATATTGTTCCTGTAGAAACAGAGTTCTATTTTATTCACGGGATTATATCAACAGTCCCTGAAAATCTGTCACGGGTAAACAAACATTTGATCCGGACTATTTCTCTTCATTTGAAATGTTTTTGGTCAAATGCCCTGATGATCATGGACAATATTCAGGTCTTGTTGAGGTGTGTATAAAATTAAACTAAATAAAGTCTATATATTGGAGCAGTGTCTTATTTATTTAGGTAAACAACTATTAGTATTTTCTTTAAAAACTAGCACAGTACGCAGCTTAAGACGGGATTGTAAGGGACGAGAGTAAAGTTTGGTGATTTTTTATAGCAAAAAAGCTTTGCCAAAAATAATTAAAATATTGCTTCGGTAGAAACCAAGTTTAAGTTTCTTCAATTAATGATATCAACAATTTTTGAGTATATTTTATGAGCATAGTGCCATGAGACGGCAAACCTTCTAAATTAAGAGAAAAAGAATGGTTTAGGTCATCTTGTGAATAAAAATAAACTGTTTTAACTGAAGCAATGTTTTATTTATTTGACCAAAAAAATGTTGTGGAATAAAAGGTTTAAATAATTCAATAAGACCCCTACCTTTTCTAGCGTCCCTTACACTACCACCTTAAGGCGATTGGCCCTTTTCATTTCTAGTGGAAATGCAGAGCCATGGGAACAAACGATTATCTTCAAAATGTTTATAGTTTTGCAAATATCTTTTTGGAAACAAGAATAGAAGCATGTTGATTAAGTTATACTTTTTATATATACGCCTCCACTATAATTTTAAAAGTGATGAAATATCAATAATTTGGCATTTTTCAATAGAAAACTGCCGGCTACCTAACACGAAATAAAATATAACACCTGATAAACATTGATATATTATCTTAGAATAAATTTTGAAAATATTACTATGACAACTTCACTCGTTCTCGACAAAACTGATATTTCCAAACGTTTGATTTTTCCGCAAGACCTGTCTGGTAGCTAGCGCCATCTTCGTTTTTCGTGATCCATCTGTTCTTGTTGGCGCGGAAGGATACTTTGGTCGGTTGTGAAGCCACGTCATGTCTTTCACCCTCCCACCCACCATCCCACAAAATAGGTTATAGACTTGCACTCGACAGGCCCAAGGAGCATTAACTGCTGTTCCCCTGCCATTCCATCTCAATAAACAAAACCCAAACAAAATGAAAACCTTTTTCGTCCTTTCGATGACTTGCTCCCCGCGCGAAACAAACTACCGTCGCTCCGACTCGACGCTAACGGACTGTACTCGGGAGACAGATTCCGGGACGTAATTTCAAACTCAATCCTCGAGCCGTTAATAGGAAAAGTGGTTGGTGTGGTTTTATCTGATGCTTGTCTCGTTGTTGGTAATATACGGGTTGTTGGAGGACGCGCGGTTCACAGGTGGGTTACTGGGGCCTTACACGCCGAGTCTGCTTCGGTGGCCATGTGGACAAACTCGTCAGTCTCTTATTATGTGGTTAGCTGGTGACAAAGGAATCCGGGGTTTGAATCCTGATCGGCATTACTGAGGGGTTTGTCTTATATCACTCTTTTAAAATTCACTCTCGTCACTCTCTTTTCTGATTCGCTAGTGGCAGGGGGATTCAGGGTTAGAATCCTGACCGGGAGTATTTAGGTGTTTTTTTATAAATGTCTCAATTCTTCTTTCACAGAATGCTGGCAAAGTTCCATTATATTCAACTTTCTCATCCTTTCCTCGTTAGTTTAAATATGCGTATGTCTCGGACGGGTAGTAAGACGTGGAACTTGTTAAACCCCAAGATTGGTGTAAGGGGTAAAGGTTGAGAGGTTAACACAGAATAAATGCACCCGGACTATTGGTAAAGGAGTATTGGAAAATCACACCCTTAGTTCACCCAGCTGAGATTCCCGGTTACAGACAACATATTTCTGCGAGCCTTATCGCTTGGACCGCGTGGCCATCGGGGCACGTTTTACATCAGTCGGTAGCTCGGATATTCAAGCAACCGAGGGCATAGTTTAAATGGAGACTACTAATTGTGTTACCATTTTTATGAAGACATATATTTAAATAATTTTCAAGCGATACATCGTGGAGTTCTTTAATTTGGTTTCAACTAACTTTTTTTTTTAACTATTGATCTTTAAAATCAGTTAACTGTTATTTCACAGATGTACCGGCTGTTTATCCTGAGGTAGCAAACTGACCTAGCTTTTTTCCGCTATGGTACAGAGGGACATAGTGTAATCAATTTAGGTAGGACTTTCCTGAGGTACACCTAGAGTACGCCACCACGTGATGGTAGTTTATTATTATTATTATTATCACCGCGTTCGGGCTATACGCACTTGGGCTAATGTGTAATGGTAGGGTGATTGTGAGACGAAATGGAGGACCTACAGTTTAACGTGGAATCCGAACCACGGTGGAGGCCTGGCATTCCTCACATTCACAAGATGTCTTGTCAGAGGTGAAGGAAGGGTTTGGTAATCGGATAAATTTGTGCCGGGACCGAGGATTGAACCCCGGACCCCCAACACAGAACTTTGACACCTTACCCCTAGACCACCAGGTCACTATGGTGCTAGTTAAAGTTGAAACAATTCCTTTTACTAAACATCTGACAATATAGTTTTTATCTAAAGTTAAACCATATAAACATTTTATTTAAAAATAGTGAAAGCTTTTTGGAAGTTAGTTCGGCCTCCAACGAACAAGGCACTTTCAAGTTGCCGAGATTGCTTTTTTTTTTCTTTTAAGTTTTAATTGACTAAATATTTATTGAAGCCATTAAAAAGTTATGGTTCTAAATAAGTTAAGTAGTTAAGTATTATTTTTATCACCCACTTAACCATTATTCTACGATTGACTGGTTACGTAACTCTTCTAAGAGTCTTGAGAACCTTGGTTTGATTCCAGTTGATACAATTATTCTGATGCTGGGTTTAAATTTTTAAGGGTGTGCTTCATCAAATAGACTTAAGGTTGATTTGTAGTGGACGCGAGAATAGGTAAGTGTTCTTTCAGTTTTCATATCAAAACACTTTTTTTGGTCAGAATAAATCAAATAGTGTTCCAGTGGAAGCATAGAGTTTAATTTTCTGATATGGTGATCTCAACTGGGGAGAAAGAAACAAATACGTAAGTGAAATTTTATAATATTCCATTATTGTCATTAAACAAAATTTATCGTGACATAGAGTACATCATGACATATATCATGAATACAAGTCAGTTTCATGTAATGTAGACAATGACAAAGAGAGAACATTAAGTGGCGATTCCCAACATCAACCGTTCTTGAATATTTGTAATGAGCCGAGCGGCATTGGATGAGTGTTTTTAAATGAAGAGAAAAAAAAGTTTTCACCAATTTCCAAGACACCCAAAACAGATATTCCAGAACTGTTGATAGATATCATGATATGAAGAAAATTAAACTCTTATGATTCTACTGGATCAATATTTGATCTCGCCCCCCCCCTCACCCCCAAATCGCTATAAAAACTGCAAGCAAAACTAAACGCTGCTTTTAGCTTTTCCCTACACTCCCGCCTCAAGTTTGAAATTTAATTTATATAAATAAACGTTTTGATAATACGAATCAAATAGCCGAAGCTATTATTTATATTTTATATTGAGGAATTCTCCATCAAGGTATCATATCCTGAAAGTTGAAAAATTACACCTGGACACGGGAATCGAACTTGGGACCTATTGCTTAGTACCCCACTGCTCTAACCACTGAGCTATCCGGGAATCGTCCCGTGCTCAGGGCCATTCTTCAATCATATTTTAAGGCAGAGTCTATAATGGACATGTGGAAATCATCGGCTACTAATGTGTGATTTATTAAGATCACGAGCCATCAGATAACGCAGCTGTGGTTAGAGCGTTGGCGTACTAAGTCAAAGGTCCCGGGTTCGATTCCCGTGTCCAGGTGTCATTTTTTCAATTTTCAGAGTTTTGATAATAATTTAAGTAACTTAGTTCACTTAAATGTAACTGTGGTCAAACTTTTTTTTCTCACTACCCCTCGGAATGAGGAAGTAAATTGATCATAAAAAATAAATCTAGTTTGAGATTTTGATCGATATCGACAGTTCATGAACCTTCTGAACCCGAAAAAGTAGTTTTCGCGTTGCCGTTTGTTGTGTTTTTGTTTGTCTTGGCTTAGAGCCGAAACTATTTTACGGGTCGGGCTAAGCTTCCGTCTAATCACCGAAGCGGTAAACGTTATATAGTTAATTAAAATTAATCTCAAAAGTTATAGGCGCAACCTAAACATATCCTTTTTTCTTTTTTTTTTCCTGAGCAGCATCAATTTCCTCCGCCATGTTTGTTTATTTATTAGGAGGCCAGAGGGTAGCAGGCTGACAAATTACCCTCCCTACCTATATCTAAACTGTCGATATGCATCAGTGGACCGAGGGTCTTCTTGTCGCCCTCCCTAATTTCACTGAAACACGGCCGTGCGTTCCTTAGTCTGTTTACTTTAGAATGCGTAATACTCGGTCGTTTACTAATTGGTTTTTCTTAAACGGAACTTGGGATACAACGGACAAACCAATATTATGTTTTACTTCATAAATCATGCTCCTAGGAGAGGACGAGAGTACAAGGAATAAGAAAAGAGAGAGAGATAAAAAAAAGATAATTGAGAAGAAAATAATTTATTCCATTTTGGTCTTATCTATACTCAACGTCTAAACAATCCTATTGTTTTTGTGTACAGTTCTTTTTTTTTCCCCTGGTCGATTGATGAAAATAGATGTTTAAACTTTTGAGAACGTATAGCCTATACTTGAAAGCGACTGAAAATTAATTGTACAGTGTATCTGATAAAAAAAAACACAGGAGGAATACACTAAGCGTATTTTAATTAGTTAGCGGGAACGCAAGTAAAATTTATTTCATTAAGATGGTGAGGTTTTTCATTAAAAGTTAAAAGGGTGTCACGTGGGACTCCCAGCTGAAGATTACAAGATTTCTTGTTTAGAGAACATGAGTTTACTTTTTTTTAAACATAACTCGATTGTGGAATTTGTTATCAGATTAGTTTTGGGGGCGGAGTTGGGGGTGGATGTGATAAATGGGAATACATTGTAATTAGTTTCGTTGAACAAATTCTTGTGTATTTAATTTTTTATCAATTAATATTCTGTGTACAAATGTTTAATGCAGAAAAAAATGTACATTTTGATCTACATTCTAAACCATTCTTATAAAATTCAATTTATAATAAGTTATTGGATAGGATTTTTGTAAGTTTTCAATACAAAAAGAGGTTTTCTCATAGAAACTTATTTGGTAGCAATTTAAATAAAAAATTGTCTGGTACGAATTGTTTATGAATTGGTTATCCTTAGAAGGTCGCTATCATGGAAAACTTTCATTTTAAATTTGAACTAAATTCAAATATAAATCCGACGGTTTTTACATCTAACATTAAATGTGAGCGTTTTGTAGCTTGAATAGGCCTACGTTATATAAAATGGCGTCGAAATGCAATATTAATATTAGTGGTTATTTCTTTTTTAGTGCATCTTATACTGTAAGCTATATTTATTTTATTACAGACAACAAAAATGGTATAACATATTTAGAACCTTTAAATTACTTTATAGGCTATGCGTGAGAACATGTGTTATTTTTTTACATTGATTTCCTCTGAATTTAATAATTTTTAAATAGTAATTTTGTGTATTTATGTTTATAGATTATTTCTAGTTTAGACTGATTTGCGATTATATTGGTGTATCATAAGTAATTTTATTAATTTATTTTTTGTAGAATAATATAGAATAAAGATATAAACAATTACCTAGTAGCAAGGACTCGTCATTGCCGAAAACTTTATAACAAGTGAAATGTGGATTTCCCCTTTCACAGAGGTGAATTAACGCCCGGGGGCCTGGAATCTTGCGTCTGTTCTAGATTTAATTAGTTTGTAAGTTTTATGCTGATATGATCAGTCGGTTTAAAAATTACACGTTAAATACCTCAATTAAAAAAAGTATTACTCTAGTTTTGGTATATAGTATTTCTGAGTATTCCATGCTTCTAATTTGATCTCAGGTATAGGAGTGTGGAATGGCCCTTTGCGAATCTAATGATATTAATTAATAGGACGGGTCACAACATAATTTGTATTGTCATTTGTATATTCCTCCTCCCCTGTTTGTTCTTATACTGCTGGACAGTTTCCCACAGTAACGTTATAAACCCGCTGGGTTTCTAGCATTTATTAATTTCTGCTGGACTATTCTGGATCATTTAAGCGTGTGTTTCTCTTCAATACGAAAGTCGGCTTATTGAATAACTCTCAACTTCAAATCTCTCATCAGAATGTGTAACCTACTCCTACCGCCATGTATTGTTCATGACAGCTTTTGAAAACCTTCGAGGGGGCGGGGGGCTCTCTAAGCTCAATCTTTATTAATACCCCCTTCCTTCACCCTGTTGACCTCTGGCTTTTGTTCGAGGGGTGAAAGCTCCTGTCAGTGCTGTCATTTATCTCACCACCACCTCTCTACTACTTTAGTCCTACGGCCACTAAAGAGGTTTGCAAACACGATGAGAATTTGACACAATTATCAAGCTCAACAATATGTATTGGATAGCCAAGCTATTAACTTGTTAATTAAAGTTATAGCCGCAACTAGATATATTATTTTCATTGAAAAATGACACCTGCGCATGGGAATCGAACCCGGGACCTTTGGCATTGGCGTATTCAGCCAACAGTCCCGGGTTCGATTCCTTTGTTCAGGTGCCATTTTTCAATTCAAAGAAGCTCGACATTGTTAAGGGCGTTGCAAACCTTTGACGCAGTGGCATGTTAAGATAGGATTTCATATCTTAAATGTTAATTATTATTTTTTAGCACCGCGTATTACTACCCGTTTGGGTTATACGCCTATGTACTAACTACGCTGATGGTTTTAGGGACTAAGAAGGTTAGATTTATAGGAAGTGTATCCGCATTAGGGTGGAGGGAGAGTGGAAAACCACCCTCAGGGTACCCGATCGAGATTCGAACATCGATCTCCCCGTCATCGGCATTAGGTCTAATGTGAGAGTTGCGCGTTAGAACACGTGGCCACCGAAGAGGGTTTTAATGTTAATGTATTTAAGTTTTATTCGGAGAGTTTTAAAACGATACCAGACATTGAAACAAAAAACATACATTCTTGAATAAATAAATTGTCCTAAATTATAACAATTTTTTTTAATCTTAAAATAGTTTTTTTTTGTAGGCTTGTTGTTGGTTTTTTTTTAAATAATTTACAGCTCAGGCTATTTGATCTATCCACGAAAATGTCCTGTAGGAATCTTCCCGCCGGGATGCAGTTTAAAAACGTCAGTGGAAGGAGATATCTACCTAGAATAGGAAACAATAACATCTACTTTTGAAATATTATTATTATTATTATTATCATCACCGCATCTTACTACCCGTTCGGTTTATACGCACTTACGCTAATTTGTAATGGTAGGATGATTGTGAGATGAAATGGAGGACCTACAGTTTAACGTGGAATTTGAACCACGGTGGAGGCCTGGAATTCCACACATTCACTAGTTGTGATTAATACACATCTTGTCGGAGGTGAAGGAAGGGTTTGGGCAATAAGATAAATCTGTGCCGGGACCGAGGATTAAATCCCGGAACCGCAGAACAGAAATCCGACACTGCAGCCCTAGACCACCAGGTCACTCCTTTTGAAATAGAAGTCCAGGAGCATAGGGTAGAGTGAGTGTGTATACTCGTAAGTGGAAGAGGGGAAGGGTTATCAACAGGTAAACAAGAGGCCTCGCAGATTGAACGGTTCATTTTTTTCTTTCTCTCTCGTCCTATTTCATACATTGTCTTCTAAGTGTGATAGTGCTTAGACTGCTTCGGTAGTAAAGTTAAGATGGAACCCGCTTCGCAAAATAGCTTCGAATTAATAGGCCTAAGTAGGCAACATCGTTAACACAAGGAGCGCGGACACACTACAGAGAATGTATGGATAGCGTTTAATTATTTGCACAAAATATAATCGAGATTAATGCCCCCGTGCTCCGCGGCTGTCTATCCGGTATACCCGCGTGGTCACACTGATAGAGTATGAGTAGGACTAGAGTTCAGAGGAAGTGTATCAGAATTAGCGTGGATGAAGTGGGAAAAACCATGTAAGAAAAAAAAAAGCGCCTTGGTGTATCCGGTCATGATTCGAGGCTTTGACCTTCCCCGTCACCGGCCAGACCAGACATGACGAGATTCGTGCCTTTTTCAGCGTGTCTACCAGTGCTGGTTTGTTCTTGTTACGAACCTATTCTCCCTCCGTTGGTCACGTGGTCTTAAACGTCAGTCTCACAACAGACTGGGGCTTCCGGTTACGAGGAGACTGAGGTTTGACTCTCGACTGGGTGCACTATAATAGGTATTTCAACTGAGGTTTAATATGGTGGTTTTCCGATTCCATCTCCATGTTAATGCGGGTGCATTTTTTTATAATCAACCTTCTAAATATGTGGGGCTTGAGATATGTGTATAGTGACTTAGAAATGAATTGTACCAATAAAAATAAATAAAAAAATAAACACTTTAAGAAATATTATCCCACGATATTACATCTTTCGGATCTCAATAAATAGGCCGCATCGGTGGTCGCACTATCTAAGGCGTCACTATTGCAATATACTGTATTAACAATGTATTGGTAGGTGACCTGGCGGTCTAGGGGTAAGGTGTCAGACTTCTATGCTGGCGGCCGGGGTTCAATCCTCGGTCCCGGCACAGATTTATCTGATTACCAAACCCTTCCTTCACCTCTGACAAGACATCTTGTGAATGTGAGGAATGCCAGGCCTCCACCGTGGTTCGGATTCCACGTTAAACTGTAGGTCCTTCATTTCATCTCACAGTCACCCTACCATTACACATTAGCGTAAGTGCGTATAACCCGAAACTGGTAGTAAGACGCAGTGCTAATAATAATAATAATAATAATGTATTGGTTTGATAAACAACCGGGTATACTGAGGGTGTTTTTATAGACGATTTCTCACTCTCCTTGTACAAATGTGGATACATTTAATCTATATACTACCTTCCTAATCATTATATCAATTTTTTTAAATATTAAGATAGCTCGGACGGGTAGTAAGACGCGGAGCACACAAAAAATAACAAATATGACATTGTTTTTTAAAACTAATATTAACTTAATAATTAAATAGCCGAAGCTATTATTTATGCTTATTGAGGAATTATTCATCAAGATATCATATTCTGAAAATTAAAAAATGACACCTGGAAACGGGGATCAAACCCGGGACCTTTGGCTTAGTACGCCAATGCTCTAACCACTGAGCTATCCGGGAATCGTCCCGTGCTCAGGGTCATATTTCATTCTTATTTTAAGGCAGAGTCTATGATGGACGTGCCAAAGACCCCGGGCTCGATTCCCGTTTCCAGGTATAATTTTTCAATTTTCAGAATATGATATTAACTTGCTCGAAACGTTGTTTGATCACATCTTGGTGGGCAATCAGCTGCCGAGATAGCGGCCCAACACACGCACACTTGCTCACAGGAACTGTCCACTTATGACGCGACGCATGATCACCCCCCTAAGTGTGTGTGTGGAGATAACCACTCGACCATGGTCGAGGTCTACATGATCCTCCCGCGCAGGTGGTTGGAAGATTTCCTAATTAACGCCGCCACCACCCCTCACCACAGTAATTATCATCACGGCCATCTTTTGTGCCCGATTTGTGGGAGGAGGTGGGATAGAGGGAGATCATCTACCGCACCCCTCCAACCCATGCTCTCTCAGATCAAGCGTCCCTATGCTCACGTGTCATTCACGGGCTTCTGACGTGGTGGGGGTAGGGGGGCCCATATGGTATCGCCTATCTCGAGGTGTTTAGAAACATGGCCTTATAAATGTTAAGTGAAGGTGTGAAGTGAAGCTTGATTCACACTTTTGTCGAAAAGAGAACAGAATCTGTTTGAGTGGCGCAGCATGTTGACCTATGATACATTGCAACGCAAATTTAAAACAGCTGATTATCAACATATTTTAGTTTCTACCGTAGCCCCATGGCTTCTTTGGTGCTGACTGACAGCTCACAGATCACTTCTGACAGTCAACATTTAGGTATATATCTAAATTTTGACTGTCAGAAGGGACAGTTGCTAAACATGTTTTTGCAGATCATTTGGTTTAGCGTAGAGATGCATAATTTGGTCTGGTAACTTTTCAAAGCAGTCAGCTGTCAGTCAGCACCAAAGAAGCCATGGGGCTATTGTAGTTCAGAAACATATATCTTAGATATTTTTTTCCAAACTGTGCGGCACCATAGTTATCTCAGACTCGGCGAGACGATTTTAGAATATAAACTAAGCATAATTAATAATTGAGTTTGCCAATCTTTTCTAATCTAAACGAAGGACATTTATCAAATTAAAAGCCAGAATATGTGATGTATTCTTTTTGATCTGTACTTTTATGTTTATAAAATGAAACTGTAGATATTTAATTTTCACAAGTGTAAAATTGTTTATGAGAGCTCCAGTATGTATTTTTTTTTATGGTGCAGGGGCTCTTTTTGTCCAAAAAGTTTGGGAATACTTATTCTAGATCATTGTCATGATAGGTATTTCATTATATAATGCTGTGTCTTGGTAAAATCCAACACATCCATACTCACGATTTCCATTGAGTTATTTCAAATCTTCTAAAAAAACACGCCTCGGTGGCGTAGTTGGCTAACGCGCTAGTTTCGTATTGAACTTGACTGCCGAGGACGGGGAAATTGACGTTCGAATCTCGGTTGGGTGAACTGGGGGAAAGGGGTTTCCTAAAGGGTTTTCCACTCTCGCTACACGTAAATGTGGGCTCACTACCTCTAAATTCAACCTTACCAATTTATAATCCATTAGCGTAATTAGTATTTAAACGTATAACCCGAATGGGTAGTAAGACGTGGTGATAAATAATAATTAATAAATCTCAAAAAAACCAAAGAAGCTGTCTTCTTGCTTCTAGGTCTACAGCGCATGCGCTTTCAAATCTATCGTAAAGCTCGATTCACACGTTTGCCAAACATATAGAAGAATCATTGAGAATGAGTGTCGCAGCAGAAATATAGGCTATTTAGGCACATCATACTTTGCAACACAAACTTAATACAGCTTTTTATCGCAAAATTTTTATTTTCGGAACAGCTCTTTAAGAATCCCACGACAAATGTTTTCAAATTATTATTTACTTTTAGCACCGTGTCTTACTATCCGTTCGGGCTATGAACATATGTATTAATTACGCTATTGTGTTAGGGATGAAGAAGGTTGATTTTAGAGGAAGTATACCGGCATTTGCGTGGAGGAAAACCATTTAGGAACTCTTGCCCCCCCCCCCCTCCCCTGATCGCACACTCTACTCTATTGCGAGACTTATGCCTTAGACCATAAGGCCACTGAAGTATGTATTTTTCCCCTCAGTCATTTATATCTTTATATTTTCAAAAACTGTGTTTCTCGACGTTTTGGTGATGGAGAACTACCAATTGGAGGCTATGTATGGCAGTGCCCTTTAGAGAAAGTAATGAGGGGTTTGTTTGGAACTTATGCAGGAAAAAACATTTTCAGACGATTCCATTTTGTGACTATAAAAGATAAAAATTAATTTATTAAATGAAATGTTGTAAAAAATCATACAATTACCATAAATTGTTAAGCAATGTTTTTCTGATTATTTTTAACATTATAAATCTCATAATTTTTGATAAATTATTTTTTAGATTCATTGTTTTAATGTTGGTACATATTTCCGTTATATTACTTGCGTCTGCTGAGAAAATAAATACACCATAATTTGGATTTTTAATCTTTAGCAATTTCAAATTGTTGTATTACATGTAATCATCATTTTTGATTCAGTATTATTACTAAACTTCCTGAAATCCTCCGGATCACTTGATAGATCGTTGTGGGCCACCAGTGGTCCGAGAACACTTTGAAAAACCCTTTTTCTAAAATGTTATTCAATCAAAAATCCTACTGTTAATATATTCTCTTTGCGTGGCATAATAAATGTACTCATTTAGTCGTTTGACCCTTCTAAAACATTGCGGACTGGCTATGGCGTTTGAACCGCCGGCTGAAAAACCACCCTGGAGATAAGCCCGTTTTGCCACCGAGGGACCAGGCAGGGGTATCATTATTGGTTGCCGGGCTTACGGGGGCCAATCAGCCATCGTTGTTTAGCCTGCAGCGTCGGCGGACACTTTGTATGCAAAGTGCCTCCAATCAATCAAAGCTACATATACACACGCGCTTGTGATGTGTGTGTGTGTGTGTTTTGAGAGGAGTGTGGGGGACTGTGATTAAGCCCGGGATTCATGGCCGGGCTGTGTCACTGTTCCGTAGATCGTCTCCCACAACTCTTGTATAACTGCGTCGGGTTGCATGTTCTTGGGGGCATAATATTTGGTAGGAGGGTCGGTTTAATCGAAGTTGTTGAGCTACTATTGTATGGACTTTACACGCCTATCTCCTTTATATGACCTCATTTACTAAGAATAATCAAAGTACAGTAAGTCCTTGACTTAGATGGTTAATTCATTCCTAATGTTTCCGCGCAAGTTGATAACCCGCGTAAGTCGAATGGTGCTTAAAACCATGTATTTTTGACATTTTCTATGTTCGTTTTAAAGACAATCAAAACTTAAGACGGCTGCCCTTAGTCAACGAGAAAGTGTCAGTCGCTCTTAGGTCACATAACTTAAAATGCATGGCTTGTTGTCATTTTCTAGAACTACTTATCTATTCTATCCAAGCTTATACTCTCTCTCTCACCCCTCAATTGAAACCACTCTTTGTCGTATCAATAAGGAGGGGAAAGAAATTTGCGAAATATATTAACTCGTGGTACAGAGGAAAGCTTGCTGCTAGTTCTCAAATTTTTTAAAAACATGTATGTAGTGAGCCTATAAAAAATTACTTTATTTGTTAGAAGAAGGCTAATTCTAGAGCTCTTTTTTCATCAAGCCTAGTCTCCACAGCTCCGCATGTATTCTTAAAAAGTCGTTGAAAACTAACTAAGGTCACATTTTCACACATTTATTTGTATTTAAAAACTCAAACTATAGGATTATTATACTTAGGGTTATACTTTGGCGTAAACAATATTTCGAAATAACGCTTCGTAGAACTAAATATTGCGTTGGAACTGAAACGTCTTCGCGGCAATTTCTCGCTTACCGAGTCAGCCGGCCATGTTTAGGAAATACAAAACTTTGAAAAAACTAATCTTTTTTCATTATTCTATCGAGTACCTTAATTATTTTTTTAAATGTTACTGTAAGAAAACTGATATGTCTAGACTAGTGAGTAGTAAACACTACATAGGTCAACATAAACATATAGGGTTATATGGCTATGGCAAGATCAACTGTGCGCCATCTTACTAGGAACGCCATATATTTTGTTAAAGTGGCGCTTGATAGGTGGCGTTGCTTGTCGTAGTTAAAAGTACCATATCCTTGTATCTGCAAATCCTTGTATTTCCAGGACTTCATATATTGCTATTACCAGGATATTAAATAATTTCTTAGCTCTCTTTTTAACGAACATATATACTATGGGAAGATATTGGACCCCCTAAGCAAATTTCGCTTTTACCACAGTACATATTTTATTTAAAGAGCCAATATTTTTTATTTATCTACAGCCAACTTTATATTATAAATCTCTCTCTCTATATATATAT
>CABEEJ010000589.1:44297-64552 GCA_901482245.1 Timema douglasi
TATATATATATATATATATATATAAAACATTATATAAGTTTTTTTTAAAATAAAATGTGTTAATATAGGCCTGGCATTCCCCACATTCACAAGTTGTGATTAATACAAGTCTTGTCAAAGGTGAAGGAAGGGTTTGCAATCAGATAAATCTGTGCCGGGACTTAGAATTGAACCACGAACCTCCAACACAGAAGTCTGAAACCTTACCCCTAGACCGCCAGGTCACCAAACATAAAGAATAAAAGCACAGTGTAAACTATTAGCCTTATCTCTTATTGATGCAATTTTGCACAAAGATCACCAACATAAATTGTTTTTACTAATCCTTTTGTTAAATATTTAGTAAAAAACATGAACAATAACATTTTAAATTCATAGATTAGCGTATAAATTACATAAAAAATATATATTTTTCCTGTGAAACACGGAAAAGTCTGGAAATTTAAAACTAAAAAAAACCGTATAAACCCTGAATATTACACAAGAGGCGTAATACGGTTTATGATCATAGTCTTGAAAAAAGTATTTTGGAGAGAGAGAGATCAAAGAATCTCGAGCTGGATGTCGTGTAGGCCTATGTCGACCGAGGACACAAGATAAAGATGAAGCAATATTTACAATAGCCAGAAAAAAAGCATGTAAAGTCACAGCTGTTCAAAATAACCATCCTGAGGACACGTGGCTGGGATCAAATCGAGACTCTTACCATCAAGGTAGCGTTTAAGGTCTAATCAGGGCAACTTAATCAATGTAATTGGCTGCTTTTACCACCCAGCCAAGCAGATGGGTTGAATAAAGAAAATATGGCATTGGAATAGAATCCTATTGTCTTGTCAGAAGCCTTCTGTAGATCGAATTACGTAAATTACATTTTTTTATACTTGTTAAATAATTGGGCCTTATAAACTCAGACACCAGTGGAACAGCTATTTACCTATTTCCTAGTAAAAAATTAGTCTCAGTACTCTTAGTTATGATGATGATTATAATGATGATGGTAATAATAACAATATAATAAGTCTACCTGATTTAAGTGGCGAAGCTAAAACTTTATAGCCTTATACAGAATGACCCAGAAGTCCCTGCGTATTTAAGTCTAATAGTGCAAGTTTCTAACAATATTCTTAATGGCATGATTATATTTGATGAAATTGTAAAGGAACCATTCATAAGATGCGCGAAAGAAAACTAAAAAAAAAAAAAATTACTAAAAAATAATCAAAAGTTATTTAATCATTTTAATTCGTCGACATGATATTTGCACTTAAAAATAAAGAAGAAACTAGAATAGAAAGTTATATCTCAATGAGATACTCCAGATTATAATACAGTAAGCTGTTAATATAGTTTTGTTTGGTGGTTCATACTAAAATTATTAAATAAAAAATGTGTTTTTGGACAAATAAAAATTACACACGCAACGTTCAACATAATTGTATAAGTTGAGCTTACATTTATTTATACACACATGTATTCAGACAAATCAATGACTACTCTAATTAAATGCATATTATTATTATTATTATTATTAGTATTATTAGCACCGCGTCATACTACCCGTTCGGGCTATACGCAAAATGCATATTGAATTAAACATTGAAAGGGGGATAGAAGGGAAAAGCCTACACACTTACCAGAAATCTGTAGGCCTCAAAGTTCACAATTAAAACACAAAAAAGCATGTAGAGTATATTGACAGAAATAATCTGTTTTAATGAAAGCTCCTTGTCCTCTCAAACAATCTTCGTCTGATTATTGAGTTTATCGGGCAAGCCTAAAAAGCTGATATAAACTTTATTTGATATCCTCACAAGAGCACTTTGCCTGAAAATGCGATACTCATACTACATAATGTTATGATTGCGAAAATTTGGCTCTCCGAGATGTACAAAACGTACTAATCTTACAAGGCAGAAAGTGTGAAGACTTCAACCAGACCTAGCCTCCACATCACTTTCCGGGACTCATCCAAGATATTTCTGATGTCAATAAGGAAGATAAAGATTGCAGGAGCATGCATTTGACGTTGAATGCAGAACACAAACTGGCATTAGTATGACATTGAATTAATTACGCAACCTTCATCAAAGACTAAACTGCTTAGATGGGATGAATCAAAACATGGCTCCGAACTATGCGATAGTTGCATTCAATCAGTTGTTGCAGAATAAGCTATACTTAATGAATTATTTACCATTTGGGAAAAATGTTTTTGTCTTGGGGATGACTTAAGGTGATGTTTAACAACCATTCCGTATGCTAATAGGAAAGCGATCGCCCAGACAAGTATTAAATACCCTCAGCCGGAGTTAAATAATAATGTACGGGAAATCGACAGTATACTCCATTCACGGTAAAAATTATTTTCTCAAAGGTCTTTTTTCTTACAAATATCCTACTATATAATAGGTTTCTGGTATGGAAAAAGGCCTATCTGAAAACAATTACTACGCTTAACAGTCTATATGTTCTTTTACTGGCTAATAAAGTTGGGCGACGTAAAACTGAAAAAATACATCTTGAAAGGAAATAGTATAAAGTGCCACGGGAAATATTGACACACGGTTAGGTAGTTCACGAAACATTTGGCAATAGGCTGATATTTTTAATGAACATTCTATGTCCGTGAAATGAAAAAGTTGCTAAAGTAAATGAGGAGGTATCTAGTATTTTAGAAGCAGAAGTCTCTTCTTATATCAGTATGAACTTAGTTGAAGGTAAGGATAAGCTGAAAGAAGGCAACTAACTATCCATTAATAGTTTTTAAACATTTTGACGCCCTTAGGAATATCGCCACACAAGCTAAATTTAAAATAGGCTCTTTGGGTACGTAAATACTAAATAGGGCTTATGTAATGCCTAGCAGTGACAATATTGAATACTAGGCTAATCCATTCAACCATTTTAACAGGTCCATCACAATGGAATTTATGTTGGTTTTTTGCCGAGAATTGATATAGCATCCTTAATCCCCGGCATCTCCTTTATTTTGAGAAGGAGGTAGTTCCCAGTTAAACTAGTAGTCATAGTTACTAATATATAATTAGTTATAAGGTCAAACCTTGGTTAGGGTTTTATACAAACAACCCAAGCCTGTTTTCAGCGATGGCAGTTTGTAGTTGGCCTTTGAGTATACAATTTTATAAGAATAAAATTACTTTTTTTGCAAACAAAGCCTAACCTACAATGCGGTTATCAATTGAAGGCTAGATTTTCTTAGCTAATATTTTAATTATACTGTCGCAGACAGTGTATATATATATACACAAACATTCTAAATGTGCTAAAATTGTTTTTTATTATTGTTATTTTTGTTTCAGTCTCCTAATTCACGGTTAATGTGCAATGACGTATTTTTGTCGTAACTTGTCGAATTAAAGGGGTACAAAATAATGATGTCAGAGAAATATCTTTGAAGGCTGGTCCTATAGACATTTATTCAATTTTTTCGCTGGTGAATAAATTAAAAAAAAATGGGGTTTCATAAAATCAAATATTTATCGCAGAAACTTTCAAGATCCACCAGATATTCATAATCGCGTTAGAGAGATGATTCCGAAAATAATTGCATGAGATTCGTGTAAATGGGTTTCTCAATGCAGCTGACCTGTTTGAAATTTAGACACACCAACAGGGCACGTGTAGAAAGTAATATCATATTTTAAATTTTGAGCTGTGTATGTGTTTTATGTGTAATACTTTATTTTTCTTAAAACTATGTTATTAAAAAATGTGTTTGAAATGTACCTTATTTAATCAAAATGCGTAGGTAATTTTGAGGCAACCTGTACTCTACTAATAGGCGTAATATATGCCTGCCACGCATCAATTTATAAACAATTACTCATTTAATTGAATGGGTATGATTATTATATAGCATTTAAAAAGATAATTGATCAAATAGTGGCAATAAATATATATTTAATAAAATGGTAAGTATACTAACCATAAAGTATATTATGGGAATGCGTCATCATCTGTGGACGACTGGGCGAAGCAGTGAAAGTCGCACATGCGACAAAAAAGGGTAACGAAAGTAAGAAAGACAGAGCGAGAGAGTGAAAACGAGAGGAAAAGAGACAAAAAGATAAATAAAACGAGATAAAAAATTAAGAACGATAAAGAACGATATATCACAAAGTTATCAAACGTTCTAACCGCAGTAGAGTCTTATTAATAATACTCTCATACGTTCCATTGGTCCGATGGTTCAAAGCGTCAGACTCGCAGTACACATGGTTGGCGCTTGACAGGTATGTCAGAATTAGAATTTCTTACAGTTTTTTTTTACCCATGCGATTTATCACTATATTCCATTCACGGTAGGAATTACTCTCTGAAAGGTCTTTTTTCCTACCAATATCCTACTATATATTAGATTTATGGTAGGGAAAAAGACCTTTCAGAAGTCAATTCCTACCGTGAATGGATTATATGTTCCCCTCTCCCTCTATCTTCGCGTTCTGTTTATGCGGATGCACTTCCTCTAAGTTATCTTTCTCTCCGCTACACCTTTGAACGAACCGTTAATATATCTTCTAAAAAATACAAAATTTATAAAAAAAAACTTGATTTAGAAATATTTCTTGGCTTAAGTTAGACCGACTGCCAGGTTATTTTTACCAGAATTTTAACTCGGAGGCTTTGGTTTGAGCACAAAGTAGGTGGTTTTTTTTTACCCCCTTACAGTTTAGTATACCATTCTTTGTTCTAGGCGAATTCTGGTGCATCTTCTTAAAGTTAATCTTCCTCGTCATGTTAGCTAGTTTTAAGTAGCTTATCAACCACTTCTGGTACTGAAGCTAACGGATAAATAAAAAGATAAAACACCCTTAGGGTGGGAGAGTATTTGAATCGAGAAAAGGTCAGTGTTTTTGCTGCTTTTGTAGCAACATTTTGTTGTGTCAAAATAAGTCAACTATTATTTCAATACAAGTATATGGTTTAATTTTCTCCACATAATGGTCTTTGACCTTAACATTTCTCGACTGTTCAAGGGTGTTCTGAAATTTAACGACAATTTTGTTTCTTCATTTAAAAAGTTTCTCATCTAATACCTCTATGCTCATAACAGATATTCAAGAACTGTTGATATCACCATGTGAAGAAAATTAAACCTTATGTTTCTGCTGGAGCAATTTATTTAGGCCAGAAATAATGTTTTGCTATAAAAATTGCAAAAATACTTAACTTTTCTCGCGTTCCCTAAACCCCCCACCTTAAACATCAACACTTAATACTGCATAGAGTTCCGGCTATATTTTTTGTGTTAAGATGATGAACTCACTGAATTACTAAATGACTGTATTATTCACTTGGGTTTGAAACCAATGTTCCCCTAGGAATGTAGTCGGCTTCCCTGGAGACGCCACCATGGGGAAGGGGGCAGGGTGGCGCCAAATTAATGGATACAGTCTAATCACTCCAAAGGGACTCGAGTCACATCAATGATCATGCATAGTCCATTCAGTAGGCACACTATCTGACTCAAAAGATTGATCTTTATTTACACGTCGAATTATACCTATATTCTAATTATTTCAAGGTTGTTTTTGAAAAGAGATAAGTGTACCCGAATTAGCGTAAAGTGACAGCGGTAAACCGTGACGTATAAAAAACCATCCTGTGCTGGGGCTCTTAACCCCAACATCTTCGTCGAAAGTAAAGCAATTAAGATGAGACTGACGCTTTTATCAATGCGGGTTGCAGCACACATTTAATAACTCGAAAAGAAGAACGGGACTATTATAAATTTTCCATCGCGCTTGTGTGCCTTGTAATACCTCGATGAGTAGTGAAAATGTGTTTAGAGTCCTAATTTTGTAGCCTTTTATTTGGAGATAACTGTCTAATCCTTTTCGGTGGTCGTGTAGTATAGGGCGTCACTCTTGCTACAGACTGTATTTCCGGAGATACATGTTCGAATACATTTAAGGCATAGTGAGTTTAAAAAATCCACTTTGACTCTGCACAAATGCTTTTATATTTCTGCTAAATTTTACCCTCCTCATTTCTGTCCCATTAGTGTAAATATGCGAAAAATTTATTTTTTGTTGAAACTTAGTAAAATTAGCACTTTGAAAAATACAGTATTGGTTTTTTAGTAATTTTCTCTAGGTATTTTAGTGTATGTGGTTTTTGTTGTTGTTTTGCTGCAAAGTTGAACAAAAGTTATATATTTTTTGCAGCGTTGTTAAAATTGCTGAGATAGCGAATAAATTGAAGGAAATAATATATTGTAATATATTCTAAAATTTAATATGTGTCATATTTAGTGAGATATTTCAAATAAGTTCATTATACTATGTATCGAAGTTTTCTTCTTCCTTCGAAATGTCTAAAAGATTGCGAAGTTTATTGTGTGTGTCGTAAATGGAAGTGAAGGAGATTTGACCTTTACCTCGACTTCGATATTGGGATGTTTCATACATCTCTAATAATTGATATATGCGTACAACCCGAATGGATACTAAGACGTGGTGGAAAAACAACTCCAATAAATTCATGAAAAAAACACACTAGACACCGATTCGCTCCGGTTTGTAATGTTCACTGGCAATTCGCGACGGTCTTATGTCCTGGCTACCTTCACGCTTTCTTCTCTTTCGGTTGAGTCAGATGGAGGTGGCCGTTCTTGCACGGAGGGGCGACCCCTAGCTCATTTGGTTCATGTCTGCGGTGAACGGAAAATAATAGTAGCTAATGTTGTAGAAGTTATGTTTGGTTATTATAGATAGCCTACAGACAAAGTGTCGTCTTGAGTCTGGATGCTTTTCCGAGTAGATAGCGTGGAGGGTATCACTAGACTGGTTGTGTTGAACTATAATGGGCCAGACATTATATTGACATTTTCACTGACAGATTTCATATTAAAAAAAAAACTCTTTGAATTTGTACACCAATAAATATTCTGCACTGGCTTCATTTTAAAAGCTTTGAGGTAAATGTATTAACCTTTTGTTCCATTGTTAGTTCTTACGTATATTAATTTGTTTTAGGGGTGGACCTTTTAAACATTCGAATACCATAATTTCTTAAATATATTATAAATTTAAGTATTAAAGGATTATAATTTTTCCTAAAATAGGAATGTGTTTTAGAGCGAATAACCAAGTAAATCAAAAAGAGACACGTCGATAAAACATGAAGACACACGTTTTTAAAATGTTAAAGAAACACCTCGGTAAAATATAGACATGCTGGTAAAACATCAAGAGACACGTCGGTAAAATATGAAGAGACACGACGGTAAAACGGAATACAACAATGATAAAATCATGTGCTAAACTCACCAAACAAGTGAAACTGACTAGGATTCGAACCAAAACCAAAAATATTCAGTCTACCGCAAGCTAGACACCTTAGCCCGTGTGTGTACTGGTGCGGGTCTGACAGTACTTTTTAAGAGTCCACAAGTAGAAGTACAAAAAACAGCATGAAACGTTGACTTAATTTATGATACAATTAAACAATACAATGTATAGTTTAACTTTAAAAATAAGGGTCTTTTGAGAAATACAAATACACTTTATTTGGCCGTAAACAATAATAACATTTTACTATATTACTAGTGCTATATTATAATATCTATTAAAAGTGACAGCTGTAGATCAAATGACTTGACGTATGAATACGTGAAATAGATCTTCAAACTTGTGTAGCTATCAATTAAATTTTTTCCTATTAAAATTATATTCAATGGAAGAGATAGATGGAGAATGTTTCGGAAAAGAAAGAAAGACAAAAATATCCTCTCGAGAGATGCAACATTCCGCAGATCCGCGACGACAAGACCACGGCTCTTGATAAGTGCATTTACTTGTATCCGGAATTCCTGAGAATGTTGGGTTGAAAGAGGAGGGAGGGAGGGCTTGGAAGACCTTCCGTAACAACAACGGTAAGAAGACCAGCGTGGGATGACGCGCTGACCGCGAGACCCCGGGGACGCCCGATGTGACATCTCCCGCGCACAATAAGGTGGTGTATACTTCATTCACGGTAGGAATTACTCTCAGAAAGGTCTTTTTTTCCTAACAATATCCTACAATAGAATAGATTTCTGGTAGGGAAAAAGGCGTTTCAGAAAACAATTCCTACGCTGAACAGACTTTATACACTCTCTCAGACCTGAAGGATATCCTTGAAAAAGCCTTCATAAGATAGTCGGATAGAAAGACGAACCTGTATACATTTATAAAATAACTGCCGAGACCAAAAGTGCGCACACCTTTAGTTGAAAACGAAAAAACGTAAAAGAATTCCAGGAGGTCAGGGAAAAATATAAGTTTTCCACGAAAACCCGATTTTTCAGAGAATTCTCAGTTTTTCATTCTTTGTTTAGTTACCATGGTAAACGTTATTTGCTCCCTGGCTGTAAATCTCTAAACGAAATATATATCTTTGTCTAAAAAAATATATTTATTTCTTGGTCTGAACACATCACGATGAATAGTTTTCCTTGGGTGCCGGTCATAACACATCACAGAAAAAATGTTTAAATATTTTTTTGTAAGTGTTATAAGCTCAAAAACGATAAAATTATCTTGAATCTTATATATAATTTGATAAGTCCATGCCCAATAATTGAAATTACGAAAAAATGACTGAACCGATTTGGAAAAACTATCGCTCATTTTTAAGGTTAGGGGTTCAATGTAGGGAAAAATAGTAGTTTCCAACGAAAATCTGATTTTCCTAGCGAATTTTCAGCTTTTCGTTATTTGTTTTTACATCACCATGGAAACCCTTATTTGTTTACGATTTTATATCAGTAAATAAAATATTTCTCTTTGTTTAAAAATAATAACTCAATTCTCACTTAGGTGGTAAAGTACAACAAATAAGTAAAGAGCTGGGTGAGGGGTTGTTTTAAAGTTATAATCGTAGGGTGGAGAAGAAAAACTTACTTTTAGCTTAAAATTAAACACTGAAAGATTAAGATCAATTGAAAGCTGTATATTTTGACAAGTAAACCTTTAACTATAAAGTCGACTGAGGCTTCATTATATAGATAATAGAACTTTTCTCATTAAAAAAAAAATATTTGAATACATTTTAACGCGATAATTTGCAGATATCGCCGCAACGAGCCACTAGTATGTAAAATATATATATGAAAACACCACACGAATCAAATTACAGCAAATTTTCCCCTATCTTTTTGTATTAGCCTCGTCTATTATCAAAATAGAACCCTACATAAATTCTTACCAAATAGATAACTTGGAGTAAGAAGATTTTTCTTCCAAAATATAGTTTTAAAAAAAAAGTTTGTGCGCACTTGTTTTTGATAAGTATTTTGTAAATGTATACAGGTTTGTCCTGTTAGCCGGTTATCTATGGCTATACGCCTTTGAACTAATTACGTTATGTGTTAAGGATGAGCAAGGTTGAATTTGAGAGAGAGAGAGAGAAAAACTATTTAGGAAATAACACTATCAGTACACCCAACCGGAATTTGAAACTGATCTACCCGTCATTGAAATTCTGGTCTATAGCTAGAAGATGACGCCTCAGAACATTTGACCGTCGAAACGGGTCTCATTTTACTTTTACTAACGCACTTTACGAAAGTGTACTTGGTGTGAATAGAGCAAACTCCTCTTGAATTACGTGACCTGGTGGTCTAGGGTAAGGTGTCGGACTTCGGTGCTGTGGGTCCGGGGTTCAATCCTCGGTCCCGGCATAGATTTATCTGATTACCAAACCCTTCCTTCACCTCTGACAAGACATCTTGTGAATGTGTGGAATGCCCAGGCCTCCACCGTGGTTCGGATTCCACGTTAAACTGTAGGTCCTCCATTTCATCTCACAATCACCCTACCATTACACATTAGCGTAAGTGCGTATAACCCGAACGGGTAGTAAGACGCGGTGCTACTACTACTACTAATAATAATAATCCTCTTGAATTATTCTTAAACGTAGTGTTAGGGGTATGTTAGGGCTATCCTCATAGTCCGGATTCGAACAAAGGTCCTTTTAAGGTGGGAGTATAGGAGACGTGAGAAAAGTCCAGTGATATTGCAGTTTGTATAGCAAAATATTAATTACGGTCAAAATAAATAAATTATTGCTCCAGTAGAAACAGAGAGTTTATTTTTCTTCGCATGGTGATATCAACAGTTGTGAATATCTTATCACTAGCACAGCGGCATTAGATGGCAAACTTTATAAATGAAGAGAAAAAGTTGTCATTAAATTACAGGACACCCCTGACAGGTATTCAAGAACTGTTGATATCACCACGTGAAGAAAAATTAACAATAGAGCCTACATATTTAATTTATTTTGGCCAAAAAAATATGTTTTTGTATAAACACTGGAAAAACACTGCCCTTAGCTTGCGTTCTTACACTCCCACCTAAAAACTTGTCAACAACTCTAACCACAGAACTAGGAGTGAGGACTATTTTTTTTTAATTTGTTGACGTCACTTAGCTAGAGTAGTCTCAGAATCATACTCTGTGACATCTAGGAAATCTTCTGCTTTTTGTGTCCATTCATGACAAACACACACATAATTACCAGCAACTTGTAACCTAGTGCGGGTAATTTACTTATCGTTGATGTTAGCTGTCCGGCTGAGGAATATTTAAACTTTTTTTTTACCCAAATTAAAGATGGATTCTTTTGATCGTCACGTTGATGACAATTTTGCTTCTGCGAAGATGTTGCAGTATAATGGTTTCTAACAAACATGTTAATTTGTGTTTTTTTGTGTGTATTATCTCGTGTGTTTTTTTACCTTCTCTAAGGCGTTTGGTGGTTTATTATGTTAGTGTGACGTTTAAGGTTTCTTTTTAATATTCTTTATTCATTCTTGTCCCACTTCAAGTTTATAGCTTTTTTTTTTATTTTACGCATTTTAGTATCCTTTTTTGCACTACTCGGAACCTATACTAAGGACGTGAGATAAGGCAATTTTTTTTAGAAATGCCTTGACATTCCCTGGAAAGTGGACTTGGGAAAATCATGATGTGAAAAAAATAGTTCCAACCTCTACGGGATTTAAACCGAGCTGGAGCTGAGTACGCCAGTCTAGTTAGTTGCTTCTTAGCCAACGATACCTGTGTTTACAGCTATGTACAGTAGCCCCGTGGCTTCTTTAGTGCTGACTGACAGCTCACAGCTTACTTCTGACAGTCATCATTTAGGTATATACCTAAATTTTAACTCTCAGAAGTGACAGCTGTTAAACACAATTTTTTTGCAGATCATATGGTTTGGCGTAGGGATACATAATTTGGTCTGGTAACTTTTCAAAGCCGTCATCTGTCAGCTATGAGCGTTCAGTCAGCACCAAAGAAGTCATGGGACTACTGTATGTTATGTATATATTTGTATTTTATGGTTATGTATTTTAGGGACTTGATACTCAACCAACTCTTACAGAAATATTAATATTGTTCTTTTTTTTTCCTGAAGGCAATTTCATAATTTTCTTAATCATTATTTTTTGTTTATTGAGTGTAGGAAAGGAGAGGTACAGTAGCCCCATGGCTTCTTTGGTGCTGACTGACATCTCACAGCTGACTTCTGACAGTCAACATTTAGGTATATATCTAAATTTTGACTGTCAGAAGCGACAGCTGCTAAACACATGTTTTTGCAGATCATCTGGTTTGGCGTAGGGATACATAATTTGGTCTGGTAACATTTTAAAGCTGTCAGTCAGCACCAAAGAAGCCATGGGGCTACTGTAGAAGAGGGAAATAAACTAAAACAATCTTCAATCTACCATCATTTTCATTTTTTTTATCACCGCGTTTAATATATTTTCATGCTATAAGCATAGTTGATAATTACTCTAATGGGGTAGGAATGAAGAAGGAAGAATTTTAGAGGTAAGCTACCCGCATTTTCATAGAAGGCGAGTAGGAAAAGTTTAGGAAAAAACACTAAACTCGACTGGGATTGAACCCCGATCTCCCCGTATTCATCTGGCTAGTCTAACGTGAGAGTGACGCCTTAGGCTATTCGACCACTGACGTGGGTATATCCATTTTAAAATCGTATCTAATTTATGTGTGAATTCTCCAACTTTTTTTTAGGGAGAGTTTGAACAAGTCGATGTCATCTTTCGGTTTAACAATAGTCCCTGTTTGATTCTCATAGTCCTACATTTATGTACATATAAATAACTAACACATAACATAAGTTATTAACAAATATTTTAACGTAATTATATTGAAATTTAATAAATGTTGATTTTAAATATTTCAAATGGATCTTCATTCATTGTTGATACTTTCAAATAATTCAAATCTTGGATGTAGGCTATAGTTATCATAAAGTTTGTTTCTAGTCCCGCGTTTTATTAGCCGTGTGGATTATACGCCTATATATAAATTACGCTTAGGGGCTTAGGATGAGTAATGTTGTATTTAGATTAGTGTACCTTCATTTACGTGGAGGGAGAGTGATTTTTTTTAAATCACTCTCAGTACACCGCACTTAGATTTGAAATTCGATCTCTCCGTCATCGGCAGTCAAGTTAGTTTAGTGTGAGAGTGACGCCTTAGACCATGTGGTCGTCGAAGTGGGTTTTATGAAGTTCTTTTGGGATGTTTGGCGTTTTATGGGGTCACTTTTTCCAATTAGCTCTGAAAATGTTTTTTTTTTGTTAGCTTGCAGCTCTCCAATAAACATCCTGTGAACACACTTCAAATAATTTTGCCTATTCAACTTTTTTTTTTTTGCAAAATATATATTCAGGCCAATAAACAAAGCATCTGGAACCAAGTTATCATTAAAAAATTTTTTCGTGTCTATATCAAGGGTGGGGAACTTTTTTATATTGGAAGGCCACATCGCATGCCACGTTATATATTCTTTATAATGACTCACATTTCATGTACCTACAGTAAATTTTGACATAACTATAAAGACGTACGCTACTTAAATATAACCCATAAAGAAGCAAATCGTTTTCAGTCGACTTTTTTTCTTTTTGGCTCAATGAGGTCGAATTTCAGTTTCTTACACGTTACATTTTTCAAATATTCATAGAAGAAAACTTTTTTTAAAACTAATACATATGATTTTATAAAAGATTTGAAACAGTTTTATTTTTGATTTTTTGTGTGTTCTTTTGAACTCATATGTATTGTACAGGCATACTTAAAAATATATATCAGCATGTAATAAGAATCAAATTCTAGAAACTAACCATCTCAAGAGTTAATAAACACTTCATTTTATTACATTGTCGAAATACTATGGGAGGTTATGTGTGTATGGTATACAGACGACGAAAATACATAATTGATAAAATATGCGAAAAAGGCTGCAGGTTGCCCATCCCTGATCTATACCTTAATTATATTTACATATGTCTGGCAAACTATTTTTTAAAATAGCGGTTGTTTGATCATGGAAAAAAAGTAAATAACACAATTTTATAGTTTAATAATTATTATCTATTTGAAAATATTCTAATCACGACTTGTTTTCTTCACACAGTAGTAGGTTTTTTTCAAAAGTTTTTTTATTTAACATCAAAAGATCGTGCTGCTCACGTACTTTTATAGATTTATGCCCTATAAATTATAAAAAAAGGTTGGTCTCACACTTTGGTAACATCAAAAGGATTGCGGTGAAAAAAAGGCAGTCCGAAAACACCTAAATAAAAAGTTAATATCTTTGAAGGCGCCATAAATTCGCACCAACAGACCAAAGAACATCCTACGAAACCTTTTTTTGTGTTCCTAAATAGAAAGTAAATTAATAGATTTGCTTAACCGAGAGAAAAAAAATGTATTAAGTTACTTTTTCTTCTAAATAAAGATAGAATTTAACGCTTTACAGTGAAGGGTTGTTGCGATTATTACAATTTTATTTAGCAAAAGTAGTACAACTTTAAATAAGCCTATATAAAAAAATGTGTGGGTAACTATTATTATTATTATTATTATTATTATTATTATTATTATTAGCACCGCGTCTTACTACCTGTTCGGGTTATACGCACTTACGCTAATGTGTAATGGTAGGGTGATTGTGAGATGAAATGAAGGACCTACAGTTTAACGTGGAATCCGAACCACGGTGGAGGCCTGGCGTTCCCCACATTCACAAGATGTCTTGTCAGAGGTGAAAGAAGGGTTTGATAATCAGATAAATCTTTGCCGGGACCGAGGATTGAACCCCGGCCGCCAGCACAGAAGTCTGACACCTTACCCCCAGACCGCCAGGTCACCAGTTGTTAACTAACTGGTCTAAGTCGTCGCTTTGCACTTTGTTACTGTTGGCGGGAGGTCTCAGTTCTAATCTCTGTCGGGTGCACTGATGGTGATTATCCACATATGTTTTAACTATCCTTTCCCACGTTTATACAGGTTCACATCTTCTAAAATACTCTCCTCATATCTTCACCTTATATTATGTCACTAATAACCCATATACAGAACGAACCATTCATAATATAACGTTACAATAACTTCGATGTCTGAATGCCGTAACTTTTTTGTTTTTCATATAATTAATTTGACTTCATTTTGACCCACATCGGTGATCTCATGGTCGAAATGCTTCACTTTAGTGATATACTAGATTGCTGGCGATTTGGAGATCGTGGTTAGAATCCTGGGTGGGTGTGTTCAGGGTGGGGCTTTTTTCTACATGGTTTTCAACTCTTCCTTCACGCAAATGTGGGTACATCTTAAAAACTCTACCTTCATCATTCCTAATTACGTATATTTCAAACGGATACTAAGAAGCGGTAAAAAAAAACTTAATTTTGTGCCCAACTGTACCGAAAAGGTCTTCCTGGCAACTTATCAAGATTTAAGTAAAGAGAGGGAGGTTGAAAATAAAATAAAGAAGAAAGAATGAAAGAAAAGATAAAGGAGAAGTACGAAAAGGGATTTTAAAAAAAAGATGGCAACCTCTACTCTACAGTAATTAAATGTCTCCCAAGATGTGATTCATGAGTCTTTGGAACAATTAAATCCGCCATTAAACCTACGGAATTAGTGGTAATCGTATACTCCCCGACAGTGCTAGAAGTAACACCGGCCCTTTTCTTGTACCCCTCTTAGTTGGGCTTAAGGGGTGTTTTTATGTTTCCAACCCCCGCCCCCCTCCCTCTTAACCCAACCCTTTCTTAATCTCGCTGTTTTGTGTGTGTGTTTGTTTTACATCTGTGAATCTGTCGGGGGAATTATCTTCGTGTTTTTGTGTCGCGGTTTTGTTTTTGGAAACATTATTTGCATCTGCCTTTTCTTGTAACTCGTATGTTTGATTTTTTTCCCCTCTAATTTCTTCTTATCCAGACACAAAATGGGTCTGTGAGACGGCGTAAAGTCTCAATAGTACTATTTATTAAATTATTATTATTAATAATGGTTTATTTGGAAAGTAGAGGGGGACAGGGGGGAGGGGAAACAAGTTGACCCGGTATTCTGAAGCTTAATTTAGATAATAAAGTTGGTGGCTTGTAAAAAAAACAGCTTCGTTGATTTTTAATTTTGTTTAGTATTGGACACCACGACGTTAGGTTAACAATTTTTATAGTTTATATCGAATACCAATTTGTAGATACGAATGGACGGAAAATATATATCTAAGACAAGATGTGATGCGTTTTATTTTCTCAGTGTGAAATAAAACCGAGATAATAGCACTAATGGCGGCTTCTGAAAGAACAGATTTTTCATTATTCATCTTATTCTTATTGACGATTGATTTTTTTGATAGCTATTGTTTTATTGTGTACTGAAAATAAAATGTTAACAGGAAATGTCTATTACACTAAGTTTTCATAGACTCGTGTGGGAAAAACCCCTCTAATAGTCGTTTTAATTATCTCCTATCCTATGACGATGGCAATAAATATCTCAACTGTTTTGAGTATGCTAATCAAAACGTTTCAACAATAATGGAAGTAATAGAAGATATTTTAAATTATTTACTAGGTTACATAATAATTAGTTAAATAAATGTATTGAAGTTTTTTTAATCAGATTAGGGGCTTCGAATGGGTATCAGTTTTTCCAAAATATTGTGAGAAATCAAGTTTCATAGTAAGATCCTAATAGAAAATACGACCATAATCAACTGGAAATCACATTACTTTACCTATGAACACATAAAAGTATATCAAGTAACTTTTCTGTCGGATAAGCTCATTCCTTCGAAAATTAGACTGTAATATCCCTATTAAGGTTTGTCTACAATCATTCGCACTTGCAATATTGTATGTCTAGTTGGTCAGGGATAACAGTTTGGGAAAATATGTAGTATAACGTATTGTACTTTATATATTTAATAAGAGGTCCTTTGTATACATAATTTGATTGTATAAGCAGAAAACAAGGACAGTACGTCTTACAAGTGCACCTACACGGGGGGTGCGACTGATTTTAGACGAGCTATTCATTAGCTTAGGTGATAGACAATGGAAGTGGAGTCGAAGGTACAGGTTCAGATCTCTGTTTAAATCACGTATTTCTCCATGTTAACTAAAAAGTTTTTTTAAATTTATATTAGGGATTAGCCCTCCAAGTCTTTGAATCCTTAAAGATAGTCGAGGTTCAAGGATTCGAAAACATTTCAAACTCGAGCGAAAAAAAAATATCTCAACTATTTTTTTAGATATATTATGATACTTAATATTTGTCAAGTGTCTACTGGAATTTAGGTACAGCTTTTTCTCTTCGTTTAAAAAGTTTATCATCTAATGTCGTTATGCTCATGGCATAATATTCAACAACTTTTGTGGCCACCATGTGAAGAAAATTAAACTTTGTGTTTCTACTGGTGCAATATTTGAGCTATTTTGTCCAAAAAAAGTTTCGTTATAAAAACTGAAAAAACACAACTTTTCTCGCGTCCCCTAAAACCCCACCTTAAACTAATTGGACCCGAAAAAAGATTATAAAGTTTTGTTTGTCATGTCAAACATTTGCCAGATAAGATATACAATTTAAACAAAATGGCTGGTAATTTTCAAAACATTTTTAATTTTTTGAAATCACTCATCACGCTACTTTCGTGTTGGACTAGACTTATGAAGATGAAGAGATCGAAGTTCGATCCCGGTCAGGTGCATTGAGGGTGGTTTTATATAAATACTTTTCCACTCTCCTTCCACGCAAATGCGGGTGCACTTACTCTCAATTAAATCTTTCTGATCCCTAAACCATTAGTATAACTAGTTCATAGGCGTACAACCCGAAAGGATAGTAAGACGTGGTAAAAAAAAAAGTATAGGCCTACATGGTATTTTTCAGGTAAAACACGTTGTTTGATACAGTTTAAACAAGAACCATGTTCGAAAAATTTGTAATTCTCTAACTATCATGTTTGAACAAAATCCATCAAACTGAGTCACATCTGTATCCAAGGAGAAACAGACATGGGGACAAACAGAATTATAAAATACATTTTTTTTTAGTTCGGGCACACATAAAACGTAAAGAGGTCGACATTTTTTCCCTATTACAATAATTTCTCTTGACATAAGAAAGTAACAGAGTATCCACTTTTTATGGCAAAACCCTATCTGGTAGTTGGAAAAGTTACCAGATCTACTTTCACTATCATCTATATTTTTAATATATTTTATAAAATATCACTACTATTACAGAAACATGCTATCAATGTCGGCCGCAGAAAAATTTATATTTGCTAAAAGGTTCTTCTTACAAAAATCCTACCGTACGTAATTTATTTGATTCAACCAGGGCATTACTGCACGTGATGAATACTGAGGCTCCATATGGAGCGGAAGTTCTCCCCTCGAGGTGCAACAAGTCTCTATTCTGTGCTATATACCGCGTTTTACTTCTCGCGTGTCTCTCTGCCCGCCGGGGAAAGTTAGTATCGTAACGTTGTCAGCGCGCCCGGAAGGTGTGAAAGAAAGCCCCTCTCTTCTTATAAGAATGACGTGACGGCTCTTGTTGATTTTATTACCTTCTTCAGGTATTTTTTTTCTTGTTGACAACTGGACACGTGTCCTTGGATTTAGGGCAGCGTTTCCCAAAATGTTGTCGGAGGACCATCGAAAGGACGATATGCGCACTGTTGGTATACCAGGGCCCCCAAGAGTAAGTAGACAAGGGAAGGGTTGAAAATGAAGGTAAAACATAATTTATATTAAATTTTATTTCAGGTAGTGCTGTTTAATATTCTTTTATCTTATATATCAACAAAATTAATAGTTTGTCTTTCATGAGCATTGCGCGATATCTACCGAATGCAAAGAGCTCAAATTTTAGATATCAGTATCCCCTGTGCATGAACACGTGTACCTTGAAGATGGAATTTTAATTTTCTTATTATATTTTTTAATTTTTAAAAACTTTGAAATAAAATAAAATTAAGACTTTTTTTTCTGTATCTTTGGAGCAAAGAAAAGTTCTACCATTAGTACATAAACACAAGACAAAAATTAATTGATTAAAAGAAATATTGAAAAAAACATTCAACTAAACTAGTAGGTAATTGCTCCAATTTGTTGACTTAAAAGGCTGGTACAGACTTACTTTTGTATGTGACTTATGTCCAACTGTAAAATAAATACATTATGATACAATGAATATTTCATATTTAATAATTGGAAGTTCAAATTTTTGTATGACATGTGATACATTCTTTAATTCACATATATTACTAATTTAATTCATATATATTACTAAACTTCCTGAGATTCTGCGGACCACATTTTGGAAACACTTGAGCTAGATACCCGCCTTGGTGGCGTAGTTGGCTAACGCGCGAGTTGTGTTGAGCTCGACCGCCGAGGACGGGGAGATCGAGGTTCGAATCTCGGTCGGGTGAACTGTTTTTTTCTTTTTTTTAAATGGGTTTACACCCTCCCTGCACGCAAATGCGGGTTCACTTCCTCTAATTCAACCTTCCCAATTCCCAATCCATTAGCGTAATTAGTACTTAAAGCGTATAACCCGAACGGGTAGTAAGACGCGGTGCTAAATATTATTAATTGAGCTAGATGAAGGTGTGGTTATAAGTTTGCTCCTGATTGCCTCAGGGTAGGCATCTGCCATCACATTCCAGTGCTTCACTCGCCATTTTTCATTCACAGACTGTTGATGCATCAGTGTAATGGAAATATCTATATTTTTGGGCCTATAAACAATTTGAGTTAATTCACACCCGCTTCGGTGGTAGAAAGGTCTAAGGCGTCACTCTCATGACAGATGAAGTTGCCAAAGACGCGAAGACCATGATTCGAGTTCAGGTCGAGTATAGTAATGGTGGTTTTTACAACTTTTTTCCCACGCAAATGCGAGTAAATTTCTTCTAAATTCCACCTTTCCTATCCATAAAATATTAGTATAATCAATGTATATGCATACAACTTATATGGACGCTGAGACATGCTGGGGGTTTGGGGAGTGGGAGGGGTCGGGATTTAAAATTAATAATATATCAATAAATTTTAAAAATTACACTTGGATACTCAAATCGAACCCACGACCTTTGGATTAGCACGCCAATGCTTTTATTACTGAGCTATACAGGATGTATCTTGTGCTCAGGGTCATTCAACGCTCATATTTTATTTAAAGCAGAGTCTGTGATGGACGTGTGCATACAGTCAACCAAGAATGAACCATCGGATACCACGGTCACCGGTTACTTGGGTGTCTTCTTCATGCTTAGCATAGTACGATGGCAATCATTGCACAAGGAATGGCGATTTACATTGATAGCCCAGGGGTAGCTTTGGCGCACTAATACAAATGTCCCAGGCTCGATTCCCGTGCTCAGGTGTAATTTTTATAAATTAAAAAACAGGTTACTGGATACGGCTTATATCCGTGATTAATGATCCTTTAGCTGGCCATGTAAATTAAACTGTACAAGCGTTCGTTTACTTCCTTAATATTATTCTAGTTCAGCTCGTAGAAACTTCGAAGAGTCTTTATTTCGAATTCAGACTAGAACATATTAAAGTGACCCGCCCCCCTCCCCCATTCGAGGAGGTGCGAAAGTATTGTAATATTAAAGAAGGGGAAAATATTCCCTGTACACGCTTTTGGAGTTAAAATTCCCTGCCTCTCAGATAATAACTAAGCACTTTAACGCAGACTTGAAAATATCAATATACTCCAAATGTACTTTCCCATCTGGTATACAGATAAATAACTTTGTAGGAGACCTCTTAAAACTCTTCTCATACCGTTCACTAAAGTTAGATCATTAGTTGTTGATAGTAATTACTGGAATTAGAGCGTACTGATTGTTTTCAAAAATAAACCTACCAGAGTATTGAACGCCACGCCGAT
>CABEEJ010000589.1:64581-112819 GCA_901482245.1 Timema douglasi
TTGATGACTTGAAAGAAGCACATTAGGACATTCTTTTTAAAGGTCTCCATGTTCCATCGAGCATCCATATATCATTTCGTTAGGTGAGAGATTCTCCGATAAAAACAAACACTTGAGCCAATCTCTCCGCGTGGATATCGTTCTTCCTCGTCCACTTCCATCAGCCCGATATTGACCAACCTCCACAACGTTCCACGGCGTCCGGAGCCATATTGTCTTAATTTCATAGGAAGGACCCTTCCTTCCGGCCAAAATTGTTAACAGTTTACAATACCCGCTTCGATGGAATAATGGCCTGAGGCGTCGCTCTCGCAATAGACTGGAACTCGTTTCAGTGGCTGCGTCGTCAAAGGCGCTACACTTTCAATAGACTCGACTGCTGATGACGGGGAAATGGAAGTTCGAATCTCCGTCGGGTGTACTGATGGAGGTTTTTCCCAAATGGTTTTCCACTCTCCCTCCGCGCTAATGCGGGTACTTCTATAAAAATAACCTACCTCGTCCCTAAAACCAGTAGCGTAATTAGTATATAGGCGTATAAAGCCAAACGGGTAGTAAGACGGGGTGCAAAATAAAAAACCTGGACTGCCAATGATTGGGAAAACTGGGTTTGAATCCCGGTCGGGTGTCTTCATGCGCCCACTTACGAGCTTGTTTTATTGTATGCCACCAGGGTTTGTCGGCTAAACATTTCTGGTCTTCTTCTGCTAGCGGTGAATATGTAACCGTCTTCTGAAGTTGGGCCAATATGTAGGTGTGAATATTAAGGCCCCATGTTGCGATGATAAAGATAATGATTATATCTTGCCAGTAGTGATATTAAACCTACCTTAAGACTATTTAACCAGACCATGGCGACCATAGGAAAATACCTATGATACTACTAGGAATTGAATCCAAGACTTCTGAATCAGTAGCCAGGAAAGCTGACCACTAAACCAATAGGCCGGCCACTTACGTGGATGCTAAATACTTTAAATGGATTCAATTGTTTTCCAAACATCCTACTAACGGTGTTGTGTATTAAACGAATACGATGTTGGAGGATGGAGAGAAAGACCAAAGGTAATCGACATTTCCAACATCCATTACATATTCATATTTTATCTTAACGGAACTCATGGAGCGAATAGAACCGGCTGCCGATTATATAATGATGTTAGGAATCGCCCCGCGGCCTTTCTACCAGGAACACTTACCGTCTTATCGGAGGGTAGGGGGGGGGGGATGGTTAAGATTCCGAAACCTTCTCATCTTAGTTTATTTAGGAATGATCTCAACCCCTACGCTTCTGAACAAATTATGCCGTTACCTCCAGGTCTTGAGATGGATAAAACTCGACCGGTCGATGTTTGGAAACAGAAGGTAAGATTAATGCTAGATAGCGTGACGAGCTCATTCGGCCGATAGATAAACGGATGGATCATTCAAGCTTCTCGGTTTGGGTTATTTCAGAAGTTCCCATGTCCTGAAGGATAGCGTGCTGCTATCTGATTTTCTGACAACGACTAGTAGTAGCTGTTTGGAATCGGGACAGTTCTCATCTTAACTTGGGTAAAAATAAAAACCAACTTATTTTAGAGTGATCCGCTAGAGGAAGAAGCAGAAGCAATTTGGATGCGGCATCGATCAAATCTAAACTACATCATAAAAATTTGTGTAAGACAACATCAGTGATCAGTGCTAATAGTAAAGGTGAATTATTATAAGTGATATTTAGACGTAGTCAAACTGATGATGTTTGAATGTAGATTAACTTTTATCACGAGGATCTAACAACTTAGATCAATGACGGGAATGACTGGGAAACAGGAGTTTTATTTCTGTTGAGTGTTGAGTCTGGGGATTAAGGTGGGGGAGTAGGTAACGTAAGTTAAGGGCACTGGTTTAGCCGTTTTTATAGCGAAACTTTATTTTTTACTAAAAAAAAAATTTAATATTGTTTCAGCAGAAACATAATTTAATTTTCTTCGCATGGTGAAATAAACCAAAAGTCAAAAATCCGGATAATTCATTTTAAAAGAAAATTAAAGAAGATTCTACACATAATGACGTTTCCCACTGTTCTACGACTGGTGATGGGGTGGGGAGCATCCTGATAAGTGATATGTTACAGAACTGCCTTCCGTCCTTCCTACCNCTCCTCCCCCCCTTACCAATCTTTCGGCGTGATACACTCGGCTGACTTCTTCACTGTGCCGATTTTCTAGCTTGGATACACGTTCTTTACTATCGTGGTTCATTTCTTAGGTGAATTGAGTGTCTTATTGACACGATAAGAATCCATCTGCCCAATTCATACTTGTAAACTTCGGATTTAACTAAAACTGCTGCTGTGGTATGAATCCGTATAGTCGGGGCTCTACTGTATATCATCTTTTATGTTTAAGGAGGAGCTCACGATGGCTTAACGCAACGGCTCGGAAAATATTACCTATTTGCATTTCCCTACTCTTCCTCATTTTCCTACAACATAATCTAGGTAGAATAACTGTCTTAATATTTCATTTGTTGAGAGTTCTAATAAAGATTAATTTGTTAAAGTTAAAAGGAAATGGATTCATTAATAAAATGTTTTACTCATTACAACTTTATTAAGTGCATCCTAATTTATTTTTTTAAAAACACCCCAACAATTTTAATCCCACCCACCTCGGTTACGTAGTTGGCTAACGCGCTAGTCGTGTTGAGCTAGACTGCCGAGGACGGGGAGATCGAGGTTCAATTCTCGGTTGGGTGAACTGGGGGTGTTTTTCCTAAATGTTTTTCCACTCTCCCTCCACGCAAGTGCGGGTTCACTTCCTCTAAATTTAATCTTCCCAATCCCTAATCCATAAGTGTAATTAGTACTTACGCGTATAACCCGAAAGGGTAGTAAGACGCGGTGCTAAATAAATAAATAAATAAATTTTAATCCTGCTGCAACCCCTCTACCTAGATTATTTTGAAATAAAATGGGTGAAAGTAAGGAAAAGTCCAAATAAAGAATATTTTCCGTGCCTGTGCGAAAGTATATTATTAGCTGGTGGGTTACTGAGGAGTCACATATTTGCCGGAAAATAGGAGCATAATAGAAACGCAAACACGTGACGAGCTCTAAATCAATCACAAGAAATAGGCGAGAATTGCTTAGGTCGCTGGTCTGCGTTGCGTTAGCAAGGACAATCTCGGCTTGGTCCGCGCTTCTACGTAAAATTGGCGTGGAAGAACCAATCACATTTCAAAACCATGCACGTACAAGGGGAAATCCAACCAGACAACTGCCTCTATTATTGGGAAATTATTTAAAATAGCTCGTTGAATAGAAAGTAAATTAGATACGTCGTGGTCTCTTAGCTTACTTGACGGGGAGAAAAATTCAGGTAATTTGAAACCGCGGTGCTTAAGAAGATAGTTGGTCCAAAAAGAGATGAGGTTACTTGGGAGTGTAGGAGGTTACATAGTGATGAGTTACATAGTACCTTGGATAATTAAGTCTTGAAGATTATGGTAGGTAGGACATGCAGCGCGAATGGAAGATTCTAGAACTTTGTTCAGGGTACAGACTGGCAAACCCAATATAAATAGCCCATTGGGAATATCTAGACGTAGATGGGAGAATACCATTAGAATGTACCTGAGGGAGATGGGGTGAAATGAGGTGAATTGCATAGAGAGAACTCCGGATAGGGGTCGGTACTCTTGTAAGTGCGTCAATGAACTTTCGAGTGTATAATGCGATAGAGTAAGTAAGATCTCGTTTTGTGTTGATGTGTATTAAAATATCAGTTTATTTACTACACTGGATATCATTTCTTGAAATAAATGTCATGGTTATGTTTGGGGAACAGTGTTATCATTCTCTCGTTTTCGTGTGGTCGTTCTTTTCTTAAATATAAGACAAATTTTGCAACTTTCGTTCGTCATTGTCGCCTGTAGCTCCTTCATACCCCAGAACACCACTGACATAACTGCAAGCGAGGAGATTGGTAACAGTTAGCCGAGTTATCCGCCTCGGTGGCGTAGTTGGCTAACGCGCTAGTCGTGTTGAGCTCGACTGCTGAGGACGGAGAGATCGAGGTTCGAATCTCGGTCGGGTGAAATGAGGGTGGTTTTTCCTAAATGGTTTTCCACTCCCCCTCCACGCAAATGTGGGTTCACTTCCTCTAATGCAACCTTTCCAATTCCTAATCCTTTAGCGTAATTAGTACTTAAAGCGTATAACCCGAACGGGTAGTAAGATGCGGTGCTAAATTATAATAATAAAAAAGTTAGCCGAGAGAGAGTGAATATAAGGTTTTTTTCACTAAGACTTGTAGTTCCCTAAACGCGACATTTGGGTTAGAAAAATAAATATGTCGATAACCAGTTGTTTTAAGTTTGTGTTGCCAAGTATTACGGTTTAACGCGAGTTTCTGCTAGTGTGTGATTTGCTGCGCCATTCAGGCTGATTCTGCCAACTTGTGAATCAAGCCTTATGCCATAGCTTGCGATTACGCTTACCGCACCGTCATTTTGTTATATTCCTTAGCACAGGCTATCTCTAAACGAGCTCTGGTCTAATGAAATATTGGTAAATAATAATTTTAAAAGTGGTGTTACAAAAAAAAATGTTGCAACCGAGTTGAGGTAATGGTTTTGTAATTTTAATGACCTAGTGTGGGTTGTATAGTTTGTCTACCCTGTCTTTTATTTTACCGCCCATTATTTTTCATTTCCCCCCTTTTCCCGTCGTATTGGGAAACATTTGTCTTACACATCAAAACAGAAGTTTTACCCAGTTTTTCAACACATATTTCTACTGTTAGTTTTACTTTTACTGCTCCGCGGTGTATAACGTTGACGAGTTACTTGCATGTGTTTTCATAGCCTCGTCCTTACGAAAACGAACTTATGTTTTCACTCGGGAGCAAAAATGGCGTAATGTGCTGTGTTGCACGCATTGAAATACTTAAGATGAGGTGGAAGAGGGACGCGTGTTTAGATTCGTATTTTTGCAGTTTTGATAGAAAAAAAAACTTTTTTTTTTGCCAAAATGAATAAAAATATTTCTTCAGCAAGTTTAAATTTTTTTTGCAAATGGTAATCTCAACAGCTCATGAATATTTATCATGGACAACATGGCACTTTAACAGGATTTTTTATTTTAATTTAAAAAGTATTGATTCAAACGCCATTATGCTAATAACAATTTATTATTCAAGAAATGTTTAAATTATCATGAGTATAAAATTAAATGTGTCTACTGGAACAAGATTTTATTGGTTTGGGAGAAAAAAAAATTTTCTCTGGCCTATAGACGGCAAAAAATACCTACCTTAAACTCCCTTTTCCTATACCTTAAGTGTTTTTTTTTAAATTACTGTATACATTTTCCCCAACTTTATATTATTATTATCATTTATAGCACCACGTCTTACTACCCGTTTGGTTTACACGCACTTAACGTGTATGTGTAATGGTAGGGTGATTGTGAGATGAAATGGAGTACCTACAGTTTAACGTGGGATCCGAACCACGGTGGAGGCCTGGAATTCCTCACATTCACAAGTTGTGATTAAAATTCACTTCTTGTCAGCGGTACTTGTCATGTGGTTGATACAACACAAACACTTACTGAGGGTTTTAAATCATATTTGTGAAATGGGTGTCCGAATTTCCTTGATAATTTTAAAAAACATGATTTTCTCTATTTACATCGGGTTGTTTTTTTAATGGGAGGAGGAGGTAAAGAGTCGGTGAGAAAGTATGTGTCTCTCTCTCTCAAAAAAAAAAAGGCGAACCTTGTTTGTGTACACCACGTCTTAAAAACCGTCTAAGATGTACCCAATTAATTACACTAATAGGTTAGGGATAAGAAAGTTAGAATTTAGAAGAAAGTTTAACCTTATTTTCGTGTAGGAAGAGTTGTCAATCATTAAAGAAAAAAAATGTAAATACACCAGGCTGGGAATCGAACACCAACCTCTGTCACTGGCAAACCAAACCAAATGAACTTAACTCTTTAGTCCGCTTGCCCACCTATGCGAGTTTTTAATCTTCTAGTGTTTTTTTTAAGCCACGCAGGTGGTCGCATGGTCTAACGCTTCATTCTTGTGTTTGATTAAGTTACTGGTGACGGGGAGATCAGGGCTTGAATCCTGGTCAGGTATAGTAAGAGAGAATTTTTCTTAAATAGCTTCCACACTCTTCCTCCACGCAAATGTGGGGACATTTCCTCTAAAACTTTACCTTCTTCGTGCTTTTTCAACTAGCGTAATTGATGTATGCGAATAACCCGATTGGGTATTAAAATGCGGTGAACTTTTTTTCTAAAACACAAAATAGTTCAAACAGCCAAATTACCCCAAATGACTACTTTAAGCAATGTTGTTGTGTTTTTTTATATAACCCCTTCTTGTTTTCAAAAATTGTATGTTTGTTTTAATTTATATGTTAGCTTGTAGTTTTATGAGGACTCTCAAAACTTGAAGTTGTCTCTTTTTACGACAGTTTTCTTTTACCCTGCCCTCTTAACCCCCTGTACATTTTTTTTCTCCCCCTAGAGTTAGGGAGGGCCTGTAGGTTTTACGTTTTAAAACGCCTCCATTACGTGGAAGAAGGGAGTTGAACCACGGCCGTATTTTATTCTTTATTCATCCAGTTTGTTCGTTGATGTGTAATTCATTCAAGTGGCTCAACAGGATATTGTGAAGGGGAGGGGGGGAAAGAAACGTTGGTAGTTGTTGTTGTTTTTTTCCTCAACTTTGTAGGAAGTATTTTGGGTGTTCTATCGTGACACCTAAACTCACCAGGATATAGATAAACTTCCTGGTTGGAGTTTTATTATAGTTTGATCTTTTTACTCACGTATAGTTTACATATGAAATTTTACTGTCGTACCAGGAATATTTTTCTTCATAATCTAATAGCGTATTCAATTTTTTTTAAGCCTGGGCATATATAGTTTTAGTAACATCTTGTCAAGTAAAGGTCATCGTTAGACTTTATGGACCAAATTATGATTTTGTTTAACGGCTCAATTTTTTTCTCTTTTTAATATTAAAATATATTTTCTTTTGTGATGAAACAAACGGAATATGGAAGTCTTCTATCAATTTGTTATCTTTCTTAGGAATCTATAAAAATTTACATTTTAAGGAGACTTTACTATCCCGAACGTGCCCAGACAGGTTTTGTACAGTAAAATATTTACTGTGTGAAGTAGACAAATAGATTACATTTTATTAAACTATCAGCAATCGCTTATGTAATTTTATTCTAAAACATCGTGTTGTTTAAAATATTAAAATATTGTTTACTTTCATTTTTTAAACAAGCCTATTCATCATTTAGTTTTTTAATGTTGTTTTTCTTTAAAAAAGTAGTTTACCACTTTACCAACGTTGGAATCTTAATCGCCGCTGTCTTTAATTGGTTCAATTTGATAAAAATGATAACAGCCCGTTCGTGTAATACGTACGTTAATGTACTAATTACGCTAATTTTCTAGGGATGATAAATGTTGACATTTAGCGGAAGTGTACCCGCATCTTGCAATGAGGCCTGTTGTTAAACAATCTAGGGAAAACCACCCTCCATACACCCGGCTGACCTTGTAAACATTTTACTCCAGCAAATCCATAATATTTCACAGGTGTGCAATTTACTAATGAACACCTGATGAAAACTATGAGTATTTCTGGTTAAAATAAATAAAAGTCTTAAGTTTCTATTCAATCAAAATTTTATTTTTGTAATAAAAATAAATTGACGAGCTTTTTTTTATGAAAGCTGCTGATGAAGGTTGTATTTTTTTATGAATCCCCCTAAGTTTATGCAATTTTCAATATCGCCTGTATACCTGCAGTGGCTGTATGGTCTAGGGCATCACTCTAGAAATATACTTGATTGGGAGTTGAGCGATGAAGAGATATTAAGGAATACTACTAAATTAAAACAGGGTGACCTGGCGGTCTAGGGATAAGATGTCAAACTTATGTGCTGGGGGTCCATGGTTCAATTCTCGGTCCCGGCATAGATTTATCTGATTGCCAAACCCTTCCTTCACCCCTGACAAGACATCTTGTGAATGTGTGGAATTCCAGGCCTCCATCGTGGATCGGATCCCACGTTAAACTGTAGGTCCTTCATTTCATCTCACAATCACCCTACCACTACACATCAGTGCAAGTGCGTATAACCCGAACGGGTTGTAAGAAGCGATAATAATAATGATAATGAAAACAGGTGAATAGTGCGATCCTACCTAGGTGTGATGATCACATGGAAGTGCCCCCCCCCCCCCATCAGGCCTACCTGAGTGTTGCGATGATGAGCTTGAAGAACCCCATGTATTCATTTTTTGTTCACTTCACACGCACATTGAGCTCGGTCCGAGAAAGATGAGTTACTAAAATGTTTTAATGAGGCTACATTAACTGTAGTGATGAGAGTTATGGAGGCACTGAGGTGACACACGTCTATTCAGAGACCTAACACGTGCGAAAAATACAAGACTAGAGCAAACTGTACCACTCTAACAAAAATAAATTCATATAAAAGGGGTTATACAGAAAAAATGTGTTAGTTTTAAAAGAATGAATATAAGATATATCTAATTAAGTAAACAATAAAGACATTAATATTAACATAATAAAATGTTTAAAAAACCATAAGAACTAAACAAGACTAGACCACTGATAATAAGGAGATCGTGGCTCTAATCCTGGTCGGGTGTAATGAGGATTGATATTTTTCTAAATGGTTTTTCACTCTCCCTTCACGCAATTGCGGGTACACTTAATCTAAATTCAATTCGCTTCATTCTTTTAAGGTGGTTTGAAACATAGCATCATGCTCGAGTAAATATACTACATTTATTTTATTTTTCTACGCATAGTGATATCAACAGTTGTTGATTATCTTTCAAGCGTGTCCTGTAATGTAATGACAACTTTTACGTTTCAGTCGGTAGCATATCTTCCAACAACTCTTAAGGATTCCGGGTTCGATTACCGGCAAATCTGAATAAATTACCATTGGTGAAATAAGAGTTTCACCTTTCACAGTGATGAAGGTTCAGAAAGTGAACGTTAAATGTCTCAAATGTTAAAAGAAAATTACACCTTATTGGTGAAACTTGGGCTTAAAATAGAAAAAAAAATGTAACCGCTTCAGTGGCTGAATGGTCTAATACGTCACTGCGTCACCCTCGTGTTGGACTGGTCTCACGATGGAGAGATTGGAGCTGAAATCCTGGTCAGGTCTATTTAGGGTGTTTTTTTCCTAATTTGTTTATCACTCTCGTTGTACGCAAATACAGGTAGATTACCTCTAAAATGCTTCCTTCCCTATCACTAAAGTAGTTACCATAATATCCGTATAACCTGAACAGGTAGTAAGACGCGGGGATAAAAAAAAAAGGATGTGTCAAATCATTTATTTGTTTTTGGAACGGCGTCTCGTCGTCTAATTGCCAACCATTGGTCAACCCAGTCCGAATAATTACCGCGAGGTAAGTTAGTATGGAGTTGAGATTTTTGATAATGGGGCGTAGGTGGGGTGCTGGAAGGACCTCTCTCTGTGTAGTACAAGGAAGTCCACTTCCTCGCAATGAATAAACCACACGCCCCCTACTCTGTGAAGAGCTCTTGACAACCTCGTGTGAATGCCCGGAACTCCAAACAGCCAACGATATAAACCTTTACCTCGTCCTTACCAATTCGAGACGACCTTATGATCTTTCTTGTCCATCTGATGGGTTAATCTCCCCCTCCCTTACCTCGCCCCTCTCCCCACCCCCTCTTGACGGATTATTATTATTACTTTTGTTGTCTGTGGTCCGCTTGAAAATGGGAGTAGCCTTCATAAAAAATAACGTATTTCTTTTCCGACTACTGTATATTTACTGTGTGTCGCGGGCTAGTATTTTCTGTGTCGAGGAAATGTTTTTTAAATTTGTTTATTATTATTATTTTTATTATTATTATTTGAAAATAGAAAATCATGAGGGGGGAAAAAAGGAGAAAGCGGGGAGAAAAAGTGGCGTAACAATCGCGCTTTATGTTTGTGCCTGTGGCGTGGACGTTAATGACGTCATAAACAAAAACCGGAAACAAGTGCACCCTTTGCACGTGTTTCATAATGAGAAACATATCAGTTTTTTTGTATAATTAATTTAATAATAAATTTACAAACTTTGGCGGCTGAATGGTGCAAGGCGTTACTCTCGCAATAGACAATACTACCGATAATGGAGAGATCGGGGTTGGAAGCGGGGTTGGGTATATTTTGGGTTGCTTTCTATAAATAGTTGTATAGCCTAACCATTGTTTACTTAAATGTTTGGGTTCACTTCCTCTAGATTTAACCTCCCACAGCCTTAATACACTTGGGAAAAGAGTAGACTACATATACGTATAATCCGAACGGGTAGTGAGAAGCAACGACAGAAAAAAATTAGTTTCCAATTTGTATTCTTATTTAAAATATAAAGCATAAAGCTGAGAGCTGTCGTCGCACAATTAATTATGCGAAAATGATGCGAAACGAAATATCGCGAGACGCTCTTTTACGAATTTTTATTAGCACATTAAAATGAATATCAATTTTTTTTTAAATTCATTGTAGCGTTTTTTAAATTATCTTAAACGTGCAAAATAAATGTAAATCGGATATTTTCGCGAACTTGACTACTTGGCGTTTTATATTCGAATAATGAATGGTCAATGAGGTCGATTTTAATGATAATTAACTAAACTTATTTATAATATATTATTTATTAAGTAGGAAAACGTCGTTCTTTGCCTCCCCTTCCCCTGAATTTGCCAGTAAATAGATAACCAACTGCACTACTAAGATTTTTGTTTTAATATTACTATAACTATCTAATCTAACATCATAAAAAAAATATTTCCCTCAACCAAATACCATTTATAAAGAAGTACAACCCGTATTTGATCTGGCTTTTATGACAAGACATATTGTGACCAAAGGCAAGTATTTTAAATTAAAGAAAGATAAATTTATCCGTAGTTTATCTATCCATAGCAACACTTAAGTTTAAGTGTTTTTTTAAATCATTTTTAGCCGGAAAAAGGCGTTGTGTTTACCTATTTTTAACACTAAAATAAAACATTTAATCTAATGAAATCCAATCATTTTATTCACCACATATAAGGGATCTCTAAGAATGCGTCAATGGGCTAGGTGGTGTTATTATGAAAGAATCGGACGATCCTGTTTTTCCTAATGACGTCTACTCTCTAGTACATACGGCCGTTTCCCCGGTTGAAAGGTTTCACCGTCGACCAATTATAGGGCGGGTCTGGGCTCAACTCTTGCTAATTGGACGATCAATAGTAAGGGATGATAGCGAGCGAAGGTTCTTCTTCTTTCTCCTGGTTACACCGTAGTGACGTTACTTGGTCGAGTGGTTAGCTTGTCACTGGTTTAAGGTGGGGGTGTAGGGGGCACGAGTTAAGACAGTTTTTTTTGTGTAGTTTTTATAGAAAATTTTTTTTCTCAAATAATTCTCCAGCCGAAACATAGTTTAATTTTTTACACATAGTAATCCCAACAGTTTTTTTAATATTTGTCAAAAAAATTGTGGCATTTAACTAGAAACTTTTCAAATAAAGAAAAAAAGGTCCTGATCGAATCATGCCCATGGCAGATATTCATCAAACTGAATCATGACAATATTGTTTGTTATGTAGGCCTACCCTAGATACAATTTTAATAATTTGACATTTAATAAGATTATAAATAAATTATTACAAAACCAAACAAAATTGATTCGACAATTAGTTTTTTTTAAATGGTATCGAAAATATGTTCTAGAGTAAATGACTGAAAATCATTCTTAACAAGGGCTGAGGTGGTTGTTTTCTTTATAATATTCATTCTTTAATTTTGTAACTAATCGAAATTCAATTTAAAGACGGCTTTAGACAATGTACGATCCAATTTCATTGGGTAAAAGCCGATTACAATTACAAGAAATGGAATCAATTTACAATAATTAAATCAAGCACGTGAGCTAAACGTTAAGCTCTTTTGGTTGGTCAGTGTGAAGTCAAAATCAAAATTCCGACCTTAGGTACTAGTGGTGATTTTTTTTAAACGGTTTCTCTTTCCTCCCACCACGCAAATAAAGGTAGGATACATTCCCTCTAAATTTTACTAACTTTAAATGCTGCTAATCTCGACGTGTAATAAGATTCGGTAAAAATTATATAAAAACTTAGGATTTAATTGCTTGTAGGTAATCAAAGGTTCACAATGGTCTCAAAAGACAAAAGTTGGGGTCCAAAGTTTGCTGAAGTTTGTAAACCACTGTCCTAAGGGCTCATATCTGCTTAGTGTTTCGGGTCTAGTCTAAATATCCTTAGAGACTTTACATTCCTTACTTTGAAGAAACTTGTTTTGTAAGATGATGTGAGATTTAAACATCCTACTCTGGCATGCAAAGGTTGTCCACAAGAAGACGTTTTGGGCGGATGGCGCCCGATTACCAGGACAGTAGAGACATTTTCACGTACTATTTATTTACCTCAAAACTCTCATAGATGATCTACATAACGATTATGACCCCCTAAACATAAAAATGTATTTAATTGGCATAAAAGTGGTGTCCATAACATTTGAAACGTACATCGTCTGCATTTTTTATTAAGACCCTTTCTTTTTTTGGTTCTCAAGATAAAAAAAAAGTAACAAAAGCGTAGCGCACTATTTAAAAAAAAATGTTTCAGGAACATATGATACTGTGTTGTTTTTTTCTAAATCGATTTAATAGCGTAAATGGTCTTCGATTCACTTTTATTATCCAAAGTTTCTTGGCTTCTATAAAATAATATGAAGCGTAGTAATATCGGTTAGTCGCAACGCATATAAAAATTTAAATGGAGCTGTTTTAACCACATGATTGCAGGCTCTAGTACACTGCTATTTGAGTCGGGTTGACTCGTTGGGGTTTTATTTTCTGAGGGGCATGGAAAAGGGGGGGAGGGGTGGTAACTTTCAAAATAATGATTCCTAATTGTTTCTTGTTTTACCGACCTTATTAAACGATATTGTATATGTGGAAAAGAGAACATTTATAGGCGGATGGGTGCGTATCCCAAATTCAGAATTGCCTCGCTCTTAAGACTGACAAATTAAGATTTTTTTTAAAAATCAGATACTGTCTTTGAATATTTAGTAGGCCTAAATTTCAATTTATAAAGTGCAACAATTGATTGAACTAGAGGCGTTTAGTAAATAAATGTATCCATAACCTATGCTAATAAATCTAATTTTAAATATTACTTGGCTTATATCGTCATTTCACTGATCTATTTTTAGAAAATCACAACAAATGGCAAAAATATCTTTCATACGGACTAATTTGTGTGTACGTAAATGTTTTATTTATTTTGTTTTTCGCTTAGTTTTACTATTTGTCCGGAATATCCTAACTACGCCATTGGAGTGGCACGAAGAAAGTATAATTGAGAGAAAATTCACCCGCATTTGTGTGGAAAAAGGGTAGGAAACCATTATATTAAAAATAAACCACCCTTATTAAACTGGGCTAGGATTTAAACGCTGGTCTTTTGGTCACCGGTAAACACAGTTAGACGAGCCTAACGTTTTACCTCGTGTCCCTCACCGATGCAGGCTTTTTTTAAAAATAAAATATACATCGAATAATGAACTCATCCCGGTATGTGTCGACCAATATAGTCCAAGGAGTTGAACCATAACCGAAATTAACAGAACAAGAACGCTAAAAATAAATTGCCTAAGAACCAGAGCTGGAAATGGAATCATTATAATTATATTAGAGTGTATAAAGGTTCTTAGTTTTTAAATTATTTTTAAAATTGCACTTTATGCCTTATTTCGTTAACTTAATCTTATTTTTAAATACTCTATTTTCTCCCTTTTTTTTCGGGATGTTTTTTATTCAAAGCTGTGTATATATATATATATATATATATAACTTTCAATTTGTTGTAAATTATTTTTACATTTACGATTTTTATAATGGTTGTATAACTCTTAAATAGAAAATTAAAATAACTGGCTCTAGAACCGAAACTTAATAACTAAGAACCAAAACATAAATTATTTTTTAATTATTTTTATCTAACCTGGACTTTAAAATGATTACTGGAATATCCGTAACTATAACCAATAAATATTTATGTTTGACTCATTGATGTATTCTATATTGGAGGGTGTAATCTTATTAGCTTGGACGCAAAAATGAGAATCATCGAGAAAAGAAGAAATTTAAATATCCTAAATATCCCTGTTTTGAAACCAGATAAAGTGAATTTATTTAATCTAAGAAAAAAAAAAGTATTACTCTGTAAGATTATTTTATCTTGTGATATATATATATATGTATGTATGTATATGCATGTATCTTATTTCGTAGGCTATAGAAAATCTGTTTAGTTGGGTTTTTTGTTGTTGGTTATTTTCACTTCACCAGACATTAACACGAGTAGCTTGTAGGTGTACAATTTAATGTTTACTTTGTTCAAACGAGCCTTTAAGTACCTTTAGGGAGACAATTTTCTGGTTTTTAGGGGAGTAGAAAGAGTAAAGGAGGGAAAGCAATTTAATAGCTTCCTAATTATCAATCAACGTTAGTCCCTGGTCCACGAAAGTCCCCCATCCTGCCTCCAACAAGAGACTCCTAGTAAATACGAGCACATAAACGGCTGCTGGTAAATATTATATGCATCAAATGTTTAAAATAATGATAGGTTTCCCACTCTACAAGTTTTATCAAATATTTTTACACTCGAGTGGCAATTTTATTAAATTACTTGACAAGAGTCTTGAAAAGGTTGATCTTGTGTATGTGTGTTTCGCTTTTTTTTTTATCTTCTGCCACACCCCCTTCACCTACTTATGTTTAGACAGCCTGTTAATTACTGTTTTCCTAATCAAGACAAATTTGTGCGCGGTAATTTTAGAGGGTGTATTACGCGTGAGTGTTCAAGAGAGCTTTTGGCTCCAAATTACGAGTCTACTGCGCATTCTTATTCATGTTCTCTGTCTGTCTCTCTCTCTCGTAAGGAAAATAGCCCCCACCCTTCTCCCCCTTCCATCCCTTTCACTGGCAGACGTCGTATGCTATGTAATTTCCACCTTTGTTTTGGATCAACCAACACATGGAGAATACTAAGGATGTATCATTATGTAGGAGCTGGCAACTAGGCGGGTAATTGTCTGAAATCATGTAATTGGAGTATAGGGGTTTATAAAGGGGGAGGAGGGGTGTACTAGAGGCGCTGACTTGCTAATTTTTAGGAATTTTGGGTGTGGATAGGAAAATTGGGGGGAAGAAAAGACTCACCAAGAATAAGTTTGAAGGGAAACAAAAATTGTTTGTTTGTGTGTGCATCTCGTTTTATTACACGGATAGAGATTGTGGAGCTAAAATTTACAGTAAATGAAGCCACATTTTCTTGGGAGAGGGGTAGGGGGTGGAGAAACAATTCAAGAATTTAGAAAGACCAGATCTGATTATAACTGGATGAGATTATGACCCCTGATCTTCCTGTCACCGGAAAAAACAGGTTAGACGAGGTTGACGCCCTAACCTGCTTGCCCACCGTTAGCAGGTTTTTGGCCCGGGTCGAATTCATCCGAGAGAGAGAGATGGGTCGAATCTTATATATATAGAATCCGAATTTAAATTCTCTTTCGAATCTAAAATACAAATTCAAATCCTCGAATATTTTTTTTACTGTTTAGTCGCCGCGAAAACATTTAAAACTTAATTTAAAATAAGTTTTTTAGAGCTTGATGACACAGACAAATTATACTTTGTTTGTCATATTTATTACGTCATGAACAACAAAGAGAACTCTTATTTTTAGAAAATTAATTATATTAATATAAATCAGTATTGCTTTTTGTGATTTTGCTTCTTTCTCAACTAAAAAAATTGCTTAAAGTTGCTATACAACTTAAGGTCAGCATAATTATATTTTGAAATACCTTTTTGAGATTTTATTAATCTCAAATCTCTCGAATATCTTAAAATTCGAGGAATAAAAGTACATTTTTTACGATTAATTTTTTTTAGATTCATCATTCATTACAGCTTTGTTAAATTTTTCATTATGTTTAGTTAAATCAAATATTAATTTCCCTCTATTTCTATTATTTTATTAATTCTTAGTACACTCAGTAATTTAAGAGCTCTCATTGGTTTGTTATACTGGGATATTTTCTGCTCTTTTAGTGGGTTTATTTGAGCGACAATTTTAGATGTAAACAACTGACAAAAGAAGGCTACAGAAACATGCTGTTTTACTTATGACTGCAATTAAAATGAAAATGTATGACATGGAGATTGTATCATATTACTGTAGTGGTTTCTAGCTAAAAATGTTGTCATAAAAAGTTGGTCTGGACGAAAAAAAAAAGTTAAATAAACCTTTCAAAATGAACCACTGGGCCAATAATTTTTTGAAATTATTTTATATTAGTCCTATATTTGAATTTTGCCAAACTTTGGTGAACGAAGCAAGATAATTTGTGGCCATTGCAATATCCGTATAGTGTAGTCTCTATAAGAAGAACTCTGGCAGTTGAAAAGCATAAGTATCGTTCATGTTTTCATACGCCATTTTTTGCAACTATCACGCTTTTCAGATGGTGTGAAGTTTCACAGTTGTAAAATAAATAGTGTGTGACCTTAACTGAATTCTGGAAACTCTATAATACAGTACAATTTTTATGTCTTTTAGAAAATACAAACAGGTTTTTTTTGTGACCAGCATTGATAACATTTTTCTATAATATTAGTGTTTTTATAGGTAGACTATTGATAATATTAATCAAGAGTGACAACTACAAATCACCTGAAAGTAGTGACTTTTTTCTCTGTCAGCTATTAAGGTGTTTCTTATAAACATTAAAGTATATTCCATTCACGGTAGGAATTACTCTCTGAAAGGTCTTTTTTCCTACCAATATCCTACTATATAGTAGATTTATGGTAGGGAAAAATGCCTTTCAGAAGTCAATTCCTACCGTGAATGGAATATAGAGCTAACTATAGTAGGTTGCTAGTCACATTATTATGTTTTACACACCAATTTATTTTGTATTCACTAAGTTATTCTGGATTTTAACACGTAAACTAATAAGGTGTTTTCTTTTCTTTCCATGTTCCTCCTTGGTGTTCTTTTACACCCTTTTACCAACACGTGTCATCATCCATCTTTAAATTGTGAAGGACCCAACGAACGTGAGTACATAAACCTCGTGGACCTCTGAAAATGCACGAGTTGTTCAAATAAGTATAATTACTGTCTTTCTAAAATGTTAATTAACTTATCATTAAACCTTCTTTGAGGCTTAGGGGCTAGGAATTCTGACTTTAAACTATTTTATTTTTTTAGCATCGCGTCTTGATACCAGTTTGGGTTGTACACATATGTACTAATTACGATAATGTGTTAAGAATTAGAAAAGCTGAACTTTGAGGAAGTTTGCCTGCATTTCCGTGGGAGGAGAGTGGAAAACCATTTTGGAAATACAACCCTAAGTAAACCCGGGCACACTCGAATTGCAGAATAAAGTTTACCTCTCCACCAGTGAACATGAATTTTTGAACAACCTGCACTCTCATTCCACCCCTAACCTAACCTAACCTAACCTAACCTGAACTGGATGCATTCGATTCACGAAATAAAGTTTACCTGTCAATCGGTGCACATGGATTTCAGAATAACCTGTAATCTCATTCAACTCCTAACCTAACCTATATTAAACTAAACTAGCTTAACCTAACTTAACATATGTTAACCTCAATTTTCTATTTTTAACAAGGTCTCCACCGTGGTTCGGATTCCACGTTAAACTGTAGGTCCTTCATTTCATCTCACAATCACCCTACCATTACACATTAGCAGTAAGTGCGTATAACCCGAACGGGTAGTAAGACGTGATAATAACAATAATAACAATAATAATAATAATAACAATAATATTTTAACTAAGTCATTATGAATTTAATTTCTACCCCGCAGTTCGTGGAAGTGTATTACTGAGCTCTGATGATTTGTTCCGCAATCCGCGTGCACTGTTATTAGTTGCTCTCCAATTCGCGTGCACCGGTATTAGTTGCTCTCCAATTCGCATGCACTGTTATTAGTTGCTCTCCAATTCGCGTGCACTGTTATTAGTTGCTCTCCAATTCGCGTGCACTGTTATTAGTTGCTCCCCAATTCGCGTACACTGTTATTAGTTGCTCTCCAATTCGCGTGCACCGGTATTAGTTGCTCTCCAATTCGCGTGCACTGTTATTAGTTGCTCTCCAATTCGCGTGCACTGTTATTAGTTGTTCTCCAATTCGCGTGCACTGTTATTAGTTGCTCTCCAATTTGCGTGCACTGTTATTAGTTGTTCTCCAATTCGCGTGCACTGTTATTAGTTGCTCTCCGATTCGCGTGCACTGTTATTAGTTGCTCTCCAATTCGCGTGCACTGTTATTAGTTGCTCTCCAATTCGCGTGCACTGTTATTAGTTGCTCTCCAATTCGCGTGCACTGTTATTAGTTGCTCTCCAATTCGCGTGCACCGGTATTTGTTGCTCTCCAATCCGCGTGCGCCGTTATTAGTTGCTCTCCTATCCGCGTGCACTGTTATTAGTTGCTCTCCAATTCGCGCGCACCGGTATTTGTTGCTCTTCAATTCGCGTGCACCGGTACACCCGACCCAGATTCGAGCCCTGATATCCCCGTCTTCGGCAGTCCGGTCTACTGCGAGAGTGACGCCTTATATCGTCCGACCACCGGAGCGGTCGTAAAGCTCGTGTTCAAGCCTTTTACTGTTGTTAAGCTATATTATTATCTTTATCGCGTTACTTGTTCGTTCTCCTTACATCCCCCGTGCTTTGTGTTTGGTTAGTAATGCTTTGTATGCTATAAATTAAGACATTTGCATACGTATTTGAAAACTCCGGTAAGGGTGTGATGTAACAAGGGGCGGTTTTTTTTATTTGCCTTTTTTTTTAAACCCCGGTGACAAAAACCTTGTAGTTATGGCTGGGATGTAATCCTGCCCGTCGCGTGACCAACTCATTTTATTGGACTTATGAACAAGTTTACGAATACCAAGTCAACTTGCGCCGTAAAATATCAGGTTTATTATGAATCATCGTTTGAGTATTACGATTAGGCAGTGTTTTCTAGCTTTTTTAAAAATTATAATATACATTCTTAGAGTTAGGGAGGTAATATTATATACGCTCATGTAAATAAATCTTTAACTATACCGGTTCGTCGGTTCACGTGACATGGTAAGACCCCATCTCATGGTATTCCGATTTTTTTTAAGCATCGTGTCTTACTACCTGTTTAGGTTATACGCTTATGCACTAATTACACTAATGAGCTAGGGATGAGTAAGGTTGAATTTAGAATAAGTGTACCTGCACTTGCGTGTAGGATGAATGAAAAAACAGTTTGGGGGAAACCACCCTCATTACACCCGACCGTGATCCGAACCCCGATCTTCCTGTCATCGTAAATCTAGTCTGAACGATGCGGCCACTGAATTTTGTTACCGGGTCGTTAGATACTCAATTATGCTCGAACCAGAGATAGCATCGAAGTGTGTTTTTCTGGATTCTTAATTTGGCAACACAGTGAAATTAGATTCAGGGGCCGCATGGTCCAAGGCGTCACTCTCGCAATAGTCTAGATTGTCGATGATAAGGAGATTTGGGTTCGAATCATAGCCGTGAGTTTTAAAGTTGGTTTTTCCAAATTTGTTTTACACTTTCCTTCTTTGCAAATTGTGGGTACACGTTTTCTGAACTTGACCCAACTCATCTCTAATACATTAGTAAGTTACAGCACTACGATGCTAAGCCTGGTTCGCTATCATGCTACCTACTTAAGATTAGCGCTACCCGTGGGGTCGCTTGAGAACACAAATCTCTTCATTTAACCGGGAAATTAGGTACAAGGTCACCACTCTAATCATACACCTTTTCAAAGTGCGATTTTCTGCATTATTCATTTGATAATAGCTCGATTCACCTGCTTCGGTGGCCACTTAGTCTAAGACGTCACCCTCGCAATAGTCTATACTGCCGAAGACCGGGAGATCGTGGTTCGATCCCCTTCGGGAGTATTAAGGGTGATTTTTCCTAAATGGTTTTCCCCTTTCCCACCACGCACATGTGGTTACACTACTTCTAAATTCAACCTTTCTTATTCCTAACACATCGTTGTAATTAGTGCATAGACGTTTAACCACAATGCTAAAAAAAAAGTTCTAATTATTATAGATTTTAATAGGTTTTCCCCCTATTTTTAAATAATTTTTCATTTTGATAAAATTGTTATTTTATATATAAAAATGTTAAACGGTTTCACTGGTATCATCAGCCTTACCATATATTTTTTTAAAGTAGCGCACATGAAATTTCACCACGATGTCTGGTTCGAGCTATATTAGCTAAATAAGGTGTTTGTTATCCATAAGTAAGATGGGGGCTCTTGCTGAATGATTTAAAAACGTGGCTTACAACTGTGTAAAATCTCTTTTTCCTTATTTTTTCGATGGCCATTTGTGGGCCGATCAGCTTACTTCTCAATAGTAACTGCAGTGCTTCAGTACAGAATCCTGCAGAGCATGGCTATAATAGGAGTTTTTAATTTATTTATTTACAGTTTTATTTAGTCGTAAAGGCTCTTTTGGACAAACAAGAATTTCGTAAAGTTGCTATTCAGATCAAATGGTTTGTGTGTGTGTGTGTGTGTTTGTTTGTATCTACACATCCACAATGGACTTAAACACGTCTTAAAACCGCTAAATTAATAATACTATTTGAAGTACCCGGCATTTCCTGGAAAAAATGTTTTTTGTTTAATGATTGTAACCCGCCTCGGTGGCGTAGTTGGCTAACGCGCTTGTCGTGTTGAGCTCGGCTGCTGAGGACGGGGAGATCGAGGTTCGAATCTCGGTCGGGTTAACTGGGGGTGTTTTTTCCTAAATGGTTTTCCACTTTCCCTCCACGCAAATGCGGGTTCGCTTCCTATAATTCAACCTTCCTAATTACTAATCCATTAGCGTAATTAGTACTTAAAGCGTATAACCCGAACGGGTAGTAAGACGCGGTGCTAAATAATATTATTATTGATGATTGTACGTGGAAGGTAACTTTAAAGCTAGTGCCTTCAAGCCCTGCGTTGTTCGGGGCCTTTTTGCTTCCGACCCAGTTTTCAATTAATTTTAAAGAAATATAATCAAAATTGTAAAATTCTTGCTTTGAGTTTAATACTTTTATGCACATGGGCTACCAATTTTGGAAATACCAACCTCTGCGTGTGGTAGACTCCACGTTCATGACAGACGACAAAAATACGTTTCGTTTTATTAATATAGAGCACAACCATACAAACTATGTATCGCGTGGATGATTTGTCTAAACCCCGCTTCAGTGACAGAATGGTCTACGAAATCACTTTCGTGTTAGACTGGTCTGCTGATGATGGGGAGCTCAGGGTTTAAATCCCAGTCGGGTCTACCGAGGCTGCTTTATCCTAATTGCAAATGCGGAGATACCTCTAAAATTCTTCCTTCCTCATCCTTACCTCATGGAGTAATTGTCATTTTATATGCGTATAACCCGAACAGGTATATTCAGATTTTGGTTGAAAGAACAGTTTAGAAAATTAAAATCTATTTCTTCACAGCCAACATTGATAACATTTTACAATATTAATTGTGCTATTTTTTTTAGATAACATGACTTGATGTATGACTCCATTACAATTGTTTTAGTAGCTTTAGCAACTATCAGATACTGTTCTTCCTACCAAAATCTAGGTATAGTAAATCGCGGTGCTAAAAAAATAAGAAGAAAATAGATCTAAACTAAGTGTAGATTTGAGTCGTTTTTGCTCTCAGTCCATGCACGGGTCCAAGTAGCCACTGTTTTAATATAGACCTTGATATGAATTCACCTTATAGTATCTCTTGTTTTTTCCCCATCAAATTGTAGCTTGACATTGCCTCCACTCCTCCCTATCCCCCCTCCTTTTTCCCAACCCTTGATCTCTGTTTTGTCTCTTATCTTATACCTTAATGTCCCTCCCCTCCTGCTGTGCAACCTCTGGAGCTCTTAAGAACTTGTTGGGGGGAGAGGGGAACTTTCTTAAGTACAGTGCTAGGTTAATGCATTCTTTTCTCCTGAGGAAATCTCTAAATTTTGGAAGAATATTCCTCAGGATAAACTTGTTTTTAATTTATGTGTTTATAAATGGAGAAAACCCTATTAAAGTATAATAAATAAATAAATAGTGAAAACCTTATTAACTCAGATTAATCAAAGGCCTTTTTTCTCATGGTAAGATATTTAAATTCTTTTAAATTATTTAATGCTTTGAAAATGTTTATGAATTAGGGCTAAACCTGATCCTTTTCTCAAGTTTAGATTTGGATAAATTATATAAATGATTAGTGAAAACTTGATGAACTAAGATTAAACCTGCACCTTTTCTCAGGGAAGATGTTTAGATTCGGGGAAATTAAATAAATGTTCAGTAAATATTTGATGAACTAGGACTAGACCTGGGCTATTTCTAAGGCAATATGTTTAAATCTTGTCAAATTACATACATTATTTGTGAAAACTTGATGAACTTATTAGGGGAAGCTGTTTGGGTCCTTATAAATTATATAAATGCTCAGTAAATCTTTATGAACTAAAATTATATCTGGATTACCAGGAAAATTATCTACTCCTTAGTAATAAGAAATATTTATAAATGTTTTGTGAAAACTTGAGGAACCCTGATTTAGTTTCTCAGGTAAAATGTTTAAATTAATCCCTACCTTCAATGTAAATTCAACCACCTTTAATCTGGCCCATAATAATCTATGTACAGTAGTCCCATGACTTCTTTGGTGCTGACTGACAGTTCACAGCTGACTTCTGACAGTCACCATTGAGGTATATACCTAAATTTTGACTGTCAGAAGTGACAGCTGCTAAACACATGTTTTTGCGGATCATATGGTTCGGCGTAGGAATTCATAATTTGGTCTGGTAACTTTTCAAAGCCGTCAGCTTTGAGCTGTCGGTCAGCACCAAAGAAGCCATGGGGCTACTGTAAGTAGAGGTACGATGCCGTAAGCTTAGTCTTTAGTTCATCTGCCTTCTAATATAAGGGCCCTAGGTTTTGATCCCTGACTGATCTTTTATTTTATAGTTTGGTATTTTCGTGTTAATTTATAAGTCATTGGGCTTGGGATCTAACTCTTGTGTTTGGCTTGTAAACGATTTAACTTTGTTTGTCAGAATTCAATATAATTGGCACTGGAGATTTTTGAATTTGTGGCACTGGGTTTATTATTTTGATTTTGTTCTGTTTCATGACTTGTCTCTGTCCTTCGACCTGAACACGGTGGTTCCTCGTTTGACTCTCACATAACCAGGGCGTAAGTATTTATTTTAACGATTTTAGCTTACTTAAATTACTACACTGCGTTCTAGGGGCCGACCAGGAGTCTAGAGGACCCTGGTTTGGCTCCTGATGAGGCTGGCGAAGATATTTACTATTTAGGTATGGGCTATCCCTTGTACCCAATAAGTAAATATCCAAGACAAGGCGGGAGTGTGTGTAGTAGGTAGGCCCCTAATAAGCGTACTTTCCTTGTCTAAGGACGTTACATACATGTGACTTAGTGACGAAACAAGATAGGATTTCCCATTTTACTGTATTAACGTTTTATTCGGTGAGCTTTAAAGAAGTACAATTGAAACAAAAAACAAAAATGCATAAATAGTTCGAAAAACGGCAGTTTACACTATCAATTTTTTTTAAATCTTAAAATAGGATTTTTTGTGAACATGGATTTATTTTATATGGTTTTCAACTCAGCTCATTTCCTTTCCTTTTTTTCCCCTTTCTTACAAAGGCACCTAAGTGTGATATTGCTTAAGAGTTTTTAGGTGCGGCAAGATAAGATTTAACTCGCTTTGATAAATAGCTTCGAACTCACCCAGTAAGCAACGTCGATACTCTAGTTTGTATGTCGAGGGATCGCATAGTTTGCGTTGTCTTACTTTAAATTAGTTTGTATTGTTTAATGACGCATTCATATTTCAAGGTCATTAGCGAAATTAGTTTGTAAGTTGTGTTTAGAAAGTTCATATTTAATTATAAAATAAAATTAGAAACTTTTAAACGTTTATGAAGTCAAAATGTCAAGTTATAACTTTTCAAACAGCATGAAATTAGCCTATTATGTATTTATTTACCTTACTGCCTATTTTTCCAACCCACAGAGTACCAGAACTTTGATAAGGCTGGTTTTAAGGAAATGCACCAGAGTTCATTTAGAGAGAGGACGCGGAAACCATTCATGAAACCCCCAATTACCCGTTTCAGTGATCGAATGATCTAAGGCATCACTCTCACAATAGGTTAGACTGGCCGGCACTATAAGATCCAAACAAACGAGACTTTAAAATAAACAATAAACAATGAACAGTGTCTACTGTGTGACCAGTTTGTTCGTGACATAGGTTCTAATCCCGGTTGGGTATACTGAGGTTGTGTTTGAAAAAAGATAGTTTCCCACTCTCCGGCCACGCAAATTTGGGTACACTTCCTCTAAAATTCAACCTTCCTCATCTCTAGAATATTAGCGCAACTATTACATATGCGTACAACCCAGAAAGGGAGTGAAACGTGGTGATAAAAAAATACATTTGATCGGATTATGAACCAGGGACATAGTCGAGCACTATGGCGCTGAGATGACTCGGCCATTGTTAGTTATTTTATTTTATGTTTTTATCAAGTTTATTTGATATCACGATATCCATGACGTGTCTTCTTTTCGACGTGTGTCTGACATATGTTACCATTCTGGAGACATTGTTTCTGCACGAATCCCTTTCTTTGTATTTCAGAATGTTCGTGTTTCCCACTATCCTAAAAGTCTATATTTACGAACGTTTAAACTAATTATTACTTTGTAAATTTCACCCCGGTGTCTTCCCTTTCCTCTTTTTTTTTATCAACACAGAAACACCTTCACGCGACCAGCGGTCGTCAAAGAGCTAACGGACAGAGGGGGAGGGCGGGCTATCCTATTGAAGCTATCGCGTTGTCGGTTTTGGGTGTTTCGTCGCATTTTGGAAGATAGTTATCACTCGGCTAAATTGGGCATGCCTCGCAATCATCCTTGATAGCTATAATGGCGATAATAACAGACAGGCATTGTCACATACAAATAACAACGGTCCTAGTTGAGAACCCCGAGTCCGTTTTACACGAACATAGGATTTTTCTTTTAATTGCAACAGCGTCTTCCTACCCGTTCGGGCCGTCCGCATCTAGTTACAATAATGGGGTAAATGATGCTGAAAGGTAAGAGTTTAGAAGAAATGTACTCACATTTGCATGGAAGGAGATTGGGAAAACACTATAGGGAATCATCCTCACTCCTCAGTACACCTGACTGAGTTTCGAGCCACGGTTTCTTAAATCACCGACAAACTGGACTAGGCGAGTCTGGAGTTTAGTCCGCGTGCCCACCGATGTGAGTTCAATTATTAATAGATTAGGAATTTTAGTGGTACCTAACTATTTCACCTAAAGGAACACGATGAGGAGGAAAGACTTTAATTACTAGCACCAGCAGCTGATTGGGAAGAGATTATAAAACAGCGTTATTTAAGAATCATTCCCATGGCACTCGATTGGAATCGAACACTGCTCTTTCTGGTCAAAGTTAGTCCATATGTTTCATCTTCTTTTTTTATCGCTGCGTCTTACTACCCGTTTGGGCTAAACGCGGATGTACTAATTACAATAGTGTGCTAAAGATTAAAAAGTTTGAATTTAGATTAATTATTGTACCCGCATTTGCGTTCAGGTGAAATAGGAAACAATTTAGTTTAACAATCATCAGTAAATCCTACCTAGATCCGAACTCCGACCACCCCGTCATCGACAGTCCAGTTCATTGCGAGAATGACGCCTTAGACCACTTGACCATCGAAGCGAGTTGTATTATCCTCTTTTTTTTTTGTATTAATAATGTTTTATATAATTTATTGCATAATTTACCATCCATTTATAAACACGTTTGTACAATCGGTAGCACCCAAACTTAATTTAGTTCAGAGCAAGATTTATAAAAGCGTCCCTTTCACAAATATTACAATGTTTTAGTAAATGTCTCTCTTTTAAGATTAAAGCGAGATAGTGTATGTGCGGTGCACTGTACAATTTATTTAATAGTTTATCGGTTGATAAATTATTTCACACTAATGAATTAATAGGCGCTGTGTTTTTTTAGAGCTATAGTTGTTCGTAAATCGTGTGTTGATACAACCAGTTGGTATATAATGAACGTAATTAAAAAAAGACTCTTTTGAACTTCACCCGTCATAGACTTGAATGTTTTATCCAAACGCCAATATCAAACTACATAAATTAAATTATACATATTATATTTAAAAAGGAAGACCAAAATTGATCATGTGATATGGGTTATTATAAGTTTATGTTTCGTCTTTAAGAGCCACATTGAGTTAATTTTTGTGAAAACCTCGTATCTGTCCGTTCTTTTTCGGATAACAAGGTATTTGTCAGGCGATGTTAACGGTATCTGTCGGAGGTATCATTTATTAATTGCCTTTGCTATCTTTCCCCCCCTCCTCCCCCCACACCTCCTGGCCATCTTTATAACCCGTTTCTGACTCCTCGGTGGAATAATATATGTCTCCTACTTAGATTGACAGCTGATGTGTAGCCTTATAATTACGCCACTAGGGGGGGGGGGAGAAGAAGTTGGGTTAATATCTGATGTTAGTCCCTTTGCCCCCAGGAGACGGAATTGTTGGAAACTAAAACACAGTAAGATAAAAAAATAAAACTTTTTTGTTGTTGTTTTTTTCCGTCCTGTAATATCTGATGTCCACTGTGTAGAAAAAAATTATGTCTATGCGTTGTTGATATTGCGATTGGTTCACACTAATTAACCTTAGCCTTTTTCAACCTTTAGATATTTAGTTCTGTATTCCTTTGTCTTGAAAATAAATAGGCCCCTTATTTTGTGTGTATTTTATTGTTAAAGTCAAACAGTCGAACCCCGGCTATCTGGACTAATGAGGACCTATGTTAGTCTGCGTTATCGAAGATCCAGATAATTCATTTTATAGAAGAAATGAAAGGATTTCACACTAAAAAACTTGATTGAAATTATATTTCTAAAAAGCATATAACATATGTACTTAACAGCATTAAAAACATATTACTTATGTATACATGTATACCTATTTATCATACAACACAACATAAAGATAAATCTTCGAACTTCTTAAAAGCATTTATTATAAGCCATACATAAAACTAAAACAAAGTAATTAATTTTTATTTTTTTATTTAACGAAAACCTCTGCAGTGATACGAATCCGAATAACCGGTGTCCGGATAGTTGGGGCTATACTATACATATCTCTGTTTTCATTGGGACAAGACATATCTTCAATTCTGCTGAATCCAGAGTTAATGTTTAGTATCTTTCTCTCCCTGTGGTTCCCAAACCTCACTGGTTTGCATACTTCCAATTCACGTAGCTTAAATATTTGGTGGACCAACAAGATTAATTAAATATATCTTATATACATCTCAATTTTAGTTCCACTTCGGTAGTCGAATGTTTTAAGCCTTTAGGGCATAGGTGGACAACATATTTTTCAATGTAGAGACAGGTGTGGCGATTGGGGAGTAAAGTTAGCCACACAATGTAATAATTGAGAAATTATATTGCTCAAACGAACATTTCAAATAGTACACTCTTTTAGAACGAGTTTATTCAAGACATGTACACTTTTGACTACTCGGTTACAACTGCCTAAGATGCAAATCTAGAAAATTGGTTGTATCGAAAATATATGACAATATAATACGTAATTTGGCAATCCTTTTGTCTGAATGCAGAGATGAAAATGAGGTTGTTGTTTTTGCTAAAGGGAGTAAAATGAGTGGAGTTGCGTCATTGACTGATTCATAAAGTGGACTGCTTTCAATGATATGCAGGAAATAAACAAGCTACAATTAGTATAAGCCACCAGGAAAAAGTTTATTATGGTGTGAGAACTAGAAAACTCCAATTCGCCACATGTGGTGATTGTCGACAGAGTCTCTAAACCCAGCTCTAGGGTGTCACCCTCACGATAGACAGGACTGCCGATGATGGGGAGATCGGGGTTCAAATCCCAGTTGGGTGTAATGAGAGTGGTTTTACCTTAATTATTTTCCAAATGCGTAAATGCGGGTAAATTTTGTTTAAAGTCAACCTTCCTCACCCCTAACACATTAGTGCAATTAGTATATATGCGTAAAACCCTTAATTGTAGTAAGACTTAAAGCTATTATATATATATATATTCTATAGCTGAAAAATTACACCTGTATCATAGGTGACCTGGTGGTCTAGGGGTAAGGTGTCAGGCTTCTATGCTGGCGGCCGGGGTTCAATCCCCGGTCCCGGCAAAGATTTATCTGATTATCAAACCCTTCCTTCACCTCTGACAAGACATCTTGTGAATGTGAGGAATGCCAGGCCTCCACCGTGGTTCGGATTCCACGTTAAACTGTAGGTCCTCCATTTCATCTCACAATCACCCTACCATTACACATTATCGTAAGTGCGTACAACCCAAACGGTAGTAAGACGCGGTGCTAATAATAATAATAATAATAATACACCTGTATCTCGAACTGGGTACCTCTGGCTTAGCGTGTAAATGTTCATAGTGCTCAGCTATCCAGGAATCTTCACGTGCTAAGGATCACTTTTCACTAATCATGTCAAGGCTGAGTTTGCCTACAATTTTCGCGACCCACAGATTGGGAACAGAAGATTTATTCACTCTGGTCAGAGTAGGCCATATTTATGGCGAAAGGGGTGTACCAGTAACACGGTGTTCTACAAAATATTTCTTGTCTTCTTTGTCTTGTATGTAACCGCAAGCTAATATATATTTTCGTCACAAGGAATGTTTTTACCTCGAATTATTTGATTTTTTTTTTTTAAATCGGGAAATTCACAATAACGCGTGTCCACATCGCATGTCAAATTGTAAACCACGCAATCTTTTTCATTAAAGGCGGAGAAGGGGGGAGGGGTGGAGGCAATGGACATTGAAATTACAAAAACCGAATAATGTGTGCCTATTTAAATAAAACTGGTTCACTTGAAGTAACTCTCAAATAAAATGCTCATGCAATTATTTCTTCTCGTGTAGTAATTATTAGCGTTAAGACGGACCCTGAAGTGCTTTTAAGAGATTTTTTTTATGACGTGAGTTAAAATAATTGTATTCGCCGTATTTTCTTATATTTCTTTTCTTTTTTTAACTAGGTGCGAGTTTATTATTTGATTTTAATAGCCTATTATAAAGTGACAAGATCGTTCAAGTGTTTATATACTACGGTTATTTATCCGACCCCCTTTTATTCCATTCGGATTTATAAGCGGAGAAACAGTGTTTGTAATTACACTTGATTAGATTAATAGTGTTTAAGCTTTTATATTCTCACCATTTTATGAGTCATTATTGTTTGTCTTGAAGATTGATAGCAAACAAAAAATATTGAGTACTGTTCACTTGATAAAGGCTCATATAGGAATAGACTACTAAGGATACAAATAAATTCACGATATTCATCGTACAAACATGTTGGTGTCTGTGTATATTATTTGGAAAGCAAACACATATTTTACAAGTTATTTTAAAGTGTTTGGCTTATCGGAATTCTGAAGGATTAAAAACCTCACATTTTGAGTACATATGGGTTGAATCCAATATTTATCTAATCCGCTTCTTAAATTTTCTTCCGAATTTTGAATATAAATTCGAATCCTTGAATCTTAAAGAATATACAATTTTGTTAAAATAGAAATATTTAAAATATAATTTAAAAAAAAATTGTTTAAGTTTAAGGCTTGATAATACAGACAAAATCTATTTTGTTTGGTCAAAAAGCGTAATCTATATTAATACGTAAAGTATGAAAAGTTAAACGGCCTTCTCCATACCATTCAGTACGAGCTGTCTCAGGCCCGTCATGTATTCCAAAACAACTTACATTTCACACCTCTACCACCCATTCGCAAACAACTTTGAATACCACTTTTTTTTAAATTGCCCTTCTAAATTAAACCCTTTTTTTACAACTGTTGCGTGATGCTGTTTGATGTATTAAAGCTTCATCTATTTCATTTGTTGAACATCTATCATGAGCATAGCGGCATTAGATTAGAAACCTTTTAAATGAAGACAAAACGTTGTCATTAAATTCCATGACACATTCGACAAATATTCAGGAACTGTTGGTTGATATTACCATGTGAAGAGAAATAAACTCTTTATTTTTCTACTGGAGATTTTTTTTTATTTCGGCGAACAAAAATGTGTTGCTATAATAAAAAAATTAAAAAACTTACCTTAACTCGCGCTAAATCCCCACCTAAATGAACACAAAATATGTGTAACGCCTATTGCCACTATTTCTGGCTGCCTGGATATCTATACTGATGCGGTAGTTGTGATGAAGGTAGAATTTTATAAATGCGGTACGATAAATAGTTGGATATGAATAATTCGTAGTTAGGGCGATTTTACCTTTTTCATTTGGCGTGGAAATGCAGAGCCATGGGAACAAACAGTTATCTTTAAGAATTTGTATTATTTTGCAATTTTCTTTTCGGAAACGGTTTGTTCAAGAATAGAAGCATTTTGATTAAGTTATACTTTTTATATAAACACCTCCTCTATAATTTTAACAGTGATCAAATATCGATAAAATTGACATTTTTTTGATAGAAAACTGCCGGCTTCATAACAAAAAATAAGAAAATGTAACACCTAATAAACATCAATACATTATCTTAGGAGGGGTGTTGAAATTATTAACATAAACATTTCATTAGTTCTCGAGAAAACTGATATTTCCAAACGTATGATTTTTCCGCAAGACCTGTCTGGGAGCTAGCGCCATCTACAGTTTCCGTGATCCACCTGTTCTTGTTGGTGCGGAAGGATACTTTGGTCGGTTGTGAAGCCACGCCACGCCACACCTCTCACTCACCATCCCACAAATTAGGTCTTAGGGCCAGTTTCATAGTCAAATTTAGTACGCCTTAAGTGCGGGGCTACACTAAATACAAGACGACTACTACCTAAACTCGAATGGAATGGGCCGTTCTCGCTGAGGAATCTGGCCCATTCCATTCTGGTTTAGGTAGGTGTCGTCATGAACTTAGTGTAGCGCCGCACTTGAGGCGTACTAGATTTGACTATGAAACTGGCCCTTAGACTTGCACTCGAAAGGGCTAAGGGCCTTAACTAAATTCATTTGTCTACACTGCGTCTCACTACCCATTTTGGGTGATACATATATGTGTTAGTTACGCATTGTACAGTAGTCCCATGTCTTCTTTGGTGCTGACTGACAGCTGACGGCTTTGAAAAGTTACCAAACCAAATTATGTATCCCTACGCCGAACCATATGATCTGCAAAAACATGTTTTTAGCAGCTGTCACTTCTGACGGTCAAAATTTAGGTATATACCTAAATGTTGACTGTCAGAAGTCAGCTGTGAACTGTCAGTCAGCACCAAAGAAGCCATGGGGCTATTGTTTTGAGGATGAAGAGGGTAGAATTTAGACTAAAGATACCCGCATTAGCATGGAGAAGGGACAGTCACTGTTAGTATACCCGGCAGGAATTCAAATCTTTATTTCCTTTGTTACACGTAATCCTGTCTTAACCTGAAAGTGACGCGTTAGACTATCCACCACCGACATGTTGCTCTGTTGCTACGACACGCTAGTGTGCGGGTTATTAAAGCCTTGGATATTTTTTGGAGGAGGATGTGCACCCGCATTAGCATGGAGAAGGGGGGGGGGGAACCATTTAAATTCGGCGCACCCGGCAAAATATCGAACCTATACATCCCCGTAATCGACAATCCAGTATAAATGTGGCGAGACAAACGCCGTAGACAACTTGTCCGCCGTTGCGTATTTTAACTAACATTTTTATTTTATACCTCAAATAGAACTGAAATGTTTTTTTCTCCTAGCTTATTTCTTATAAGGTGATGAGTCAGAACTATATAAAGGGAAGAATCCGCTTCGGTGGTATATGGTGAGGGGTGTCACTCTCGCAATAGATTGGATTGCCAATGGCCGGGAGACAAGGTGTAATGATATGGAATTATACATATCAATAATTTATTATTTAAATCTATATTCAAAATTACGATATTTAATATTCGAGCGGGTAGTAAGATTTATTTGTGTAGAGCTGTCGAGTTGAAAGGTGTGGTGAAATCCTTCTACGTCTCTGTTTAAAAAGACAACGCACTTTCTGTAGAAAGAGACGCACCTGGATGACCTCACCCCTTTTCTTGTAGGAAGCTTCGAGAAGGAAGTGTCGCTTGATATAGCCCTTCAAATGCGCACATCTACTCACTACTGGCGATCCTTCCTTCGCGACAAGAACACGGATAGCTAACATTCATTTAACGCAATAGTCGGGCTTTTTTTTAAATCAAAAATATAAAATGCGTGTGATATCTAGCTAAAAGTAAAACAGTTCATTCATTTAAGACATAATAAAATACTATAAAAATAAAAGAAATACCAGAACTTTTAATTTATAAAATAATTAATTATCACAATAATGTCGCCCTAATGATGGCATATAGACATTTCTTATCAGGCTAGCGTTTTAATTATTACAAAGGGCTCGAATCCCGGTCGGGCGTAGTGGTGATTTTTCATAAATGGCTTTCTACTCTCCCTCCACGCAAATTTTTCTACTTTATTCCTCAAATTCAACATTCCCTCTAACACGTTAGTGTAATTAGTTCATATACGTACAGCCCGAACGGGTAGTAAGATGCGGTGACAAAAAACGAAACGAAAAAATCTCGCAACTCCACGCCTCTGTCTGTACCACCTGTGCCACGGGCGGTTCTCTCTGCTTTTTCGATCTCGTGTCCCTCTCACCAGTTAAGAATATCTGGAAACTTTCTAATTCACGTCGGATGGTGTGGCGGTACGCGTTGTCTCTCATGATTGTGTCACCACGGGCGGTAAGGTAAGGTGTTAGATCGAGGTGTCGCGCGGCACGGCACAAGCGTCATATATGGGGCCCAGGGGTGGACAGTCTTGGGGACACCTCTAGGAAACTGGGGGAATATTCTAAGAACGATCATAAAGTTCAGAAATGACATTATTGAGAACACCCCGAAGAAACTGGAAGAATATTCCAAGAACGATCGTGGAGTGCATACGTGGACATTCTTGAATAGACCTCGAGGAAACTTGAGGGATTTTCCAAGAACTATCATGGAGTGCATACGTGGACAGTATTGAATATAGCTCGAGGAAACTGGGGAATAGTCCAAGAATGATCATAATGGAATCAAGAGGTTGGCACTCTTGGGGAAACCTTGAGGAAACTAGGAGAGTTGTCCAAGAACGATGATGGAGTCCTGAGTTTTACATTCTTGAGGAAACTAGAAGACTTGTCCAGCAATTTGTCTATGTCACTTGGAACAACATCAAGCTCGTCTAGTCTGGTTGGCCAGTGATGGAATGGTTGGGGTTCGACGGATCACCCTAACGGGTAGTAAGATGCGGTTCTTTTTTATGATTATTATTGTTTTGGAGAAACGACACCTATTTCCGCAACTCTTCAAAATAATTGATATTATTTGTCCATACAAAGTTTGCGAATAAATGTAGTCATATATCGTCTTTAATGCCTTCCACAATTTATTTTTCTCCCCAAAACAGTTTTAATATGACGGGAGCACATTGGAAACCCTGACTGACGGCCATTAAGGGTTAGGCGTTTATTTGGGTCGCACCTGTGTACTTCGGTCAGGAGAGATATCGATGCGCGATGTAGCTTAGAGAGTTATTAACTCCGTCAAAGTAGGAGGAGTTGTTTTAGATAATAATTACGACTTTTTCCCTCTTATAGAAGGTTTAAAAATGTGGAAACTAGCTCGAGTTTTTTTTCTCTCTCTTTCGTGTGTACAGTCTGTATCATAAAAATACTAAACTTATCATAGTAATATTAAACTCGACACCATTAGGTAAGTTAAGACTCCAAAAACCAACTGGCTCCGCTATTAATATTTTTTATTTTCACTGGCGTTGACGTGAAGTCTTATTGAAATGTGTCACACTTTTCTGTTTAAAGATAGTTTAGCACAATGTCTTCCTTTTTGAGTTTAAAACGTTTTTCAAATGGTTCCAACCTTGTTCGCGAACATGCAAACACTTCAGTAAAAATAATGAGAAGAAAATTACATGTCATTATCACCGCAATTATTTCGGCGTAAGTCAGGTTGTGGGTTGTTTTTTTCTCTAAGAAAAAATAGCACGGTGGTGTGTACTTAGTACAGGAAATGATCCTGTGCATTATACACACTTGGTCACGAGGAATATAGCCTAATTATTTTTGAAGAACTTAAAAATTAATATTAAGGTTTGAGAATACAATTATGAAGTTTACATATTGTTTGACTGCACTTCTCACTCACTACAGTAATTCGTTTCTAGAAAGTATTATATAAAAAAATTATCTACCCATAATATAAAGGATTAATTTAATATAAGTGAGATACAATCCGGGGCAATCTAGTTTATTATTATTTTTCGTAAAGAAGGCAAGATTAAGGATAAATTCGCAGGTACACTTTAATTTAGTACAAAATAGAACCTTCTTTCTCTTTTTTTTTATTATCATTTTAACAAGGATGTTATATAAGGTCCTAGGCTCTAATTTAAATGAGTGGGATTAAGGTGATAGCTAGAATATGTGTGCCCACATTCGCGTATAGAATGGTTGGAAAACCACATGGGTAAAATCACCCCTCTCGGGTGAGATCAGAACTTCTCCCTTCAGTGGCAATCCAATCTATGGCGAGCTCGACGCGTGCTATCTCGTGGCTACCGATGCGGGTGTGAAAATTTTGGAAAATAACGGCGTTTACGTCGAGGGTAAATAGTTTGGGGAACTTTATGACTTACTAGTAGGTGAAGAAGAAAGTTAAACGTCTTCATAAAAATAGCTTATGTCTACGTTGTTTCATATTTAGATTAGTGGTTGCTCCTTCATGTTTGATGTATGCATGGTATATATAACATATGAAGGTGTGTGTTAATAAAACAAATGCGTATAACCTGAACGGATAGTAAGACATGGTGCTAATAATTTCAATTTCATTTTCCTTTATTATAGTGCTGGCCAACAGTCGTAAGACCTATAACAGGCCAGCACTGAAAAGTGCACAAATACCTTACAAATACATATATTTACACGAGAAAATAATATAAACAAAAATGGCTAAATAATGTTGTATAATGATTAATAGTTATTAAAAAAAAGTAATTAATAATTATGAAAATAAAAAATAGCAATAATAACAAATATTTAAAGATGGGTTAAAAGTAGTAACAATATGCAAATAATAAATCAGAATATTGTAAATTTAAATATTATAGGCAAAACCTCTACATAATTGATATGGGATTTCCTTTAATAACACTCTTGGGTTTATCTTTTCTTTTATGATAGAAGTCGAATTCGACAAATCTAGAATTGGCCTATACCTATAGGGCTTACCTTATAAGAGCTTTTGGGAAAAAATTATTTTGGATTACGAGAAGCCCAGGAAGGGATATGAACGCCTACACGATCAAGGGCAAATTTGCAATAAATTTTTCTATTAAATATATTAAAAACAAAAAGGGTATCACAATAAAGTCCACGCGAGAAGAGAGTTTGGAGCCCTAAGAGGTTTCGAATTCTGTCATAATCATAATAAATCCGGTTACTAAAGTATTTATCATAGCACGCAGCAACAAATTTTCTTTGGACGTTTTCCAAACTAAGAGAGTCAGTTAAGGTAATGGAATTCCAAGCAACAACAACATATTCTAACTTAGATCTAACAATAATAATAATAATAATAATAATTTAAAAAATGAACAGATTCTCTCCCCTTTATTTAGTTCTGATTTCTTCCTTTATTTCATTTTAAAAGGTACAATTATGTGAAGAACTGTGTGTTCGATATCTATTTATTATATACATTTTATGGAATAGATTTTAATCATTACATTAAAAGAATATAAATATAAGTATGGTCACGATTTTTTTATTTTTAGCACCACATCTTACTACCCGTTCGGGCTGTACGCGTATTCTATGTAGAGTCTACGGTAAGAGATTAGAAGATTTTCAATGCAAACATTAGTTAACAGTAACTAATGTGGAAATGTTTTTTTAACAATACTATATTATCATTCAAAAATAATAATAATTCCCTAAGGATTAATGTTTAATTTCCTTTTTCGTAACTTAATTGAAATAACAAATAAAACTATTGTTCATATTATAACTGGCCAAAAATAATTTTTTTGTAGCTTAAAGAAAGAGCTATACAAAATATTAATTTCAAAATAAAACGTTTTTAATTTGATAAACACATGCTCATGTACACAACTGAACATGGTTTCATGACGTCATCAACCGCCCTGATTTCATCAAGTTCGCGATCTTAATTTATGAAATGAAGGCAGCCATTTAGAAGCTCTCGCTTGTAAAAAAAATTTAATTGATCCAAAGACGCCTCTCCCACAAAAAAAAATGCAAACAGTTATTTTCATAAGTTCATGTATAAATAATGTAAAAACAGTTTTAAAAAAATTTAGCAGTTAAAGTTTTGACTGCCAAAATATCAACTCAAAATATGGTCTAACAGATAATATGGTTTTGCGTATGGATACATGAGAATAGATCTTATAACTTCCGTTAGCTATCACTTGCCTACATCCCTACTGTAGCTGGAGTATACTACGCTAATGTGCTATGGATGAGGAAGGTTGCATTTAAAGGAAGTGTACTCACATTTTCGTGGAGAAAGAGTGTAAAACCATTTAGGAAAAGCAACTCTCAGTACACCCGGCAGATATTCGAACACCGATCTGCCCGTCTAGTCTACTCCGAGATTGGCGCTTTGGCTTAGACCATATGGCCACTGAAGCTGGGTGTCGAACTTTTGTAATATATGACCAAGAGTAATAAATAGGCGCCGGCCATAACTTTGCCCAAATAAATAATCGATATCATTGTTTTAATGTCGTGGTTTCCAACCCGTCACAAACTGCTACGTATTAGGCCACGTAAGTCCCTAGTGTTGCGAATAGAGTGTATAGCCTACTACGTGCAAATAATATACGTATTCGCGAATGAAAAATTACATGCTCCTTGCAACCCATAATGTATTATTAAATTATTAATAATTGTGGCCGAGGGGGAGAATACCTCGCAAAAGGTACCATTTTTTAAACTTTTTTTCTGTTGTTTTTTTTCGGGAGTAATGGGAAACATATGTAGTCCTTGCGAAAAGATGGTAATCTCATCTCATATTGTAAACTCTCGTGTAGCAGGGAGCATGTATCGTTGATTGTCGGACATGTGTCGAGTTGTTAATAGTATCATGCATGCGTGCCTCGAATGCGGCTACATATGTATATATATATGTGTGTATATAATACATGTGTCGGTTTGGAGGCAGGTGGGCTCGAAGGCTAGTTTTGAGGAAACACTCTTTGAAATAGTTACCCCCCCCCCAACCCACTTCTCTCTTACGTAGATTAAAAACAAGTTTATTGCAGGTGTCAAAAACGGAGCATGTGTGGATGATCTTTTCTCCCTTTTGGTTTGCGTGTTAAAAGGACCGTTGTTGGTTGGTTGGACAATGTTTTTTTGTTTCTTATGTATATTAATATATTGTTTTGAGTTTTTTTCTGGTCTCGCTTGTCAATCAACGATACAATTTTGAAGAATGTTTTATTGGTTCGTTTATCCAATTTATTGCATTTTACAGGCGTGATTATGTGAATAAATAATTATGATGCTGTTATCTTCTAAGTATTTTTACAAACGGCTCTCTTTAACTTCTGTTTTGAATATAAAATCCATATTTTAAATTTTAAAATCTTTAAAATATATTAAAATAAAAAATTATTTTATTTATAAAATTTATTTCGTGCATGAAACAAAACTTCCTCGATAAGAGTTTCGGCGACGCCGGATATTGATTTATATTTTTATTTTGTCACATTGATTACTTTATATGATTGTATACCCGCATCGGTGGGCACATGGACAACGGCTTCAAGCTAGACTATTCTGGTTTGCTGGTTACTTGAAGTTCGGGTTTCGAGTCCCGACCGGGTGAAATGAAGCCGGTTCTTCTACCCTAAATGGTTTGGCACTCTCCGTGAAAATGTGGGTACATCTCTCTCAAATATACCCTACCCATCCCTCCTGTATGAATATTACTTAATTCGTATAATCATCTCGGGTTATAACACTCGTTGAAGCTGGATTTATAATTATATATATATTGTTTTGGTGTAAGTTGAAGTGACTTTTTAAAAATATTAATTTACTCTTAGAATTTTTTTTTAATTTTTCAAAGTTTTACGTAAGTATGTGTAGATTTTGTTTAAAGAACTTATCAGGCCCACACCGCTGGTCACATGCTCCAAGACGTCTGGCTCGCGTTTGACTGGATTGCTGGCGACGAATAAGGTTGAAGTTGAATGCACTGGAGCTTGTGCGTGTGATTTATCGCTGTAGTTTTTCCGTCCTCTCTCCATACTACCGTCTTCATCCTTACCCCATTAAATTAAGTCGTTAAAAACTCCGGCGGAAAATTGAATAACTAAACAAAGTTTCTTAAGGCCCTAATTAGAAAATATTTATTCAATCTCACATCGACATTTCCTAATAATGATGGTTTTTTTGCTTTTTTTAATAAATTCTGGGCTCTGCGTATTACTACCCGCTCGGGATATCTGATTATTTAAACTAAGGAGATATAGATCTGAGGATGGGAGAATATTAGAGAAAGTGCAGGTCCCTCATTTGCTTAGATAAAAAGTGAGAAACTATTCAGGAGAAGAAGAAAACATCGATACACTCGACTGGGGATTTGAACCCCGTCTTAATAAAACCAGACAAGATGAGATTTATGCCTTTGGGGCCCCGTGCCCAGCAGTGTGGGTCATTACATAAGTTTATTTGGTTATTGGAGAGGGAAATAAGGTGGAGGGGGGGTGGGGACAAAAGACAAACCAGATGCGAACTATCCAGGAATTGAAACAGTATCCCACACTGAGTCATTTACACTTTGAACACACACAAGGGAACGCTGCACCTAACCTAAAAAAAAGCCTCCGTACTCACAATAGGCATGTGATATGTTTTACGGTCATTATCTTACCACATAGTTTGTGACAGTTTTTGTTTTCATTTGTTTTCTCTGTTTCTTTTCATGTTGGTTTGAACCGCGTGTGGTGTTCGATGCGGTATGCAGTATGTAAGTACCTTTAATTAAATTATTCCCGCTCCCTATTTAAGCATTATGTTGTGTAATTATTATAAAATAAGTAACTAAGGAACTTTTTAAAAGAATAGTGGACCAGCATGGATCAAATAAACTACAGTAAGTACCCGCAGTGATGGCCAAACTGTCTAGAGCATCAGACTCCCGTTGCACTGTATGGTCATTATATGGTTCTACAATCCTATTTTTACTCTAATACAAGTGTATAATAATCTAAAATGATCCTTTCTATCCTTAAGCAGGGTCCTAACTCACCGGGAAAGCAAGAGAACTATGCATAATATAGTAAAAACACTGGGATATTTGTTAATTTGGTACATTTAACTGAAATAGTAAAATTGTAGGTTTTGGATTGACTAAAAAGTTTACTTAAGAATCAAGCTCGCTTATCCAAATATATCTTATCCCTCAAACAAGGGTTGTGAAGTGACAGAAGATGTATTTCCTCATAATTCTCAAATCATTCTCTTATAATTAAACATAAGTTACGTGACTTCATACTTAACACTGCGGGGCCCGCCCGGGAGGCGGCCGCCAGTCAGTTTGATAACAAATTTAATATTTTAGTACTCTTTTCTTCCATCTAAGCTGCCTGAAAAAATTGGAATTTTTTCCCTGAAAAACACAGAGAATTTGGTAGTACAAAAAAAAATTGATAACCAGGATTGTGATTAAGAAGTTAATAACCCTTAAATCTTTTCTCCAACAGTTATATTATATGCTTTACCTCATTACGTTTCTTTGTTCCACTTTGTCCAAGGTTTTCCATATTATTTTACGGGCATGTAGTTTTTATGTCAAGGGTGCATGTTTGGTGAATTTTAAATTAAAATGGGACTTTTATTAATTAAATTTCCCTCCTTCACTGCATTATGTTGTTGAGAACTTCACTTACATTTTTAAAAAGTGGCATCACCACACAAAATTCCAATTTAATGCGCGCGTGCGCACACACACACACACACACACACACTGAATGAACACCATATTCCACCACATTGCTTATTTACTAACTAAATTCTAAAATGGGCTAACCATTCAGCCATCAACTTATCACTTTTAAATGGGGAGTCCCAATTCCTCTTAACGATATAATTTTATGGATTTGCCAAGAAACGAGTCCTTACCAACCGCTACCGACTGAGCTAAGATGTCTGATACTAGCTTTGTTGATAGCAGATATCACACCAATCCAATTTTCATAAAAGGGTATTTTATATATAACAGCTAGAAAAGTTACTAGATTTACCTTCACTTAGTCATACGTCAAGTCTTATGATCTGCAACAGTCACTTTTGATATATATTATAATTACCTCTAAAAATATAAAACTATTAATATAGTCAAATGTTATCAATGTTGGTTTCAAAATACGTTTGTATTTTGTAAAAGACTTTCCTATTAAAATTGGATTGTAGTCGTTTTGATTGAATTATATATTATATAAAATAAAGTTGGTTTTTGTGAGAGGTTGCTAATTCACACCATGCAATTAAGACGATTAGCCCTTTTCATTTGGCGTGGAAATTCAGAGTCCTGGGAACAAACGATTATCTTCAAGAATTTTTATTGTTTTTCAATTTTCTTTTCCGAAATGGTTTGTTCAAGATTTGAAGTATATTGCTTATGTTATACTTTTTATACACACACTTCCCCTATAATTTTAACAATGGTCAAATATAAATAATTTCTACTTTTTTCAATAAAAAACTGCCCGTTGCATAACAAAAAATAAGAAAATGTAACCCATACTAAACATTGATACATTATCTAAGAAGAGGTGTTGACAATATTACTATGAAAATTTCACTCGTTCTAGATAAAACCGATATTTCCATACGTTTGATTTTTCCGCAAGACCTGTCTGGTAGCTAGCGCCATCTTCGTTTTTCGTGATCCATCTGTTCTTGTTGGCGCGGGAGGATACTTTGCTCGGTTGTGAAGCCACGTCATGTCTTTCACCCTCCCACCCACCATCCCACAAAATAGGTTTTAGACTTGTACTCTACAGGGTCAAAGGCCTTTAAGTTACGTTGCATTGTCTAAAGGGGACACGAAAAAAAGTCCGTGTTTATAAATTGCTCCAGTAGAAACATAGGGGTAATCTTTTTTTTTTTTTTNAACATAAGGGTAATTTTTTTTTTTTTTTTTTTCCCCTAGTCTAAAGATTTCAAATTGTCTCACCCGAGTGAGGTAAAGGAGGGGTGAAGAGAAACTAATGCTGAACCATCGTCAAATTTCTCTCCTCAGAGGAAATGTGTATTAAAGAGACCCATTAGGGTTGGCCTGTCGACAGATGACGCCGCGTCGCAAGGAGACCTAGATTCATAGACTCGAGCTCATCCCATCCCGTGTTACCCTGAGCCCCACCCCTCCCCCAACACACCGTGTTTCTGAAACCCTTCCGCTCCAAACTGAATACCTTCCCATCGGCCCGTGACGGCACAAGAATTCTTCTTAGTCGCTCTGTCATAGATCGGCGACGGAGAGAGGGCCGATTAAACACTTGGGTGTGTGTGTTTAGACATACATCTTCAAGAGCATGTGTTCCGGATAGGATGACTATACTTATCTTAATGTGTTGAAGGTAAACTTGACTCTCCCTCCCCCCCCTGCCAATCCGTCCCCATGATATGGTTTGAAATGTCGACTGAGTCTCATCGAGAAAATTTGATTCAATCCTGGGAGGTTTCTCTTTAGCTTGGTGGCGTGGCGTGTTTCCAGGGTAAGCACAGCATGTTATAATAAATATGTGTGTGTGTGTGTGTTTTTCACCCACTATCTCCTCATTTTACCAATAGGCTCTTATCTACATTTGCGAGTGTGTTAATGAGTAATGAGAACAATTCACAGGTACAATTTAAACTAACTCTTTCTATTCTGACAACACCCCACGTCACGTCATTACATTCTAATACTAAGTATTTCTACTGATAACAGTTTAGAATGACAGAACATATTATGTGCATTTTTAATAACTTGATACAGTCAATTCGTATAAAGGGAATGAACTCTGGAGTCACGCTTGTCAATCATGAGGTAAAATCGATTCCACCAACGAGGCTGGATACAAATCTGTTTAAAACGCTTAACCGCCCATGTGTGATACGTCACAATACCCACGGAGGTGTCCAAGATCAATACACAATTTCACAATTTAGCTTTTTTCTAATATTCTCAAATTGTTGTTTAATTTATGATTGACTGAGCCACCTAACACAATAAAAAACATTTTCATTAACGGATGTTCACAATATTATCGGTTAGGTTTCTAATAACATTTTCAAATAGATCACGCATACTACAACCTCTAACGCTAGAATCGGATCCAGCCCGAATACATTCGATTCGTGAATCTTTCTCCCTTCACCTTTCTGAATTCATAAACCCTAGCGCGAGGGATGCAAAGTGTTCAAGAATAGAGCAGTCAAAGTTCGTCTATTAATACGAATCAAGTCACGTCAACCATTTTGACTTGAACCCCACTTTTCATCTTTTCTTTCGATGAGTACTAGAGATGAAGAATAGGTAATTGAATCCCAGAGAAAGAGAACATATTTGTTAAGTATTTAATGACAATATTTATGTATTATCTGAACTAAATAATATCAAAGAGCCCTGATTTTAGGGATATTTTTTCATTCAACCACCAAGCGCTATAGTTGATACGTGAGTGTTAAAAGAAAACTGGAATCGGTGTTATTGCATTATCGTAGCTCATGTTATGTTTCGGGTGTTAACGTCCGTGGGATCAATTAAATTGAAGTACTGACTTTAAAACTTGAGACTACTTAATTGCATTCGTTTCATTTAAATACGTGTCATCAATTTGATTCGGAAATTGAAGGAAAGCTCTCCGTCTCACAATAAAATATAATAAAATACAATACAAGTATCTTCTTAGGATGGAAATTGAGGTCCTCGACAGCGTCTTAGCAGCGGGGGCCTATAACCAAGCGAGAGAACCAAAAAACGAAACCTCCCTCGTTTCGTTCATCCGTGCCGTCGAGGACGATCACGCGGAGAATCTATTCTTGTTGTCATCGTCGTCTAGCGTGCCTGAATACAGTCGAGCCGAGGCGATAAGAAGGGAGCTGGAAGATTTGTGAATTGCCAGTGTATAGATAGATTACAAGTTGGATGATAAAGACCGCGCTTTATTTAACTTCTTTGGCTCTGTTAGATGAGTCGTGGGGGAATCTTTTGAGAGTGCGAGAGACCCTGCGCGCCGTTACTTATCTCCCCGGCCACTTGGTGCGCCGCGGTCGCTATAAATTTGTAACGTGAACGTGTGTAATTTTGTCGCGACTCGGGATGCGCAGGGTCGTACCAAGGGTTAGGGGGAGTGGCTTGGTGGTTCAACATACCCCATCCCACCCCACTTCCCTCCTCACTTCTTTTTCACTCTAGAAATGTTTATATATATTTTTTTTTATCCTGTAATTTTTTGTATTTTTTATAAGAAACAAAATAATTTTTATAAATAAATATATATATTAATTAAAGGTTTTTATTGTTCTGAGTGGGGATTTGATGTTTTTAAAAATAATCCTTTCCAACTCCTATTGGTGGACTTCTTTACAAACTCTCCCTCCCCCTCTTTTCCGCATAACCTTCTCCCCCTGCCCCAATTTTATGTTATAGATATGGATTTAAGAGCCCATCTAATGGCTGACCAACCGAAATATTAGATAGCTACATGATTACGCTTGAACCAGAAATTACATCGAAGGGCGTTTAACTACATTCTTCATTTGACAAAACTGATATTTAGACCAGTTTAATAGTTTATTTTAAAGTGTGTATTTTTAATTTTATTGTATTTAAAAAAATATAACCAAACAGTTTCATTTGTCTTAATTCTACTGGTATTTTTAAAGTATAATACAGAAAACCACACCATGATGCTGCATCTGTTTCCAGCTACAGATACTAATCACTTTCAACAACTGTACCCCTCTATTATGTTCAAATCACGTCCTTTTTTTTTTGTCAAATTGTTTTTCTTTTCTTTTTGGCACTACGTTATACTACCGGTTCAGGGTATACGTATATGTACTAACTACGAGGTTCGAATCTTGGTCGAGTGAACTGAGGGTGGTTTTCCTAAATGGTTTTCCATTCTTCCTCCACGCAAATGCGGGTTCATTTCCTCTAAATTCAACCTTACCTATTTCTAACCCATTAGTGTAGTTAGCAGTTAAGCGTATAACCCGAACGGGTAGTAAGACCAGGTGCTAAATAAAAAAGTTATGGAGTCCTAACTTATATCACTATGGCCCTATGTTTAAATACAATCTACGTCATAGTGGAACCATGTAAGGTAATGGATTAAATATTCAAGCATCTATAGTTGTTAATAACAGATATAGGCGGATATAAATATCTTATTCTTTGAATTGAAAAATGGAACTTTGGCACGGTAATCGAACCCGGGACATTCAGCTTATTATGTCACTGCTCTTACTATGAGCTATCCAGAACTTATTCCGTGCTCACGATCGTTTTTCACTCATATTTTATTATATCCTGGATAGCTCAGTGGTAAGAGCACTGGCGTACCAAGTCAAAGGTCCCCGGGTTCGATTACAGTGTAATTTTACAATTTAAAGAACATGTAAGGTAAGCTTGATACCATTCAGGGTAAACAAAGGGTACAAATTTTATATAATTGAATCTCAGGGAAGGGGATGTATTCCTAAAGGCTCTTGGTTATAATATTAAAGTTTTAACAAATCTGGTCCACAATAGACGCGTCGTTTGTGACACATTCAACCACCAAGTGCTGGGGTCACACTTCGTTGTACCCCAGTTGAGAATGTTTCTGGTTTTTACGTCTTAAGGATAAGCTTAATTGAAGCTTAAATTTTTAAAAATTGAATAGGTATCTCGCTTTAATTCGTTTCATTTAATTGGTTGGAAAACTTTATACCAATTCTTTAATTGAGACTAATTAAAGACTAGCTCGTTCTGATTTCACGTGAAATAATTAGTTCTATATATTATATTGTTTTTCTTGTCGGAGTCTATCCGACTCGTGCATACGGAAAATACTTGAAACACTGCTACCAACGGTACAGAAGGGCTGTGGTATTTTGATAGAGCTGATTTGTTTTGCGTCGTTATTTTGTTTTGTAATTGATTCATCAGTAACATAATTATAAGTATTATGTATATATGGAGTTTTATGTTCCCATACCCATTTAATAGAATTTTTAAAATAGGCTTTTAAGAAATAACTTGCATATAAGATATAATTCACTTAAATCCAGAACACACACAACACCTAGCCCCCAGCCTTTAATTCATCAGTGTGAAAGGGTAAACACACAGGAATCAGGAATCGAAACCGGGATCCTTAGCTCAATAGACAGAAACAATACCAACTGATCTAAGGTGTCTGACAGGTGATTCACTAATTACGCTGATGTGCTAAGTATGAGGCAAGTCAAATTTAGAGGAAGCGTGCCCGCAGTTTTGGGGAGCGAGAATGATAAACCGTTTAGGGAAAATACACTCGGTACACCTGACCGGGATTCGAACCTTGATCTCCCCATCATCGACCGCATTCCATTCTGTTGCGAGAGTGACACCTCGGACCATTGTACCACTGAAGTGAGGTTTCTAGGTATTGATATTGTCTTTTAAAAGTGACAGCTGCGGATCATATGACTTGACGTATAAATACTTGAAAGTAGATCTAGTTGGATGACCTGGTGGTCTAGATGTCAGACTTCTTTGCTGGGGGTCCGGGGTTCAATCCTCAGTTCCGGCACAAATGTATCTGATTACCAAACCCTTCCTTCACCTCTGACAAGACGTGTATTAATCACAACTTGTGAATGTGGGGAATGCAAGGCCTCCACCGTGGTTCGGATTCCACGTTAAACAGTAAGTCCTCCATTTCCTCTCACAATCACCCTACCATTACACATTAGCGTAAGTGCGTATAGCCCGAACGGGTAGTAAGACGCGGTGCTAGTAATAATAATAATAATAATAATAGATCTAGTTACTCTACTATCTATTAAATAAGGATCTTCCTATGAATATTGGACTATACCTGATTAAAGGCCCTCGAACTTGATAAGGGAGAGGGGGGAGCATTAGTGCTTAGCTGGCATTCTCATTTGGCGGTGCCCTGATGAGAGAGGAAAGATATATAATATATAAGGCGCTACGTCCCGGGGAATTAACTGCAGAGTCATCTGTGGATCATTCATACGTCGCTAGGTGCGATGGGAGGGAAAATACATCGGAATGGTCTTTGCCCTAGAGGTACCTTATTATTATTATTATTATTGGTTCTGTCTTACGAGAGGTCCATTCCTTTTATCAATAAACATAGACCGCCAATCAGCCTTGTCCTCTGCCTCCTTCCTAAGCTCCTCTTTCCCTCAACCTTTCCTTCTATGACGTCGTGCAGAGGACAGTTCCTCCCAAAGATGTGTCCGATCCAGTTTGCTTAGTAGCGAAGAATCACATCCAAAATGATTCTCTTATCACCCACTTTTCTTAGGACTTTATTTTTCATCCTGTATGTCCACCTAATCTTCTCAAGTCTTCTCCATCATCACATTTCAAAGCTCTCCGAGTATTTCTTTTCCATCTTCCTGAAAGTCAAAGTTTCTGCTCCATACAGCACGTGGCTTCAAATGTATTATTTCATCAGTTTCTTCCTCAGTTCTAAACTCAGCCTTCTGGTTAGCATCATCATCTTCTTCTTGTTGAAAGGTTCCTTGGCATTGACGATCATCTCCCTAATTTCCTTGGTACATAAGGCATCCTTTGTCATCAGGCTTCTCAAGTTCTTGAACTTCTCTATGTTTTCCAACTCCAGGCTTCCAATTTTGATTATTACCCACTCTTTATTTTTTTGAAATCCCATAAATTTTGATTTCTCAGTGTTTTTTCCATTCCGTATATTTTCCCCTCTCTCAACCAGCCGGTCCATCATTTCTTGAAATTAATTTTTGGGCATTAAAGCTGTTTTGCTAGATAGCCAAAATATATTGGGGACTAAATAATTTTATAATCCACATTAAATTTTTTGTGACCTATACACAACTGTTTTTTTCTTTGTTGACTCAAATTTAAAAAACATCCCTCCTCTTAATAAATATACTATGCTTCCACTGATATTTTTAATCTACATCCTGGCATGAAGTTTCCTACAGTATATATAGTGAATAAACCAAATAGATTGACTTGTAGAAGATTAAATATAAAGTTTACAAAAAAATCTTCAAGATAAAAACAAAATATGACAATGCAAGGCTATTTTTTAGATTTATATAAGAACGTATTGTTATTGTTTTCAAACTTTCCGAATAGAACGTAAATACATTGATGTGAAAAATCCTAGCCTGCCCTGCCGCTACGTCACAGGTAGGCAAAATCGTTAAAGTAAGAGGCAAAGGAATCCATAAAACTATAAAGAACCAATGAGCTGTATTTCTCTTGGCATACTGAGCCAAGAAGTCTTCAGTATAAGAACAAATCCAACCTTTAAAAAAAATGAAAGCCAGTTCTTGAGATACTTGCTAGCGAAGATGATGTTAGATAAGGCTACGTCAGGTGCTCTCCTTTTTATTAATTGGGAGATTAGGCCTTAAACCCTGGCTTCCGTTGGCTTCTTTTTCTTTATTCATGACGTCTTACACGTGTTATTAACGGTTTAAAATAAGGGGTAGAAATTAGAGTTCGAGCACCTGCATTAGCGCCTAGGTGAGACTATGGGGGAAACCAGACGTGATAAATCAAAAATTTGGGG
>CABEEJ010000589.1:118475-129180 GCA_901482245.1 Timema douglasi
AAAAAAAAAAAAAAAAAGCACAAATTGACCACATGACGTAATTGTTGGTAGTTCTGGTTTGTTTACTGTTCTCGCATTGCGATCTGATTGTGAGCTGTCAGACTGCTTTTACTGCCCGAAATGTTCTGACGTCCCAATTAATACATTTTGGTTTTATTAACATGTTGAAATGTGAACCAATAACCCTTGCATAGACTAAACAGTATGTACGGTATTGTATTCTGTTTCTCACTAATAAATCTTCCCTGATCTAATATAGACGTTGCAATAAAGACAAGCTTATTATTTACAATAGTGGGACAAAATCTGCGACCTTTTTTATATCATTATTTCAGGTATGTAACGTGCGTAATTTGAACTGACCGATCATATCAACACACGAATTATTAGCTAACTTAATATCCAAAACAGGGACAACATCCTGCCCCCGAGGAGTTAATTTATCACTACGAAAGGGGAAACTCACATTTCACCAATAATAAGCTTTTCGGGCAAAACAGGAATCGAACCCGGGACCCTTAGCTCAGTAAACAGACACGATACCGACAGAGCTAAGGTGGGGAACTGTTATTATTATTATTATTTGAGGTAGATAAAGTGCAACCTGCTTCGGTGGCTGCGTTGTCTAACACGCTACTCTCGTGATGGATTAGACTGCTGAAGATGAGGAGATTGGGGCTCTATCCCGGTCGGGTGCACCGAGGGTAGTTTTTCTAAGTGGTTTTCCACTCCCCCTCCATGAAAATATAGGTGCATTTCTTCTTATTCATTCCTTCCTAATCCCTAACCCACAAGCGTAATTAGTACACAGGCGTATAACTCTAAAGGGTTGAATGACGGGGTGCCAAAAATATATATAAAAAAGGGCAATTTCTAGACCGACCAATGATATTAGTACACGACTTAATAAACCATTTAAATCTAGAACAGACAACAAACACAACATCCAGCCTCCCAAATCCACCGACGATAATTAAAAAGATCATGCTAGTAATTGAACCCGGAATCCCATAGCTCAGTAAGCAGACACGCTACCGACTTAGCTAAGGTATCGAGCAGTGATATTATTTCTTATTAACATGTTGATAGCTAGTTTTAAGTAATTTTGCTGGTAACTGTATGTATATTGTACCGTTTATTTGTTCACTTTATAACCGAAAAAACAAAAACAAATCTTTAAATTCAATTTTCCCTTTTTTATATTGACTATTTGCTATTTGATCAAGTCAAGGTTTAATGTTTTTATGTAAGTGTTAATTTTATGTAGCTAACTCAATTATAAATTTTTATTCGATACCAGATACCAAGTATTTTGTCCTCTCTTTTTATTTTACTTTGTGTTGCTCAGCGTTTTGTTTTAGGGCAAAGTAGTTTTACCAAGTTAACGAGCCTTTTTGGTATTTGAAACCTTATTCCGTTCAATATACACCTTTGTGAAAGTGAAACCCTTGTTCAGTTTCCAAAGATAAAATACTTTTTCAAGTTTTCTGTTGAAAACCCATCAAATTAAATAGTATACTATGTACGATTAATGTACCTCGGCTGTTCATCAAAACTCCATATCAATTTTTTTTAAATAATGTTCATATTTATTTGGTAAGGAGTAATAAATGATCAAATTAAATCTTCTTTGTTATTCTTTTATTCCCTTCTCCTTATTTGAGCTTTAGTCTTCTAAGACGACATGATTTGGTGTTATATGTTATGCCATCTTCAGGTCTGAATTAATTAGATACAAGAATTCAAAACTATTAATTTAAAAGTCGATTTTAAACTAGTTTCTTAGCTACATATATATCTATTGACTAATAAGCTTTTTAATGAATGTGGAATTTAATATATGCTCATCCTCTCCTGCACTTAAGGTCATTCCACCATGTAGATTTTACTGAACAATTGTATAATTAATTATAAGCTAGCGGCCGGGGTTCAATCCTCGGTCCCGGCACAGATTTATCTGATTACCAAACCCTTCCTTCACCTCTGACAAGACATCTTGTGAATGTGGGGAATGCCAGGCCTCCACCGTGGTTCGGATTCCACGTTAAACTGTAGGTCCTTCATTTCATCTCACAATCACCCTACCATTACACATTAGCGTAAGTGCGTATAACCCGAACGGGTAGTAAGACGCGGTGCTAATAATAATAATAATAATTATTATTATTATTATTATTATTATTATAAGCTAGAAATAGTGATACAATAATATCAAATCATTACACGCTTCACGAGTTATAAGGGGTCATAGTTTCTATTTTAAGCTTTTCAAGTAGGCTACCATTGCTAAGATAAAATTTCAAATTTATGAGACTGAAATTTAGTAGGATCTAGATATTCACATGAGATATACACAATGATATATTCCATTGAAATATTAATATTATTAATATATATCATTGTGTACATCTCATATGAATGTCTAGATCTTACTAAACTTCAGTCTCATACATTAGAAATATCATCTTAGCAATGAAATATCTCATTGTGTAGGCCTACATCTCATAGGAGTTTATAGTTGTACTAAATTTTAGCCCCAAACATTAAAAACTTAACAAGGGTAGGGCCAACGGAAAAAGCATAAAATAGCTAGTTTGACCTCTTAAATGCTAACTAATGAACTGTAATGATTTGAAACAATTGAATCACTGTTTATAGGTATCTTATAATTATAACACTTGTTAAAATTGTGAAATATAATATTAATGGTCGAATGACCTTAACCAAAGTTAATTTTAATTTTGAGAATATAAAAGCTACAATTATAATGGAGCTTCATATTATTTTCCTGTTAAACGGTTCCAAATCTAAAAATAAAACTCGATTTTCTTACGAATAAACTTTTGAAACATCCGTTATAAAATACAATCATATTTTTGCGGCCAACATTGATAGTATTTAACTATTTTATTTGTATTATTTTATAGTTATTGATAATAGGAATAAAAATTGACACCCTCGGATCTAATTAGTTGACGAATTAATAAGCGAGAGAGTATTTAGTTACTTTTTTAGATCTCATATAAGTTTTTTCCTTACTAAACCAGGACTGTGTATAAAATACTCATTTCTACAATAGTGTTACATGTTGGAACCAATAATGATGTTTATTATTGATTATTTCACAAGCTTTGTACATGTTTCTGTGTTAAGTACAGCTGATACCACTTTATGACTAAAATTTCACTTTTGAACACTTATCCGAAGACTATCAAGGCTACAAACTTTCTTTAGATTCTTTATGGTCTTGTTTTTAATTTAGATTGAAGTGTGGGTTTTTAATTTACGTTACATTATACAATAAAGGCGTATTAATAAATTACTAGACGGATGAATATTAACATAATTACTGAGGTAGGTACTCGCTTTTTGTAAGCACGTGTTATCACTGACAAAATAATTACCTTATTACTAGAGATTCTTCATTCCTTCTCCACACTAACGCGTTATCACTAAGGATTTTTCCTTCTCTCTTCACGCTAATGCGTTATCACTAGGGATTTTCCATTCCGTCTCTACGCTAAATCGTTATCATAAGGGAGCTTTTATTTCTTCACGTTAAGGTGCTATCAGTAGGAATTTTCCTTTCCCCCTCCACGCTAACTCGTTATCACTAGGGATTTTTCATTCCCTTTCCTCCACGCTAACTCGTTATCACTAGGTATTTTTCATTCCCTTTCCCCGATTATGCAGGCTTACTTTCTCTTGGATACCTTTATCTTCCCTACTCTTTAAATAAAGCCTTTAATAACCTTGGTGACGTAATTAAAGATAATGTCCACCGCTTGTTTAGTGATCTACCCGACTAAATTATGGACACTGTGTTGGCGTGTAAGTTCTTCTAGCCTCCATTGTTCCTCAAGTAGTAGGCGCCCCCCCATTTTAGCCTCTTCCTAACGAGTCTGACATTGGAGTATCAGTATGCAGGCGAGTAGAGATGGGCCAGGTCGCGTCGCCCCAGACATCCGGCACCCGCGCCCAAAAAACAAAATAAGAATACCTCCGACGGATAAAATACAAAGAGATTGATATCGTCTCAAAGACGAATAATAAAAAAAGCCAACATCACACTTGGCCCGTGTTAGTAATTATTTGAAAACAATTAGAAAATAATTTAGAATTAATGAGGTGCGATCTTGTCTCCGTTGTTCCATTGTGTTCGAAGGTGTCCCTGTTGACGTCGAAACTGTTGTGGGTTTTTTTTAGGGGGAGGGAGTTGTCTTCTGTGCGCTGTGATGCATCTCCACGGCATGACAAATAGCTCGTGTCTGGAGCGCGTCCATCTCGTTAGTTGTGGTTCCGTCCGCCACGGGCGCAAGCGGCTTTCGGGAAAGGGTTGTCAACTCTTCTCGTAGATTGTCGGAAACGACATTATCTGCTTTTAGATGTATTCGGAACCGCCGAATAGGGAGGGACATAATAACATCGGTTGTTTTTTCGGGTAATTATTGTTGGGTTGAAAGAGAACATTACGTTATGGTTTTTATTTGTGCAGTTTTTGTTAGGATTATTTGTTTGTTTTTTTACCAAAATTTACTTCGGTAAATACATTTAGGTTAGTTTTTAGCACATATTAGTCTCAACAGTTCTAGAATAGGTCCCTCTGCTATGAACATATTATTTGCATTTGACTATAAACTTTAAAAACAAAGAAATAAATTTGTTATCAAATTTCAGAATCGGTATGACAAGTAGTTAAGAAATGGTTGATATTACTATGTGTTGAAAATTAGACTAAACACATATGCTGGTGTAATATTTTATTTATTGGGTCAAATATTGTTATAAAGACTGCAGAAAAAAACTTACTGAACGGTACTATAGTCCGGAAAAGAAAAATGATTTGTAAACTTGGTCGGGAATAGAATCCTTAATTCCTGTTCGCAAAAACGCAGTTACAAGATGAGATTTCCTTCTAATTCCGCGTACGTGCTCGTAATGACCGCTCGAATGTTAACTTCCCTTGGAAATATTTTATAATTGTGAACTGTTATGTCGACAAAACAAGTGTCATAAGTATAAATGGGACGCTTGAATCCTATGGTATTCAAGAGATGTGAGATTCGTAAAAATCTCTAGATTATATCTCAAATATATTAATTTTGAATACCTTTACTTGATATAACAATAATTTTAAGCAATAAGTAGGAGTAATTAGATTTGTGTGTTTGAAAGAATGACAAAAGTACAAAACGGTATTATTAATTAATTGATTGAATAATTACCTTCTTCGGTGGCCGCATGGCGTCACTTTTGCAATAGAACTGGTCTGCCGATGATGGGGTATATCGGGTTTCGAATCCCGGTCGGGTGTACTGAGTATGTTTACCTAAACGATTTTCCACTCTTTCTCAAAGCAAATAGTGGTACACGTCCTCTAAATTCAACTTTCCTCATCCTTAACACATTAGCGCAATTAATACGTATTATGTGTATAGCCTGAACGGGTAGTAAGGCGTGTTGCTAAAAGAATAAATTAATGACTAGTTATTTTTGTTGTGTATGATGTAATATACATGACCAGAGCCCTGCTTTTATGGTGAATAAAAAAAGACCAATTTCGTTTTTAAGTTTCCCAAAAGCGGTGAATAAGCGGTGAATTACAAAAATCCTATTTTTGCGACGAAATTATCGAATTAAGACAAAAGCGTTAAAAAAGTGTTTTTTACCAAATTTTCGTGATTAAGGTGACTTTGTTGGGTTAAAACTAGACTTTCAGGCCAATGTTTGAAACAGGTAAACTTAACATATTTAATTGAAAACCAAAAATTACATTTTTTTGGACAAAACGGTAAAAAACACTAGTCCGCAAAAAATGTTCTGTCAACTTATTAAAAAGGTAAGATTTAGCGGCAGCTGGTCCGGGAAAAGTATGTACAAGTCACAAAGACAAAATATTACACAAAAATCATCTTGTTACTTCACAAAAATTGTGACTATATTTTTAAATCTCAATTTAGGCTAATCACCAAACTGCAACATGCAGCTGGTAACAATGTTATCCACTTTCATTGTTGTTCTGCTGTCTGTTACTACTAAACTATACCTAGAAAAATATCGTTTTGAATCTGCATTTGAAATCGGCAGCCACAACGCTTGCAAACACTTTGTTGCGAAGTCACTGAACATACTGTCTGTCTTCAGCCCTAGCAGCACATTCTCAATTTTTAAACTTTCGATGCCATCACTCTCTCTTCCATCAAAACTTTCAATTTTTATTTTTCAATATCCCAAAATATTAGCGCGAATGCCGAAAATCGCGACTAAAACGCGATTATCGCGGACATCATTTAAAATCGCGAATATCGCGCTAAAACGCCAATTTCGCGAATTATCGCGACAATTCTGAGCATATATTTGCAATCAGGGTAACCTGAAATGTGATCATCTGAAAGAAAAAATGCCATATCTAACATTCGCGAATTATCGCGAATTCCACAAACGCAGGGCTCTGTACATGACAAACCAATTATAATTTTGTCATTGGCTCCAAACCTTAAACAACTTTCCCTTTGATTAAATTTTAAATATTCTCACTTTAGCTAAAAATTGTTCGTTTTTAAAGATTTGAAGACTTAAATTTAGATTCGAGATTCGAAAGAAAATGTAAGACTCGGATTCGAGACTCGGGATTCCAGAAACATATTATTTAACAAAACTCTCTTCATAACATGCATGTTTTAGTGTGATGACCTGTTTTGAAGGTAGGCAAGCTAGTTTTGTTCACAACGTTCCTCGACAATTGTTCCAGAGTTATATACCGTCCCCCGGAACAAAACGTGGCGCTGTGACGTGTAACCGGGTGTCGTGCCGGACTGTCATAAAGGAAGTGAGAACAACGTTACCTGAGTCTCCCTCCCCCCTCTTGACAAAACAACCGGTATCTGATCCGGGCGTTCATCGCCGGTACACTACTCTCTGGGTCACGGGCGGGGAATATAGCCCCAGATCATGTGGACCCAGAAGGGGCGCCGCCCCTCCGGCGTGCTATGGAGTGATCAATGTTTGAAATATATCCTGTATAATGTACCTCCGCCTACTCTGGAGTGCGCCATGCTTGGAAAATGTCGTGGTTGTTGCACCATGGCTTTCTCCGGGCTGCCCGATGCTTGAAATATGTCGTTGTTGTCGCAACCTGGCTTTCTCTGGGCAGCCCGATGTTTGAAATATGTCGTGGTCGTTGCACCATGGCTTTCTCCGGGCTGCCCGATGCTTGAAATATGTCGTGGTTGTTGCACCATGGCTTTCTCTGGGCTGCCCGATGCTTGGAAAATGTCGCGGTTACTTACTTTGGACATCTTGTGAATGTGGGGAATGCCAGGCCTCCACCGTGGTTCGGATTTCACGTTAAACTGCAGGTCCTTCATAACATCTCACAATCACCCTACCATTACACATTATCGTAAGTGCGTATAACCCGAACGGTTTGTAAGACGCGGTGCTAATAATAATAATAATAATAATAATAATAATAATAATAATACTTACTTTGCTTTATTATACTGTAATGATAATGTGGCTCAAATACAGGGTCATAGTATAATCATTCAGGGTAAGCCCAATTTAGGCCTATTCTTAGTTTATCTTGAAAGATAACAAGATTACCTTTACTTGTTTCACTATCCAGCAGCTTATTAGAAAGAGTCATATCGTAGTTAGTCAAAGTTAAGTTTAAACGGAGTGTACACGCATCCAATGTAAAAACACACCAGAGCATTGTGACGATGGGTGTATTGGGACAGTGTGTATGAGGTAAGTGGTTCTCCGGCGGGAACCTGATCGCTCTGTAATAAACGACGTGAAACCAAAGTACCGGCCGGTGAATGGTCACGGAATCAATCTGATAGCTTGTAATAACGACACTAATAAGTGCGGGGCTAGGGGGTGTACGGTTCCCGGTATACCACGTGACTCCCTTACACCTACTCATTTGGCCCGGGCCCGGCTCCAATTAATCAGTCGTAGAACGGGGCAATTTGTTATTTTATGGCTCGTAATGATAAGTAAGGATATCGTTTACTCTCTTCGGGAGTGCAAGAAAAAAGGGGGTCAAATAGATTGATTTTTTTAAATTATTATTTCCCCTTTGAGAGATCGGCCCATACCCGATAATATTCCATCAAACATACTTTGGGGGTACTTTTTTTTTATATAGATACGCTTAAGTGTCTTTACCGGGGACTTAAAACTGTTCGATCTGAAGGAAAGGAATTAGTTTTTTTTTTTTAAACACACCAACGTTTGTCCTAAATAAAGGTGGGGAACATCACGCTGAACCTGTGGACGAGTGGTCTAAGACGGTTGAACTATCACTACACGCTGGATGGCAGGTTGGGGTTTGAGTCCGGGTATTGCTATTTTTGTCCTCCCTCTATGGCGGCGCGGGTGTACTTACTCTAATTTACCTTTCTCTCTCGTACTGCTTAGATTAACACATTAAGACGTCAATAACCGCTGTACGAGTATTAGCTGTCCCGTGGTATAGAGGTCAGAGCTCCTGGCTGCTGACTCAAATATCCCAGAGTTCAATTTCTAGCTGGTACCATAGGATTTGTTTTTATCGAAAGAGAGATAATTCTCATCATCACCAGAGTTTGGTTTATTAGGCTTGAGTTAGGTTAAGATCTTCATTGGCTTTACCCCGTCATATTCATGATAATTATTCTCTCACCTCATCAGAACATGAAAAGAGCCTCCAAGAAAAGGATGTACTATTAGTACATTTGTGCGTCCCCTGGGTAACGGTAAATTAGTAGGTCGACTGGTTAATTTTCCACAAACTAAGCTACAGATTGATGTAGCCCAGACACGCCATTATTATTATTATTATTATTATCATCGTTGTAGTGAAGGTGTCTTTTTTTAAAATTGTTGTAAAGAATATTACCCCCTGGTAGGGTAAAAATCATCGGTCTTCCGGTCAAAGGCGAGCATTCTATCGCATATTCTGTCGTTGGAAATGGAGGGAGGTTATTGTTGAAACTAGGGGTTTGTGGGGTTCCCGAATTTCGGGATTCCCGTAGGAAAAAAATATTTCCCGTTCCCGACCCGTTTGTCGGGAAACAGTTTCTGTAATCCCGAAAAGTTCGAGAATTGCTTTTTATCCTAATTTAGTTTACTTTTAAACTTGCGTCTCATGTTTTCTTTATTATTTAAATATAAATATGTATGTCAACCTATTCTAGAAGTAAATTTAGATTTAACATGTGTTTCATAAATATTTATATTTTATGTAGCCTAAAGTTATAGCAAAAGTGTTAAAAATTCCTTAAATTTTCAACTTTATATATATTTGTTCAAATTTCCTCTTATAGGGTATATGTATTCATTTAACAAATTAAATATTGTCAGTGTCAATGGTACTAGACCTGGCGCTATGCATTTAGATTATGACAAAATTGGACTTCTGTTCCATGTTCTGGGGACTCAGTTGAGTATGAAAAGTGATGATGTCAATTCCGGTGGTGGTCGACAACACGTGGGAAAGGGGGTGAATAGTGCCCTTGGGGTGGAATTTTGTTTCCACCTATAAATTCCGTCTCATTCATCTTATCAAGATAAAAAAAATTAATTGTGTTCCTATTAGGTAGAGTTATAATTATAGACTTTTTTTTTTGTGGTTTGATATTATAATTAAAGTAAATATAAAGAAAAAAAGGGTCAAGTAAAATGTAAAATAACAATTATGTCCGTGGATGAATCTTGTATAGATCTTATGTCACAACTTCCTGAGAAATGCTTTTAAACAAGGACATATTTCAATAAAACGGGAGAATGAAAAATTTAATTGTGTTTCTAGTGATCATGCCCTTGGGCAAATGCTTATCCTTTCTTCTAAAGTTATTGGTGGCCGGACAGGATTATCCAGTAATATTCAAGCGACAAACAAATGGTGTCTACTTTATCAGAGTAAATCGTCATTGCATGAGACTGTCAGAGTACTATGGTCTGATCTCAGATTCCATTGGTGACATAGACGAATATTCGCACAGTGAATGGGGCACAAATGTAAGAGTCAAAGATGAAAGTTATATGCAAAAATTATCATATTCCTTTTTGAAAACGACAATCAGTGAAAAGAAATTGTTTACGTAACATTATGAGTGGTTTAGTAGTAATTGGAGAATAAATAACATCATTATTGCTCAGGGTGTGACCCATCGGTAAAGAAATGTAGGTACGAATTTTTTTAAACAGATCGTTTAGTTGACAAAACGAAAAGCTTTTTTTCCCCCTCCAAAACGGATTGCTGTTAAATCTTTCGCATACTCCGCAACATAATCCAATAAGAAAGATAACAAGAAAAAAAAGGAGCTTTATAGAAAATAACTATCTACATTATGATTTTCTTTTAGCTATACAGAGAAATACTAGTACTGCAGGGTTGATAAAATTCCTTATCTCGTCTCTATGGTTGAGTCTCGTTCCCACCAAAAAAAGTTGATCTTGCATACCCCTAGTCATTATTATTATTATTATTATTATTAGCACCGCGTCTTACTACCCGTTCGGATTATACGCACTTACGCTAATGTGTTATGGTAGGGTGATTGTGAGATGAAATGAAGGACCTACAGTTTAACGTGGAATCCGAACCACGGTGGAGGCCTGGCATTCCCCACATTCACAAGATGTCTTGTCAGAGGTGAAGGAAGGGTTTGGTAATCAGATAAATCTGTGCCGGGACCGAGGATTGAACCCCGGC
>CABEEJ010000589.1:129207-150593 GCA_901482245.1 Timema douglasi
CGAACCACGGTGGAGGCCTGGCATTCCTCACATTCACAAGATGTCTTGTCAGAGGTGAAGGAAGGGTTTGGTAATCAGATAAATCTTTGCCAGGACCGAGGATTGAACCCCGGCCGCCAGCATAGAAGTCTGACACCTTACCCCTAGACCACCATGTCACCGACCATACCCCTAGTTGAAACAAGTAAAATTTATTTTCGTATAGTGTGATGATTAATTAGCTCAAGTTTAATGCGGACCGGAAACGTGCTTTGAGTAATGTTTTAGGCCTACCCGCTATGTGCGCAGTTTCCGTTTCTGAACTGGTTCGTCGCGCAAGTGGAGCTCGGCCATACAAGCACCAGTAGCTCACTTGAAGTTGAGTGGTTTTTATAGTTCACGATCCTCACCCCCAACCCCCCCATCCCCGTTTTTCATTTCTTAGGCGTGGGAATTTAAAAGTGTATCTTGCCGGTGCATAACCCGAACATGAGCATATGCCCTCGAAAAAAACATTTTATTTGAGGTCACGTTGGCAACTTTTTATGGGAACGACTGTATTGTCACCCACCTTGGTAGCTGCGTGATTTTAAGGCGTCACTCTCGCAATAGACTAAACTGTAAATGACGGGGAGATAGAGGTTCGATCCTGGTCGGATGTACAGAGTGTTTTTTTTTCCAAAATGGTTTTCCACTCTTCTTACACGCAATTACGGGTACACTTATTCTAAATTCAACCTTCATAGTCCCTGACGCATTTGTTTAATTAATTAGTACAAGTAGGACTTGGTGATTAATAAAATCACATGTGATAAAACATCCCCGGCGCACTCGGCTGAGACTCGAACCTCGGGTTCTTACCATTGACAATCCAGTATATTTCGATTCAGATGCTTTAGACGGCGTGGCCATCGGTGCAAATTGTGAAACAACCTACGAGCGGTTTTGAGCTCACGTATAGCGTGCGTCAATGTGCTAAGAGTAACAATTTAAAAAAAAAAAATCTCTTCGTATAAAAATATGTCGTTGCACTCCATAGTCCTCACTATCATTGGTACTATTGGTTTTTTTTTCAATCACTGTGGTCGCTAACACCAGACCCTCACAAATAGTAGATTGTATTTTTGATACCCCCAGTGCTTGAACCAAAGCCGCCCAAATGTGTTTGGCTCATATCTTAAGTTGTGCGCTATACGATCCTGACACACTGTGAGGCAACCTTACTAAAGATCCCCGTACTATAAAGTGCACTGTCTGAATTGGCGCCCAAGAGATCAAAGACGTTAATTAAACTCACATTGTATTCGGACACAGTTGAGAATGAACCCCCTTGCCCGATCGGTAGTTAACCTGATTTAAGGTTGGGTGGAATGAAACGTGAGAAAAATCCATTGTTTTCCAATTCTTTTAACATATGGTTTTTTGTCTGAAATAAATAAAATATTTCTCCAGGGGAAACATTTTAATTTTCTTCTTGTGATGGTATCAACAGATGTTGAATTATCTGTCATGAGCATAGTGACATATGAGAAACTTTTTAAACGAAGAGGAAAATGTTGTCATTAAATTTTAGGACACCCTTGACATATTTTCAATGTCTTTTGATGTTTCTACTGAAGAAATAATACTGCCCTTAACTTACGTTTCCTACACTCCCACCTTAACCTTCCTCCGTCCAAGCCAATGATCTTTAACTCTCCTACTCGTCCTTAGGTTAAGTTGTTATTAACCCTTTTGTTAAACGTTCAATTAAAAGTAAACACAAAGAGTAGGGGTTTTTATTACAATGAGATGAGAATTTTAAAAATTGAAAGGGCTAATGCCGAGATCACGATCAACTTAACGTTCACTTCGTAACGTAAATGTTCTCGTGTTTTTAAATAGAAGTCATCACTATGCAGTTAACTTAACGTACACTTAACTTAAGGGTTGTCCAGTGGATAACCTTTACGTCATGTGAACGTTAAGTGAAGGGTACCACGTGCTCTAGCTAGCCAATCATATTACGAGAAACGTCAAGACGGCTATCTAATACTTCATTTGTTTGTTTATGGAATTAAGACAACTTTGATTTAGTTTGTCCGCGTCTCCTGAACTCTAAGACGTTGTGGCATATTGTTGAAATTTATCTTGTAGAGCCATCAAAGATTATATTGTTGCAAGTACTTGTAGCCTAATCAGCCCTAAGTGATAGGATTTCATTTTAGTTTTTTTTAACAGTATAGATTCATTTTTTTGTATAGTTCTCGAGTTATGTTACGGTTGACCTCGGTGATATTAGGGTGGCCTCAGGACCTGGTATTTGTGGGTTCGAACCCAAACGAGGACGATGGATTTTTTTATTGAACGAAAAAAATCCATTGCACAACTTCCTTTGGAGGGGTAGTAAAGCCATTGGTCCCATGTCGATTGTGGCATGTAATAGAACCCTGGAATGTATGTGAAAATACCTTTCCCGGCAAAATAATTAGGCCCTTTCACTCTCGCTCATAGAAATTTTCGTGTGCTGACATAATCAGTCGGCTCAGAAACCGCACGTTAAATACCTCAAATAAATCGAATAAAATACTACGTTACGTTTCGTGAATCCTAATCACACACTAGTTTCTTTACCTCAAGTGAACGTAACGTTTAGTTTGATCGTGTTCCCGGAATAAGGAAATATTTTGAACGTGATCCCGACATAAGGCAATGGTTTGATCGTGTCCCGGAAAAAGGAAATATTTTGAACGTGATCCCGACATAAGGGAATGGTTTGATCGAGTTCCCGGCATAAGAAAATGGTTTGATCGTGTTCCCGGCATAAGGAAATGGGTTTATCGTGATCCTGACACAAGGGAATGGTTTGATCGTGGTCCCGACATAGGGGAATGGTTTGATCGTGTTCCCGGCATAAAGCAATGGTTTTATCGTGATCCCGACATAAGGGAATGGTTTGATCGTGATACCGACATAAGGGAATGGTTTGATCGTGTTCCCGACATAAGAAAATAGTTTGATCGTGTTCCCGGCATAAGGAAATGGTTTTATCGTGATCCTGACACAAGGGAATGGTTTGATCGTGATCCCGACATAGGGGAATGGTTTGATCGTGATACCGACATAAAGGAATGGTTTGATCGTGATCCTGACACAAGGGAATGGTTTGATCGTGATCCCGGCATAAGGAAATGGTTTTATCGTGATCCTGACACAAGGGAATGGTTTGATCGTGATCCCGACATAGGGGAATGGTTTGATCGTGTTCCCGGCATAAAACAATGGTTTGATCGTGATCCCGACATAAGGGAATGGTTTGATCGTGATAACGACATAAGGGAATGGTTTGATCGTGATACCGACATAAGGGAATGGTTTGATCGTGTTCCCGACATAAGAAAATGGTTTGATCGTGTTCCCGGCATAAGGAAATGGTTTGATCGTGATCCCGACATAAGGGAATGGTTTGATCGTGTTCCCGACATAAGGAAATAGTTTGGTCGTGTTCCCGACATAAGGAAATGGTTTGAACGTGTTCCCGGCATAAGGAAATGGTTTGATCGTGATCCTGACATAAGGAAATGGTTTGATCGTGTCCCGGCATAAGGAAATATTTTGATCGTGATCCCGACATGGGGAATGGTTTGATCGTGATCCCGACATGGAGAATGGTTTGATTGTGTTCCTGGCATAAGGAAAAAGTTTGATTGTGTTCCTGGCATAAGGAAATGGTTTGATCGTGTTCCCGACATAAGGAAATATTTTGATCGTGATCCCGACATGGAGAATGGTTTGATTGTGTTCCTGGCATAAGGAAATGGTTTGATCGTGATCCCGACATAAGGAAATGGTTTTATTGTGATCCCGGCATAAGGAAATGGTTTGATTGTGTTCCTGGCATAAGGGAATGGTTTGATCATGATCCCGACATAAGGGAATGGTTTGATCCTGTTCCCGGCATAAGGGAATGGTTTGATCGTGATCCCGACATAAGGGAATGTCAAGCCCATATAAAAAAAGATTGGGCAATGGTGTGTGATATTCCTGTTATTCACGTGTAAAACCATTACTTGCCCTCCTCGGGAATAGATCTCTGGGTCTTCTAGCGGGCAGTACAGCTGATGGACACGAGCCCGTTAATACCTGTGAGTGGTCCACGGTGGTGCAGCGTGTGTTAGAATTGTACAGTAGCTCCCTTGGGTCGAGTGTGTAGCGCAGTAATCATCTGATAACATGCAGATGGCCGCATACCAAGTAGCTTGGCCCCAGGGACGCATGAGGGACCGTCCCACTTACACCGGTATTATATACACATTAGCCTGGTATTTAGTTTCATTATGTCTATCATCTTTACTTTTGCTACTGACTCGGTTCAGTGGATACATGCTTTTAATATTACTGGTTGAATGACTATTTTGTTTGAGAACATTTTGGTTGGATACACTGTTCGAATACTTGCTGGTTAACTACACTGTTTGAATATTTGCTGGTAAACTACACTGTTTTAATACTTGCTGGTAAACTACATTGTTTTAATACTTGCTGGTAAACTACATTGTTTTAATACTTGCTGGGAAACTACACTGTTCGAATACTTGCTGGTTAACTACACTGTTCGAATACTTGCTGGTTAACTACACTGTTTGAATATTTGCTGGTAAACTACATTGTTTGAGTACTTGCTGGTTAACTACACTGTTCGAATACTTGCTGGTAAACTACATTGTTCGAATACTTGCTGGTTAACTACACTGTTTGAATATTTGCTGGTAAACTACTATGTTTGAATACTCGCTGGTTAACTACACTGTTTGAATACTCGCTGGTTAACTACACTGTCTGGGTACTTGCTGGTTAACTACACTGTTTGAATACTCGCTGGTTAACTACACTGTCTGGGTACTTGCTGGTTAACTACACTGTTCGAATACTCGCTGGTTAACTACACTGTCTGGGTACTTGCTGGTTAACTACACTGTTTGAATACTCGCTGGTTAACTACATTGTTTGGGTACTAGCTGGTTAACTACACTGTTTGAATATTTGCTGGTAAACTACTATGTTTGAATACTCGCTGGTTAACTACACTGTTTGAATACTCGCATGGTTAACTACACTGTCTGGGTACTTGCTGGTTAACTACACTGTTTGAATATTTGCTGGTAAACTACATTGTTTGAGTACTAGCTGGTTAACTACACTGTTTGAATACTCGCTGGTTAACTACATTGTTTGGGTACTTGCTGGTAAACTACATTGTTTGGGTACTCGCTGGTTAACTACACTGTCTGGGTACTTGCTGGTTAACTACACTGTTTGAATATTTGCTGGTAAACTACATTGTTTGGGTACTTGCTGGTTAACTACACTGTTTGAGTACTGGACGACTAACTTTACCTTAATATTCGCCGACTCATTACATACTGAGCGAAGAGTTCAGTGGTCGAATACCCAAACGGATGTACTAACGGTGGTTTTTCACATTGTAATTGTCATTTTTCTCTTACCATCCATCCTCTCGGAAAATGGTGTTTTATCGCTTTAAAATTAATTTTTCCTTGGCCTGTGCCCTTAAATGTCTAAGAACAATTAGTGTAGCTCTAACGGATGCTAAAACGAGGGAGAGCGGGGATGGGGATGGGATAGAAAAAAATCAACGACTTGCCTTTCACTCCAACCTAGCCTTGGTAGATGTTTAAAAATGGACTGTCATTAGATGCTATTTGGAGTGGTCTTCCTACTCAATTTCTTAAAATTATGTTTTTATAAGTTATTTGAAGTAGTCTTCTCCAGAAATATTTTGTAAACTCGATGATTATAAAAGGTAGTGCCCCTCTATAAGAAATTTTTGGAATTTGGATGAACCTGGAAGCTATTCAAAGTGCTCCTGGCTATATTTATCTTTTTCTGACAGTTAAATACCTCTATGAGCTATTTGAAATGGTCTTCTCCGTCAAATTTTCAAAAATTTATTGCATTTTGAAGTTATTTAGAGTTTGGCTTTAGCTTAATTTTAGAAAATTTTAAATATATCTGGGGGCGGGAGGAGGAGAAAGGAGGGGGGTGAATTTTTACAAAGAAGCATGCCTTCCCCCCTCCCCACATGGATCCGCCGCCACTGGTATCCACATCTCCTCCATCCGCCCTTTATGGACGTTATTTTGTCAGATTGGCTATTGGGAAAGGTTGCGTCTCACGAGACATTTAGAAATGCGTTTTGATTTTGTTAATTGAGCAGTGCTAATTATTCTTGGTGAGGCAATCAAGTAGAGACACCAGAACAGCCCCAAAACAAATCATTTTAGAAAAATTGCTTCGTGAAAATGATTTTTGTTTTCAAGGGGAAAATAGAACAGAACTAGTTATTTTCGATTTGGTGGGAGTTTTCACTGTTATTTCAAGGGCATTTATTTTAATGAAAACCTATAGTTATTATAATGGAATTTTACTCCAGGCCTACACAAGAAAACAAACAACTTTTGCCTGAAACCTTTTTTAATTGGTATTAACATTTCAAGATATTTCTAATAACAATTTTTATTCCAAAACATTATATTACATTAAAAGTGTATCGATGTTAATAGGCATAATTTTTAACATTAACAAAGTAATTTTTTTAAATAATATTACATTTAATGTAATAAAAAATAACATAATATAGTAAAAAGTTTTGGCGTAAAAGTGCTATAAAAATATGAGTTAAGATATTTTTAAAAATTAGTGTTAAATAAAAAAGTTTCAGTTTGTTTGTATAGAGTAAAATACCTTTACAAAAATCAATAGATTTCCATTAAAAACAAAGTAGACCTTGAAATAACCTTTAAGACATCTACCAAATGAAAAATAACTGGTGCTGTTCCTTTCCCCCCTCAAAAACAAACATTAGATCGAAATATTTTTTTTCCGAAATGCTTCGTTTTCAGGATATTCTGATGTTTCAATTTAAATGTCCCACCCTGTAGTCAAAAATAGATTCATTAAATGTTATGGCGTTTGAACTATTCCAACTAGAGACTTAAGTAAGTAATATGGAGGTTGCTATGTCAGTAGCCTAGGCGTTAACTAACGAGTCTAAGCTCGATACAAATTATTCTATGTCGTGCATGATGGCCTTTTAACTACGTCTAAGACAGTCCACTGGATCTTATGAGTGAGCTTCTTTACAAAAACTATATCAATCGCTAACTTGAAGGATGTCGTTGGCTTCACCTTAATTGGTATGACCTTTAGCGAGGAGCAGATCATTCAAAAAAGGGATAATTTGCAAGTCTACTCTAACGAAGGCTTGGCCAGCATACAATATGGCGTGTGCATTCCGGAATCCATTATTTTGTCAACTGATATTCTAGTTCAGCATGCCTTCATCAATTACACTACACAAGTTAACTAGGACTACGAGAGAATAAAATGCAACCAGACAGAAAAATATTAGTAATGATTAGATGTGAGCTTAAAACTAGGTTAGTCTTTGCCTTTTAGTTTTCCCTTTTTCATTAGTCTTAGTGGGCCGTTTTAGTCCTAACGTGATATTTTCAATATTTATCGGCAAAGTCTGGTATGTATCGTAAAAATAAAAATAAACTGTCTTCTCACTAGTTTTTGTAATAGTTCCACTTATAAGTAAAATAGCAATGAAATTAAACATTTCAATTAATTTTTTTTTTAGCCGAGAATCATGTTTCATAAGAACAGTTGTTATAAGATGTTGCCTGCTTCTGTCGTAACGGCAAGTTAAGAATTTCCCATATTAATATAAATTTACGTTTTACTCGGTGAGTTTTAAAGATATAACTTTTAAACAAACGTTATGAATTATTCTTAAATAATTCAAAAAAATACTCCTACATTGTCACAATTTTGTTTTATCTGTTTGAAGTAACTTTTTTTTGTAAACTTTTTTATTTTAAAATCATCTACAACTAATGCTGTTTCGTCTATGCGCGTAAAAGACCCGTAGTAATCTTCTTGCCAGGATGTGGATAAAAAAAAGTCCATGGGAGCATATATATTTAGAAAAGGAAACAAAATAAAACCATTTTAAAATAGCACTAATGCTGTCCAGGAACAAATAGTAGATTGAGTGTGTATACTCGTCAGCGGAAAAGGGGAAGTGCTATCAGCAGATAAACAAGAGGCTTCCTAGAGTGAACTGCTCATTTTTCTCCCCTATCTCTCTATTTAATGCTTTGGCGTCTAATCGTTATAGTGCTTAGTTGCGTGAAGCAATACAATCCGCTTCTTAAGATAGCTTCGAATTCACTCATGTAGGCAACGTCTTTAATCTCGATAATATTTAACTAAACACAAATTTAGGATGACATTTCAACGTCACTTTATAAAATAAACAGATGTGCGTTGAAGTTTCATAAAAACCCTTTTAACATTGGCTTTATTTCAAAATAAACTATTAAAATTTCACCCACCCCCCACCTTTTTTTCGATTATTATTATTATTATTATTATTATTATTATTATTATTGGCGCCGCTTCTTGGTACCCGTTCTGGTTGTACGCACTTACGCTAATGTGTAATGGTAGGGTGATTGTGAGATGAAATGGAGGACCTACAGTTTAACGTGGAGATCCGAACCACGGTGGAGGCCTGGCATTCCACACATTCACAAGTTGTGATTAATACATGTATTGTCAGAGGTGAAGTAAGGGTTTGGCAATCAGGTGAATTTGTGCCGGGACCGAGGATTGAGCCCCGGACCCCCAGAACAGAATTCCGACACCTTACCCCTAGACCACCAGGTCACCTTTTCGAATGTAAATTAATTGCTAAACAATTCCTCACAATTTGGGTTATTGGACTAGTAGTTACATTTTAGCTTTGCACTGCATTGAAGTCTACTTACGTATATGAAGGAAAGATGGAACCACCAAATTAACTTCATCTACATCGTAATTTAAGAATTATCTATTCAAAAACTTTTTTTAAAAAGAGAATATATGTAGGCATCGTCTCTTAAAATTACTGACACTTACATATTCATGTTGTATACATTTAGTTTAATTTTGCTCCCCCTCCTCCGATCCCCCATTCTCCATCACTGCGTGAAAATATCCTAGAAATTAGTCTGTCCTCTTATAGCTCGTGAAATTATGTAAAACGCCCGAATAGACATTGGCTACTGGAATTAAAAGTGGAAAGGATTGGAATTAAGTGTTGGAACCGGTGATAGGGAAATTCTCAAGGCGGGGATAAATTTCTGTAGAAATTGCTTCCGTCATTAAAATATTACTTGAGAAGACTCAGGAATGTTCTTGGCTCTAAGAATGGACACATGTTTTTTATGCGCCATTGCTATTCAAATTACTCATTAAATAAACTATTGTAATTTCTAGAGCGGTGTATTTTTGTGTCATGACAACACTTTGGTCAATTTGAGTAATTAGGCCGGTAGGTTTTTTCTCCAATAAAAATTACTTTATCCGTTTTTTTTTCTTTTTTTTTTTCAAAAACATATGTTTGGTAATTATCGTTACATGGGAATAGATCTGTAATCGACGCTGTTTTGGAACGGATTGTTTTAAGTCTTCGTTAAAGACAAAATTGAGGAGACTCTATAGTTTATTTAAAAAAAATGAATATGTATGAAGATTAAAATCAAATTTCGAAAACAAATTTGCATCATTCATTTCTTATTATTAGAATAAAAACAAGTGTTAAATTGTTATTTAATGTGTATTACATTTAGGTATTAATTATCATCTCAATAATAAACAAACATTTTTTTTTCTAACATGTTGTATTTGAAAAGTATATTTCAACCTGTTTGCTTCAAAACAGAAACACTATTTAGAGTTGACCGCAAGGATGGCTTAGCTGATTCTTACATGGAAGATTGGAATTCAAAGTTGTACTTATGCTATTTTTTATATTATGCTGTCTCAGATTAAACCGTCGTTCAAAGTATTTGGTTCAAAAGGGATTTATTTTGTCATATTTTGGTTACTCGCCCTCAACCTGGGCGTGCCCATAAAGTTCATTTCCCTCATCCTGTTACCTTAGCTTAGGAAGTTTTTCAAGTCGTGGACTTGCAATCAAAAACTTAAACCATTATTATTTGAGGGTAAACTTCTTTTTGTTTGTTTTCCCGCGAGCTGCTCGTTTTACTCTCTGTCTGGGCTATCCGCATATTTACATTGATGGGATAGGATCTAGGAGGGTGGATTTATATAAAGTGTACTTACATATGCGTGTAGGAAGAGTGGTAAACAAGGGCGTAGAAATTAATTTTTTCTAGGGGAGCCTCATCATAAAATTTTACAATACCTTTAGGCAATAAAAGTTTTAGTACGAATATAAGGAAGGTGTCCACCAAATTACAGGGGGATATGGAAACCCCCTCGTCCCCCCCGCCCCCAATTTTTATGCTCTTGATAGGTAAACCATTCAGGGAAAATAACCCACCTCATTACGTCTGACTGGGATTCGAACTTCCCCAACCTCTCTCAGGTGAGACTGACGCCTTTGTCCCGTGTCTACTATCCGGGCAGTGGTTGTACACCCCGTGTGTCCCCAAATATTGAATCCCGCCACATCCATCAGGGCAACACACTGATATGCATCCACCTTACTAGCAGATGATTAATGTCCCACGAGGATCGCATGAATATCTTAATTACTGCCCGGTTTAGTAAGATCGTCCCTGGCGATGTGACGGCTCATTGGGGAGAATACGCTGATGGTCGGCCGAGGGAGAGGAAATTAGCGGCGTAATCGTCTCCATCTCGTGTCTGTTTTTCTCCGTCTCGTACTGTGAGCCTAACGTTCATGTTTGTACAACTTTGGCGGGTTTTTGGAGCTCCTTTGTGAAGGCTCCTTAAAGAGGGGGTTGACAAGTTCCTGGTGAACCTTTGTGAAGGCACCTTAAGAGGGAATCAACAAGCTCCATGATTGTCTTTATGGATGCACCTTAGGAGGAGACTAACAAGTTCCTAGAGAGTCTTTATGGATGCACCTTAGGAGGAGACTAACAAGTTCCTAGAGAGCCTTTGTGAAGGCACCTTAAGAGGAGACTAACAAGTTCCTAGGGAGCCTTTGTGAAGGCACCTTAATAGGGGACTAACAAATTTCTAGAGAGTCTTTATGGATGCACCTTAGAAGGAGACTAACAAGTTCCTAGAGAGCCTTTGTGAAGGCACCTTAAGAATATATTAACAAGTTCCTGGAAATTCGTGGCACTAGCACTTAAAGGACGTGTTAGAATTTCACTGTCGAGCCGTTTTGTCTTTACCTTAAAAAAGGAGACGCTCGGTCTTCGTTGGGGCACTTAATCGTCGTTGATGGTGAGGTTGGTTTTCGAATCCCTGTCGGGTGTACTGAGAGTGGTTTTTTTTTCTAAATAGTTTTACACTCTCCTTCCACACAAATTCGGGTATACTTTCTTTAAAATTTAACCTTCCTCACCTTTAATACATTAGCGTAAATAATACATAGGCGTACAACCCAAACGTATATTAAGAAAAAATTATATCGGTTAATATGCTTCGTCATAGAAACCTGTTTAGTAGACTATAGCTACATAAGTTTCTAGTTCCACCTGATGACCAGCTAAGCAGTTGATGTAGTGATGGCCACTTGCACGGAAACGTTAAAAAAAAAGACACCTAGGAAACAGTTCGTAGGTCCACATGTGGGCTAGTAAATTATGTAGGCCTAAGAATAAAAAAGGCGTCATGTTCTTACTTTGTCAGGCTCAACTAAACTACATTGAGAACTAGTATCATGCATATAAATAATAATATGATAATTCCCGATCTGACACTGTAATGATATGGGAGTCACACGGTGCGCACTTATTACGTCATGTGCTCTATAGTTTGTTTTTCCTTCCTTTGTTGACTTTTATCTTTCTCCGCCTCTTTTTGATACTTCGTTCATTGTTTTTCACATTTTTAATTCAGTTTTTAATTCTTTACTTTGTCTTTGTTTTATATTTATTCTTATATATGTTTTGTTAATATTTTCTCTCTCTACCTTTCCTATTTTAATTTTACTCTGTTATTATTATTATTATTATTATTATTATTACCGTGTCTTACTACCCGTTCGGGTTATACGCATTTACGCTAATGTGCAATGGTAGGGTGATTGTGAGATGAAATGAAGGACCTACATTTTAACGTGGAATCCGAACCACGGTGGAGTCAGAGGTGAAGGAAGGGTTTGGTAATCAGATAAATCTTTGCTACTCTGTTTTTCCTTCTTATCTTTTGTAACTTATTGCTTTTCCCTTTATTAATCTTCTCTTTGCACATTATTTTGGTTATTTTTTAATCGTTTAACTAATAGGTCTAGGTGAGTGGCAAACACGCCTGACTTAACCGGAAGTATGTGGTTTATTTGCAAATAAAGGAGATAAGATGGGGAAATGAACTTGCGTTAACTTTACAAGCCAATGCTTGTGGAATTTCTAAAATTTGATCTTTTCGTAGTCTAATTTTTCTTAGTAACATGGGTCCGGGGCTCAATCCTTAGTCCCGGCACAGATTTATCTGATTTCCAAACTCTTCCTTCACTTCTGACAAAACATCTTGTGAATGTGTGGAATGCCGGGCCTCCCCCCGTGGTTCGAATCCCACGTTAAAATGTAGGTCCTCCATTTCATCTCACAATCACCCTACCATTACACATTAGTGTAAGTGCGTATAACCCGAACGGGTAGTAAGACGCGGCGATGATGATGATAATAATAATAATAATAATTTTTGTTACATATATCTTATCTGTCCCTTTCTATCAAAACAAATGTTCGTATTTTTATTTGTTTTTACTCGCATGGGTGGGGTCGGGGTTTAATCGTCAATTTCATCTACTCTGATGATAGCAGAGTATTTTTTCTTATAGGGTTTTCCCAAGTTCTGCATGCAAATGCGGATGCATTTCATTTAAAATCTACCCTCCTGATCATCCCCCTTTGCCCCCACTAGCACATTTTAAAACTCACAGACTCGTATATGTAGCGAGTTACCAATGCCTTGGACCGCGCCTTGCCGGTGATCTTCGACTTTCACGGGTGACCTGGCGGTCCAGGGGTAAGGTGTCAGACTTCTGTGCTGGCGGCCGGGGTTCAATCCTCGGTCTCGGCACAGATTTATCTGATTACCAAACCCTTCCTTCACCTCTGACAAGACATATTGGGAATGTGGGGAATGCCAGGCCTCCACCGTGGTTCGGATTCCACGTTAAACTGTAGGTCCTCCATTTCACCTCACAGTCACCCTACCATTACACATTAGCGTAAGTGCGTATAACCCGAACGGGTAGTAAGACGCGGTTCTAATAATAAATTCGACTTTCACTCTCTTTCTTACCGCGTTGAGACTAAATTCGACCACACCGCGATACGAACCAGGGGGCTGTCGAGAGGTGGTAAGCCTCCAACGTTCGTGGCTTCTCGCCAAGGCATGTGGTTGCCGATTTGACTACCGCCCCGCGCACCACCATAAATAGCAGGTGCAGGAAATTATACCCGCATCATCTTTTAACAGGTGTCTTCTCAATGTGGAAGCCGGTACCCCCACCCACCTCTGCGGCGACCAAGGTTTTGCGGCAGCGACCTTCCTCGCTTCGGCACCCGACCGGTTTCTTTTACTATCATTTTATTTAGGTGGATATCTTACGTATCAGCGCGTGACCTACATACACACTTAACCTATAAAATCATCACTCAACTATAGCGTTAAATTATTATTATTATTATTATTATTAGCACCGCGTCTTACTACCCGTTCGGGCTATACGCACTTACGCTAATGTGTGGTTGTGAGATGAAATTGGGGACCTACAGTTTAACGTGGGATCCGAACCACGGTGGAGGCCTGGCATTCCACACATTCACAAGTTGCGAGTAATACACGTCTTGTCAGAGGTGAAGGAAGGGTTTGGTAATCAGATAAATCTGTGACGGGACAGAGGATCGAACCTCGGACCCCTAATACAGAAGTCCGACACCTTACCCCTAGACCACCAGGTCACTGTCTTGCGTTAAAGAGTTGAGTTATCTGGCTGGTATGATATTAGAACTTTGCGGATACAGCATCCCACCCACCGAATGCGGTGCTTCGAGGTACGTCGCGTTGGTGTGGCCCAACTGATCGCTGTTGATTCTAGTGTTCAGTGCGTGCACACGTGGTCGAGGGCTATGCGTTTTGCGGCGCATAGCGTGTCCATCCGCATTCAGTTTGCACGCGTCGATAGGTGGTGAAAGACTAATAACGCCTTTGTCGGTAATAAGTAAAGTTTTTTCGGGGGTTTGGAGTCGAGGACTCTCCCTCCATGCAAATACGGGTAGTAAGACGCGGTGTTAAAAAAAAGACCGGTTTGTGAATTGCACAATTCAACCAGTACCTTTTCTCTCCGTTTAAAAATGTCTTATGTTCATACGCCACTATGTCAAAGTCGTTTTGTTAATATGTGTAGAAAATTTAACCATATATATGTACTAATGTATTTTTTCTAAAAGGTTTTGTATATAAAATAAATGGCAAAATAATTAATTTAACTCGCGTTTCTTTCTATTATCTTATGGAGACTAATAATACACATCTAAATTGTCAGTTTTAGATCACATGACTTACCGTTCACCCGACTGAGAGCCGAACCTCGAGCTCCCTGTCCTCGCCAGTCTAGCTTAAGGCCGTATCAGAGGGGGGTTTGGGGATTATAACCCCTAAAAATTTAATGAAAAAAAAAATATATATATAGAGAGAGAGAGAGAGAGAAAGAAAGAAAGAGGCTTATTTATGGTTCAAACAATATCAAAATTAAAGCACAAGTACAAATTAGGGGTTTGTGTTACCATAAAAAGCACTTCAAACAGCTTATAGAGGTGTTTAATATTAATAATTTTTCCTTGCTTTCAGCATTTAGGGGGTTATGTTGCTAAAAAAAAAATTCATCTAGACTTCTAGAGGTGTTTAATATTCATAATTTTTCCTTTTTCTTCAGCAGTTAGGGGTGTATGTCACTATAAAAACACTTCAGAGAGCTTCTATAGGTGTTTACTATGTATATTTTTTTCCTAGCCTTTGGCAATTGTGGTGTAATGCTGGCATAAAAACACTTTAGAGAGTTTCTAGAAGTGTTTAATATTTATAATCTTTCCTAGCCTTCGGCAGTTAGGGGATTATGTTGCAATTAAAAAGACTTTATATATTTTCTAGAACATTTTATCATTTATAATTTTTCTAGCCTCTGACAATTAGGTGATGTGCCCATATTCTAGCTCAACACGAAACTAACGCGTTAGCCAACTACGCCACCGAGGCGGGTTACGTGAAAGTAGATATAGTAACTTTTATAGCTGTCGGGTAATGATATTTCATGAAATTTGTAAGGAAATAAACATCTCGTCGGATGACAGACATCTCAATCTCGTCAACGGGCGGAAAGGAAAGGTTATCGTGACCGTTACGTAGTTTGAACTAGGCCTACAAATAAAATAATACTCGTACCGAACGATGGTTTTGAACGAGCGATGATGATGATGGTGAGGAGGAAATTATTGCGGTTGTTTCTCATGACTGCAGGTGTGGCGAAAGCGTATAAAGGGGGGAGGGGGGAGGATATAACCGTGAGGATGTAATGTAACCACCGAAACCATCGTCATAACTACTTCAGAAACACGTGTAAATGAACTTATTTCTCCGTTGTTGTTTTTTTTACGACTCACCTTAGTCCTGAACACTCCTGTGTGCTATACTTAAATATTTTTACGCTTCAATTAAACCTTTTTGGAAGTAAAAGTGGAGTGGTTGAATTCTGAAGTGGTTAGGGGGGGAAGATTGGCTTCTGTTAAAAGGTATTGTTGTTTTTTGTGCGTGGAGGGGTTGGCCGTTTGTAATAGCAAAGTCTTGTTGTTTCCCGAATGAGAGAGAGAGAGAAAAAGAAAAAGAAGAAGGGGGNAAAGCTGTGTGGGTGGATGGGGAAGGAGGGAGAGAGAGGAAAGAAAAAAGGGGGAGGGGGGGGGGGGTAATGCACGCTGAACGCATCAAGTGCGTGAGAGGTGGAAGGGGAAGAAACGTGTGCAATGATCCTCTAAGCCTGAAGGGGGAGGGAGGATACGCAGATACTCCCACGCTCTGTGGCGTCGTGTGAACTAACCTGTTGCAGAAATAAAGTAGATCCCCCTCCCCCTTTCCCATCAATCCATGATTTTTTTTTATGTTTAGCGCTTAGATTGTACAGAATAAAATCTAATTTGTGGTTTTGTATACGCATTATTATATACAGCTGAAAAACTTAGATCTTAACGGAAGTTAGGTTTCGAAACCTAGTTCCCGACCCAGTGTATAAGTGGTTTCTAGTGGTCCGCCACAAGTCTAAGGACCTTGGTTTGATTCTGGTTGGTGCAGATAAAGATATTTGACGTTTGTGGTTATTTAAATTGGCAAAATCTTGGCTTGTTGTGTGTACTATTAGATGTAGTCAAAAGTAAAGCGAGTTTGAAAGTGTTATGCTACGGTAATTTAAGGAAGTTCTCTCTCGCAGAAGACTAGACTGGGAGATTAAGGTTCGAATCTTGGTCGGGTGTACTTTTCCGCTCTCACCCCACCTAAATTCGGGTGCAATTTCTCTAAATATAACCTTAATCCCTTAAACAATTAGCATAATTAGTGCATAAGCGTATAACCCGAACGAGTAATAAAACGTGGTGCTAACAAAAAGTTATAGCTATAAAACCTTTTTTAAAAAATAAATGGTACGGAACTCCGCACGGACTTTCTCGCTCTATTGTTTGAAAATGGAGATAGCTACTTAAAACTTGTAATATATGTGAAACAAAATAATATACACTAGCAAACCCAAGCATAAACTGCACTATACTTATGTAAAACTTTTTTTTTAGTCCCGGTTTTAAATTTTATAATTTTGTTTTTAAATAATTAATGTCCTCATTTGTATTTTTGGACCGATAAAAAAGATCAATGCTGGGTCCACAAGGATCAACACATCGTATTAAAATTTCAACTTCCGGTCAAAATTTTTGACATATTATCAGGTGTTGCAAATATTCATGCCATCGCATTGCTATTAAATTCCTCATTTATAAATTTTGATCAATAAAAAATGTAAATATTGATTATTGAGTCTAAAATGGATATATATCATTGTTGTACAAACATTTATCCTAAGAGGTTTAAGGAAAAACAACATAAACTTTTAGAGACTTACTTATATTTAATTACTCTATGGCATTGGAGAATTATCACGTTAAGACTTAAGTGGTATCTCTTTACAACTAAAGCTGACAAAAGTGTATTAATATATTTGCCAATATCTGAGAAACTGTTGGACTTATAAAAATATATTTCATATAAAAGTTTTTTATTTTTAATAGTACTACAATTTTGCAATGAAAAATTATTTAGTATCTCAAATAGTTGCGGAGATACGGAAGCTTCTGCTTCTGTAAGGTACCCTAAAATTCATTTTCGTGGTAAAATGAAAATAGCCAGTTTATTTATAATCTTAATCAACTCCTAGATGCAAATTTTAATCAAAATCGTTTAGAGTCGATTTTGAGAAAATCATTTTTTTCTCTTTTCGCCCTTTCTTAAACTGCTCTTAATCTACTCTTAATTTTAAGTTTAAACAGACACACAGACAGACGTCATTGCAAAGATCACTTTTTAGGGTTTGGGGGGTCTTGAGACGTCGACATCCATCAACATTTTGGTTAGATTTTCTTTTGCGATCGCACTACTTTTACCTTTTGTATTCGATAATTTAAAATATATATATATGTACATATAGCTTGAAAGTTATTGGTTTTATAAAAAGACCTAGATATTTGTTACGATAAGTAATTTTATATCTCAAACAGTTTAGGAGATATTATAAAAAAAATATAATTTACGCATCAGACCGGAGCCCTTAAAGTCATTTTTCCGAAATATTGAGAAATCCATTTTGTTTGAAATTTAATCAAAATCGTTAGAGCCGATTTTGAGAAAATCGACTTTTTCTCTTTTTGCCCTTCAGTAAACTACCCTTAACTTTAGGGTTAGATATCCAATTCCAAAAATCCCTCGGGGCAACCCTATGAAAACCCTAGATACCAAGTTTTAGTCCGATCGGTAAAATAGTTTAGGCTCTAGTTAGAGGTACAGACAGACAGACGGAAAGTCAAAAATCCCTTTTTTTGATACGGAGGTTCATGAAACGTCAGGCTTCATCAAAATCTTGAGTTTGATTTGTTTGACGATCACAATACTTTCTCTACTTGTAAGATAGCGAGAAAGTAAACAGCAAAATTAACATAAATTCATTAGTTGTCAATTATTCACACACATTGAATACAATTATTTTAGAATATAAGTTTTGTGGCTTGTAGAGATGAGGATAGAAAAGTCCAACTTTGATAATAAGAACCTTATTTGACAGCTATACTAGCAACTTGATATACTCGTACTTTCATTTATTCTTGTGTCAAGGGATATGTAGCTAGCTATTTCCTTTAGTAGATTTTATCAACGCTTGTAAAATTATATTAATAATTCAGTAAAATACTATCAACGTTAATTAAAATTGTATTTTTCTAAACTGTTATTCCTACCAGAATCGTGTTGTATATTTGTCACCAAGACCTAGAATCGAACCATGGTCTTTAAGACTTGCTGTCGAGTGCCTAAAGCAGCGTCCACGCTTGTATCAGATCCTTGTATCTTATCCCCGACACACACCTTGAACGCGTCTGTTTAGGACAAGACCTTATCCTCGACGGGATCATTAAAAAAGAGTATCAGATCGCGGACGTCCCGTCTCGCTTCCAGTCGGTATTTCGCCGTCGCATCTAAGGGTTGCAAAAGGGGGGCGAGGGTATGACATGTCTGCCTGCACCTGCTCTGAAACCTAACACTTGTCGCGGGTCCGGAACACACGAAAGATGGGAATTAGGGTCAGGTCAGACTGACGAGCGGCGAGCGCGTGATTAGCAAATAAATAGCTCTCAATAGTGGTTGACGTGGAGGCAAAGGTTCGAATCTTGGCTCAGTGAACTGGGGATGGTTTTTGGAAAGGGATTTATTGTTGTGGTTTTCCCATCCTCTATCCGCGCTAATGGTGATTCTTATTTGTAAAAGCCTACTTTGATTATTAAATTGAAGTATTTTAACATATCAGTTTTACATGATATAGGTATGGTTTATGATCTTACCAATTAACTTAGGCCGTTAGTAGCAAGTGTGCCAAACCTATCGATAGTAATAAAAATGTCAAAATGAGAAGTTTTCCTAACACTAAATTAACCAGCATACAATAATATTGCCTAGCGCCTGTAAAATAGACTGTACCGGTTCGAGCGCGTGCACGCTCCATTCTGGCCACTTCTCATTACAACTAACGTGTTCTATTTTATATTTTAGTCGCTCGCTCGCCCAGTCTGGCCGTCCTCTTATGGTTCTCATCAATGATCGCCACGAAATGGGGATCGGGCTGGCCGACATTTGGTCTCGATCGTGTCCGTGTGTTTCGTCATCCGCTCCAGCCACGATCGCGACGAGGATATGATACTAGTATGGACCCGGCCTTAGACACTTCCTTTCAGGCCCTGATAATTTATCAATCATCGTAGTGGGATCCAATTCCACCGCACCTGGCCTATCGTCACCGCCAGTGTGTAGGATTGAAGGTGACAAAGAGGCTCTAACGTTATCGCTCGAAGGAAGGATTCATTAGGCTATTTATGTAAAAATATGCGTTTTAAAACTAAGGGTACCTGCGTAAATTTATGTTTAGAAATAAATACTTCAAAACATTTTTTTTTTTTTATTACACGTTTAGTTCGATATCATAATTAAGTCAGTAGCGCATCTGTCTACTTAACTAAATGGTCCAGGGTTCGATTACAGGTACGGCTAAAAAAAATTTATTGAACTTTGGGGGTTTCCCTACCATTGATAAGCTAACAACTGGGAAACTTATTGGTGTCTTTTTAGAATAAAAAATGTGTGGAAGTCGTGTGCTGATATAATTAGTCGGTTCAGAAAGTACACGTTAAATACCCAGTCTCCCCCGGGAATTGAAATGGAGGTTCACTTCTAAGAAGATAAACGTAAAAAACGACTATCTCAAATCTTATGTTCAAGCACATGCCTATATTTTTTTGGTTCGTCAAAAAAAAAAATTTGATGGAGGCTACACTCGTGGTGGCTTGCGGGGAAGTCCCCCGACAGGAGAGCCAAGATTTATTTTTAACGTTAAAAAGCTCTTAGAGCAGTTAAAACATTTTAAAACATAATATAAGTAATGAATTGTATACGACTAAAAGTATCTACTGGCCTTAGGCATTAAGGTAGGAGTGTTTGGAGTAGTATATTTGCAATTATTATAGCAAAACTTTTTTTTTTGCCAAATTTAATATATTTCTGCACTATAAACATAAAGTTTAATTTTCTTCACACGGTGATATAAACAGTTGTTGAATATCTGTCATGAGCATAGCGGCATTTCATGGGAAACTTTTTAAATGAAGATTATTATTTTATTTAGCACCGCGTCTTACTAACCGTTCGGGTTATACTCTTAAGTACTAATTGATCTAATGGCTTAGGAATTGATAAGGTTGAATATAGCTTAAGTGAACCCGTATTTGCGTGGAAGGAGAGTGAAAACCCATTTAGGGAAAAACCCTCGTTCACCCGACCGAGATTGGAACCTTTATATCCCCGTCCTTTGCAGTCTAGTCTAACATGAATCTAGCGTGTTAGCCAACTACACCACCGAGGTGGGTTAAATGAAGAGAAAAACTTGTCATTAAGTTCCAGAACACCCTTGACAGATATTCAACAACTGTTGGGTTCACCCTGTGAAGAAAATTAAAATATATGTTTGTATTAAAACAATATTTTGGCCAAAAAATTGTTTTGCTATAAAAACTGCAAAGACACTTACTCTTTCTCACGTCTCTAAACGAGGAATACAAAAATAAATCACTAATATTAACTTGCATCGGTGGTTGCGTGGGAATAACGCGTCATACTCGTGTTGAATTTGATTGCCAAGGACGTGGAGATTAGAGTTTGAATCTAGGGTAGGCTATACTGAGGATTTTTTCCTGAAACTGTTTTCCACTCTCATCCTACACTAACGGGGATACACTTCCACTAAATCATAACTTCATTATTCTTACCACATTAACTTGATGCGTTTAACCCAACCGGGGATTAAAACGCGGTGTAAAAAAATATATTTTGTTTCGTGGTGGTAAATGGGAGGACCCTAAATACGGCCCATGCTTTTGTTCACTTCGTTTTGAAAGTGTGTGTACGGGGTTCCGCTTGTTTCGCGCTGACCTCTGTAGCATGTAGTCCCTAATGTAGTCTAGTCGCCGATAATGCAGGTGAAGACGTCATTCCACGTTCTCTCCCGTGAGTCCACGTGTAGAGTTGACGTGCACGTCATGTAAGAACCCCCC
>CABEEJ010000589.1:150735-161287 GCA_901482245.1 Timema douglasi
CTCAGTGTTAAATTTATGCTAAGTGAGTCTCTCGGAGACTTCCTGTGTTTCTCAACTCCTCCAAATTAATCACCATCCATTCCACCTGTGCCCCCCTCCCCCCCTCCTCTGGTTTTTTTAACGTTATTATTTAACATTTTTCTGCGGCTTCAGTCCATCTTATCGGAAAGTATTTATGACCTTGCGTACATGAGTCGTGTCATTCGTTATGATTGCTTTAATTATTCATATTTTTATGTACATAATTATTTAAATTGTGCTTGTTGACATGTCAAGTTTAGTATAGTACTACATATATTGTAAAACGTTATTAAATTTAATACAAATGTAGGTTTAACAAATTAAATATGTAAACATGCTATATGAACAAATCATAGAAAAACTTTGTTTATTTTTAACACTATCAGGTTCAACAGATTTGCTAAAGAAAGAGTTATTTTCTACATGATGTTTTAGTATCCACCTGGATTCAACTCTTTCCTATCACTGGCAATAAAGACAAGACCTTAGTAACCCACGCAACCATCGATGCGAACTGTTAATTATTTTATGTCCATGGATGTGGTGGCTATGAATTAATGTTCTTACGAACGGCCCATCGGAAAGATGTTAAATAGTCGGGGGGGAAAAAAATTCGAATTCTATATTTTGATGGATGTTGACGTTTAATGAAACTCGTTAACCCGAAAAAGTGTTTTTTGCGATGCCGTCTTATCTGGTTTTATCCGACCTAGATCCGATACTATTTTACTGATAGAGCTAAAACTTGGTATCTAGGGATTTAATAAGGTTTACCAAGAGGAGTTTTTGGAATTAAGGATAGTGTTTGAAAGAAAAAAAAAATTCTAGAAATTTTTTGTAATGATTTTGATTAAAACTCGTATCTATACACTGAAAAACATTAACAACAAAAAGTGCATCTCATTTTTTCGAGGAAAATGATTTTAAGGGGATATTTTCCATTTTTGATCAAATCTCTGCAACTCTTTGAGAAATGAAATAGCTTATCATTGAAAAGTTGTAGAACTATTAAAAATTAAAATTAACTCTTTGAAATATATTTTTATAAAACCAATAGTTTCCGAGCTATTAGCAAATATATTTTTTAAATGGAGGTCTGGGATATGAGTTGATTGTTATGAATTTCTTATGATCTTTGGTGAACCTAGATGTTCCTCTTCTCTCATTATGTTTCTGCAACAATGTATATTATCTTGTTTCACATATCTTATGAATTTTAAATAAGCATATCCATAATTAGGTAATGAAGCGAGAAAGTCTATGCGGTGCACTGTACCACTTATTTTGTTCACGTGAGTTACAAAACTAACCTTATTATAATTTGGCCGCGTGGAAAATGGAAGTGATTTTGAAACCTCATGGAAATCGGCTCAAAACAATTTGATTTATACTTTTACAGCCACTCACCACCACCCTCCCCCCTCCTTCTCCTCCCAACACACGAACAATAATAAGATCAACTAAGACATGGGTTTTAAATGGCTTAATCTAAGTTGAGGGTACAGTAGCCCCATGACTTCTTTGGTGCTGACTGACAGCTGACGGCTTTGAAAAGTTACCAGACCAAATTACGTATCTCTACGCCGAACCATATGATCTGCAAAAACATGTGTTTAGCAGCTGTCACTTCTGACAGTCAAAATTTAGGTATATACTGTACCTAAATGTTGACTGTCAACAGTCAGCACCAAAGAAGCCATGGGGTTACTGTAGTTTAGAAGAAATATACCCCGAGTTAGAGTTAAAAATAAGGGGTTGGAAACCCCAACATAATTTTGTAGTTGTAAACGAGTATTTTTTAGAAAGTGCCTTTTAGAAAATACAAACACTTATTTGCTGTCAATAACATTTTAAATATTTTATTATTGTTATTTTATATGTATTTATAATATCTATCAAAAGTGACAGCTGCATATAACATTACTTAACGTATGAATACGTTTAAGTGGATCTAAGACTAGTAATCTTTAAACTCTTCCCATTAAAACTTTACTAAAGGAGTTTACGCAAAGAATGAATATACCTAAGTGCAAGTTAGGTATAATAATATATTAACTAAAAAAAAGACACCCATTTATTAATTCATAAAAACATATTGTTTGTTCGTAAATCTTTATACCGGCTCTTTTTTTTTAACGAGCTAAATAGCTAAATAATACTCTTATCCACACAGTTATGTTATCTAATTAGACAAAGATGGCGTGATATTGTACTAAACATATTAGGTTAATCATAAATTTACTGCCACCAGTATTATATTCCCTACCTATCTAAATATTCAAAAGTTACTATTTTTAAAATGATGATCATGTATCGGGTACGGGTAGGTATGTATAATCTAACACTAGAGGTGGACACAGCTGTATTCAAATTAAGTCGGAAAGCGGGAACTATCCTGGTCGTATCAGACATCAATGTCATCTAACGGGACAGTCATGAAGTAACGAAAGCCATTTAATTAGAATACACCAATCTAAACTGTCCATAAACAACTAATTACCGCACGTGTCTGAGAACAGACACCCCGGCTAGTCAGTCGTCTGAAGATTGAAGACCTTGCCATCATGAGTGACGTGTTGGTAGCCGAACAATAATGATTACATCACTGGAAATTTGTTTTACATTTTTCATTTTATTCAATCATCTGTTACAAATGACCCGCAACTGTCGGCCACCGAGACAAAGACGTCAATGTGAAACCTAGCATATATTTCATGTAGGGTTTATTAGTTTTAGTAAAGGACGTATTGAAGCGTCACTTTGTCCCACCTTCTAAAATAAGGGTACAATACATATTGTGATTTTTAGTATTTACAATCCTAAAAACTAGCAGTAAAGAACAGGACAAATTGTAAAAGATCTCCCTGAACCCAAGTTGTAATATTTTAAGTGACAGTGAAAGTGACCTTGGCCGATTTCTCTCTAAGAGAGGAAATCGTCCAAGGGGCCACGGTGAGGGTTGCATGTAGCCCTCGCGGCAGCCATTGGGAAAACACTCGCGGGGCGATCATACCATCACACAGATAGAACGTGTGTTAGAAGCTCACTATCACACCATCACACAGATAGAACGTGTGTTAGAAGCTTACGATCTTACCATCCCACAGATAGAACGTGTGTTAGAAGCTCACTATCACACCATCACACAGATAGAACGCGTGTTAGAAGCTTACTATCATACCATCATACAGGTAGAACGTGTGTTAGAAGCTTATGATCATACTATCATACAGATAGTATCTGTATTATTTAGTAGCTATAATCAAAGTAAGGAATAAATAATCCTAGATATTTTCTTATTTTTATTTCGAGTTATCTTTAATTTAACTAAAACCCACGCTAATCGTTGTTAGGAAACGTAAAACTACCTCGCGCCTAAACACAATACATTTAAATCTAACACTGGGATATAAACTGGCGCGCGTGAATCCAGAGCGATCAGGCCGTATACTAACCCGGTCAGGATCCGAACCAAGGACGCCGGGATGGATGGTTTGTCTAGCGCAGGCGTTACACTCGCGGTCTTGTCCATGGTTTTGTGCGGCCCGATGAATTACACTGGATATCATCGCTGTGAGAATTGCATGGCTACTTTTGGGAAACAGCGTTGTCATTCTCTTGTTTTTGTGTGGTCAATCTCTCCTCAAATATAAGACAAGTTTCGCAACGCTGGATAGTCGAGCTTGCCAGTAGCTCCTTCTTACCTCAGAACACCACCTTCAGACATAACTGAGAATGAGATGATTTGGTATCAGTTAATTGCGAGAAAACGAAGATTAAGTTTTTAACCATAAGACCTGAACTTTCCTCAGCATGGATATTGGGTGTATCATGCAATGCGAATGGAATTATCCGTCCGTGTTTACCCCCAGGCATGTCCTTTTTTGCGGTCGTCTGGGCGAGTTTTTCATCTGTGTTCGGGGTTAGTATTTTATATTAGAAATAATTAAAATTGATATTAAAATTTACGTCTACCAGTATTTTTTTAAGAAATGAAACTGATTTTACTAAGATAATTAATATGTAGGGGCTACATAACCCCAACAAATTATTCTTTTGTTTTCGTTAAATATACTGTCCGCTTTTTTCCCCTCTCTCTCTCTTTTCGAAAATTCCCTGAGTTTTGCAGCTTGCAATCTTAGGTTTAGTAAATTGCGCATGACAAACTTAATTCAACCATATTATTCTTTTTAATAAACTTCGAAGAAACACCAAATTTTTGTGATTGAATATTTGGTAATTTGGTATAATTTGGAGAATTCTAGAATGTGGGTTTGAGGAACCCTTATTCTTTCTTCGACATGGCAAATTCTCAGAAAATTGCAGCATTTTGTCATTAAATGAGACACTTTTAAAGTTAAATTCCAGAATATCTTTAACAGATATTCAAGGACTGTTAATACCACCATATTAAGGAAATTAAACTCTGTGTTTCTACTTAAGCAAGTTTTTATTTATTTTGACCAAAAAAGTGTTGATTTAAAAACTTCAAAAAAACACTTACCTTTTCTCGTGTACCATACACTCCCACCTTAAAATCCATCCTTCTCTCCTTCTGTTCCTAGATTACTTAATAATTTTTGCTACGGGTGAACTGAACGTTAGGTAAGACGCGTAGTACTCGTGGGAGGGGGATAGGAAGTATAACTGTCCTAATTAATTACTTCTAACAGTCTGAAGATTTTTTTCCCTTAAATAACCCAGGAATGATTTTTAAAAATATGATTTGTATTGGCTGTAGTGATTTGAAGTTTAGTTTAGGTCGTCACTGAACCTCCACTCACCTCCTCACCCCTATCCCCCACCCCCTCTTGTCTTATCAACAACCCTTCTACATATATACACACACACACACATTCTGCATTTCACTTTTATTATTCCATTCATTCCTCTGGAGAGCGATCCATTTGCGCGGCCAAACAAAATCACGTGTCTTTCCTTTCCTCTTCCCATTCTTTCTCTTTGACTGGTCTCACGTGACCATCAGCAAAGAACCTCTTAATCCGAGAGTAGTTTTGAGGGCCGCGTGCCATTTAAACTAGGCACGAGCTAAAAAGAAAACATTGATCAAAATTTTCGACTAATGGAAATAGTGTTTTTGAAGTGTTTGAAATCTACTTGACGTGTCTATGCAAATATTTAATGTGTGTGTGTGATTCACATTTTTACATTATTCTGATTTATTATATTTGTGATATTTTACGTGAACTTTTTGACCGACTGATTGTATCAGAACACGACTCATAAACTCACTTTAATTTAGAACAGACACAACATTCAGCCCCCCCTCCCCTAACCTCCACCCCCCTTCCGGCCGTCTATTCATCACGGTAGAAGGGAAAACCTGCATTTCACCAATGATTTTTGGGGACACTTTCGGGGATTGAACCCAGGACCCTTATCATAGCAGTCAGACACACTACCAACTGGGATGAGGTGTCAAACAAGCTTTTAACAATATTACTACTATTATTACTGGATGTTCTGTCTTTCGAAATGTCCGTTGGCTTGTCCAAATTGAATCCTCCGATATGTTTTATTAGCTGCTTCCTTTTTTTTTAATCCTAAAACTTCCTCTTCTTTCCTCGTTTTGAGGTCATCCATCAGTTGCATTCGTGGTATTTATAGTCCACGTATTCATACGTCATATCATGGGATATGGTGATGTCACTTTTGACCTATAAAATAACACTAATACTTTATTAAAATGTCATTAATTTTGGCTGCAGAATTATCTATTAGTAGCCAGCTTCGTATGCCGCATGGTTTCTAATGCATCACTATCTCGCAACAGACTGGTCTGCTGATGATGGGGGAGATCGGGGTTCATATCCCTATCGAGTGTACTGAGAGTGGTTATTCCATGCAAATACGGGTAAACTCCTCTAACTTCAACCTATCTCATACTTATCATTTTAGCTGAATTAGTGCACATGTGTATGACCCGAACGGGTAGTAACCGCGGTGTTATATATATATATATATATATATATATATATATANATGATGTAATCCAGTAGCGTGCTACATCCCCCCCCCTCCCCCCCTCTGTTCTCGGTCGGGCAAGGTAAGGGTAATGAAGGCACTTGTTTAAGCGGGGCAAATCCAGTTTCCATGTCGGGGACCTGATGTAAACGACTGGTGTGTCGTCTCCCTGGGACCTCAAGCCTCGGTGTATATGTGTGGGTCCCATTCCTCCCTCCCATCTTACATGTCCCCACCCATTAACATACATTAAACCCTACCGACCTACCCACCCACCCCAACCCGAATCTACCGCCGCTGCGATGCACATCGCTACATTACGTCACATTAGTCCGTCACCTTCTCTCTTGCACTCCTAGCCCCTCTACCCCCCGCCTCACTCTCTCTTTGCGGTTCTGAACGCAAATTAGGCGGGAAAGTGCGGTGTCATTTACGTACTGTCTGTTCCAGAAAACCTCAGGTATGTATCCTTGCAGAGCTACCCTTAGCAGACATTAATCCCTGAGAAAACTTCGTTTGTGGGGCCCCCTATAGTTTAATTTTCCTAGAAAAAAAAAATAGAAATTACAAAACGTATTTTTTTGCTGTCAACACTATGAAAATTTAAAGGAATTAATCATATCTACCATAAGTAACAGTTTCAGATCACATGACCTTACGTGTGAATATATTAATATATAAATATATATATATATATATTCATTTATTTAAGGTATTTAACGTGCACGTTGTGTACCGACTGATTATATCAGCACACGACTTATAAACAATCTTAAGTCTAGTACAGAAACAACACCGAGCACCCGGTCGTTAATTAATAATTGTGAAAGGGTTAATCCACATTTCACCAATGATATATTTTTATTTTGCCATTCCGGGAACCAAATCCGAGACCCTTAACTCAATAGATGGAGACACTACCATCTAAGCTAAGGATTTAGACATTTATTAAAATTGTTTTAGTAACTTTTATTACTGTTAAATATGGTTCTTCCTACCAGAATCATACTCTAAAGCTATCTGCCTATCCCCTCCCCCTCCTAAAAAATAAACTTTAATATTTTGTTTAATATCATTACAGTAGTTTGCACCTATATACCATTTTTCTGCCTTATGAGGTATCAAGAAATGTCTAAAAGATAAATAGGGTGTACATGTAATGAATAATAAATGCTAAAAGCCGTTTTTTTTAAATACATATAAGGGTTAATTTCTCCCGAACCCTTTGTTCGATTTTCTTTCTCAACGAACTTGATACGTACAAAGATCAGCAAGCAGTGCCAAGTTTGAATTAAATCGGTAAATGTGTTCAACAGTTATCGTGAGACATATCCACCACAAACAGACAAGAAACAGATGCAAATCGGTGGAGTTAGATTAGGGAACTCGCTTCACTCGTTTATTAATCAAACCACATAGTTATGTTTTTAGTTGTTTTAAACACTCTGACATTATTTGCTAGATCACCTTTGCAAGGAGCCTCCTATACGAGCGCGCAAGCGAAAATTTCCCACCCCAACTTGTTCCCTCTGTCTCCTAAGTAAGCCCGGGGCCCTGCCGCACCTATTGCACATCCCTTCTTAAGGGCGGGCCCTGATCCTTGCACGGGAGAGAGATAGAATGGGTCTTCAAGGCGCTTTAACTACGTCTACTTTGGTGAATTCGAAGCATTCTTTCTAAGCGGGCTGCATCTTAACTTTACGCACCTAAACACTCTGAAGAACTATAGTATGATTTTGGTAGGAAGAACATTAGGAGTTAGTTACTAAAGTTACTAAAACAATTTTAATATATTCATACATAATGCCATGTTATCTGCATCTGTCACTTTTTATCGATATTATCACTACCTTTAAAATAACACAAATAATAAAGTAAAATGTTATCATTGTTGGCCACAAATAAATATATTTGGATTTTGTTTACTGTTCTCCCAACCAAAATCAGGCTTTACCACACCTCGACGCCAAAATACGAAATAGAGAGAGAGCTAAGAAAATGGGCTGTTCAGCCTACGAGGCCTTGTGTATATATATTCCATTCACGGTAGGAATTACTCTCTGAAAGGTCTTTTTTCTTACCAATATCCTACTATATAGTAGATTTATGGTAGGGAAAAGGGCCTTTCAGAAGTCAATTCCTACCGTGAATGGAATATATATCTGCTGATAACACTTACCCTATTCCGATGACGAGTATAAACTTTCACTCTACTATTTACTCCTGGACAGCATTGACTTGCTATTAAAAAAATGTTTTCTATTCTAAATATGCAGATGCTTCCACGGACTTATTTTAATCTTCATTCTGTCAGGAAGATTCCTAGAGTCCCTCTTTGAGAATAAACCACTTAGCCTGAATTGTAGAAGATTTGGAAGAAAAAAAGATACTTTTAGATAAAAAAAAATAATTTTTTAATGTAGGACTATTTTTTAGAATTATTTTAAGAATTTATGGTTTTTGTTTCACTGTTATACCTTTTGTCGCTACTTCTCAAGTAGGTGACGTCCTTAACTCGCAAGGACTACTCGTGGCCAAACTAAGATCCGTAATGTGTCTGATAAATATTCCCTTGGAAGTAACAACCCCTTTTCTCCCCCTAATTACGTTTCTTTAAAGCCCAAGATTGGTGGTGCCTTAGCGCTCTCTACTAACAAAGAACCAACAGATGAGATAGTTGTTGAAAGTTGTTGAAATAGGCTTTCAGCGAATATTAAAAACGTTAAGACCTGCTTTGGTGGTCTTGTGGTCAAAGGTGTGTGTGTATATATCCATGAAGATCAGTGCCATGGAGGGTAATCTTGAGATATCAAATATATTAGCTTCCGATTGACTGAGGTGGCTAGCCACACCAAGTGTCCCGACTCCTGACCTCCGCGCCTTCCTCTGTTTCCCCAAACTAGTTTCGCGGTAATTGGCTCGGTAAATGCACGTCCGATGTCGCCGCCACCCTTTCTTGACACCCCTCCAGTCCTTCTGGCGACCCTCCGCTCCTCGTGCTATATCTGGCCACTCTACTGGCCGTCGTAGCTTGCGGCTATTTCTGGACAACCCTCGCGGCTTCAAAACCCGGGGAAGGTGCTCGCTTATATTTTGAATTACCTATGGCGTGTGTACGTGGTGGAGTGGTTAAAGAGGTTGCTTGCCGGTCTAGAGGGACCTTAGCGAGGTTGCTGCGCACTTGAGGAACAGAGAGAACAAAGAGAAAACACAAGAAATCTCGCAAAATGCTGATAAAAAATACTGGAATATTTGTATATCATGGATATTTAGCTGCAAGCTTCGGTGGCCGCATGGTCTAAGGCGTCACTCTCGCTCTAGACTAGACTGCCGATCACAGGAAGATCGGGGTCCGAATCCCGGTTGGGTGTACTTTGGATGGTCTTCCACTTCCCCACGCAAAAATGGATACACTTTCTTTGAATTAAACTTTTTTCATCTCTAACTTATTAACATATTGTTCGTATAACCTGAATAGGAAGTAAGACGCGGCGGGGAAAAAGATCAACTAAATTTCGATCCTCTACACTTCAATCCTAAGTTGTCCGAAAAAAAAATTGAAAATTAATTTTTAATGACCCTGACTGGGTCGATCTGGGTGGAGGGGATGGGTCATAAAACATTTATTATTCCTGATACTGAAGTTGAATGTGTAGTATTGTTAGGCGGGATATAATCGTGAAAACGCGAGTGCATTTCTTTTAAATCATTCCTACCTAATCCTGGTGACACTAATATATACAGAGACATAGATACATTCAATTTTCATAGGAAGGGCCTTCCTTATCCGACCGCAATATAAGTTACTATTTAGGCTTATATATACTGTCACGTATTCATACGTCAAGTCACCTGATATGCATCTGTTACTACTTTTGATAGATAATAACAAAAATTATAAAATAACACTAATTTAATAAAATTTTATCAATGTAGGTTTCAAAAAATTATATTAGTATTTTCTAAAAGGCCCTTTCTATGAAATTCTGACAAGATGTGCATTAATCACAATTTGTGAGTGTGAGGAATGCCAGACCTCCACCGTGGTTAGGATCCCACGTTAAACTGTAGGTCCTCCATTTAATCTCACAATCACCCTACCGTTACACATTAGCGTACGTGCGTGTAACTTGAATGGGTAGTAAGACGCGGTGCTAATAATAATAATATATGAAATTTGAATGGTAGTGAGAAATGGAGAACGTATTTTAATTATTATTATTATTTTTTCTTTCAAGATAGTCCTTTGTCCCCTCTTCATGCAAATCACACGCGCGCGACACAAGAAACGCAGCAGGGGCGTCGTCGTGCGTCTCTAATAGTCTCGCTTCTCTCGCCGTCACAATATTGTCAACGTTCGGCGTTCGTGCCATGCGCTACCTGTTCGGTCCCCACTTATCCCCGTGCTGCAGCTTGGTCATCTTGGTGTGTGTGTCCCCCCCCCCCCCCGGGCCCCGTTTATTAAGCTCCCCCCCACGCCGGGGGGGGAGAGTGCAATCGCCCCCTCGCCCCTTTTTTTTTTTTTGTGTGTTCTCCCCTCCTTTCC
>CABEEJ010000589.1:163410-195403 GCA_901482245.1 Timema douglasi
TATTACCCCCCGATTATCTTTCCCCCTCTTTTCGCCCCCCCCCCCCCTCTCACCCACTACCTCTTCTCCTGAGCACGGCACAAGTCGGAAGACCCTCCGAGGCAGATGAAGGAGGGTTGGGGGTGGATAGGATAGCGACGGGCGCGTGGTTCCTAATGAGATGCATGTCATGCAGATGTCGCAAGCACAGCGACTGTCCCCCCTTCACTACCCTCCAACCGACGCAAGATCTCGTTAACTTTGGCCCCGAAGCCTTGTCGACGCTTACCCTCCCCAGCCCCCCCACCTCACATCCTCTTTTAAGATCACAGCCTTTCCTTATGCAAATTGGAACAAACGCGGCCGCAAAAACAACGTTTGACATGGAGGGGCCCGACCTGCCACGAATACCGGAACATTAGTAGAATCACTCCTCCCTTTCTCTCTCTCTCTTTGTCTCCCTATTTATGTCCTCCCTTCTTCTCTTTTCCTTCTGGCCCTTGCAGGCATACACATTGTCACCTATAGGCCTACCTTGAGTTTGGTGAGAATCCCGTTCTGTAAGGCCTTATTTCATACCACAAGCCTTCTATATAGTAGTATTTCGGTAGGATAAAAGACCTCGTACGAAATAAGACCTTCCCGAACGAGCTTTTTACCAAACTCTAGGCACAGATCTCTGCTACTGAGACTGACGACGTTCGACTGATTATCTATTTCCCTCCTACATGAATTATTGTAATCTCTACTTCGTTGTCGAGGTAGACATAGTTAGCTACCCCGGTTAACAACAACAAAATTACCGTTTTGTGCTTGTGTTTTTAATCAGCTTCTTGTTTTGTACGCGCAGTCATTTCTGTTTGTTGGAATGAGAGGGTGGCTGTTAGAGAGGATGGGGTGGGGGGTTAGGAACAAGGATCATTTGCATTTTTGTTTCATTTACCGTGTTCTGTAATTTGTATCTAGTAGTCTTTTGGACTGAAGACGACGGTCTAAACATACTGGTCGACACTAATTGGACAGCTGAATAACAACAAGGCTCCGGGCGAGATTTGAACCTTGGAGTCCTTTGACGACGGAAGTTTTTTTTGTTTGTTTTTTTACAGCTCAACCTTATTAGCTATTAATATACAAGTTGTATATTTGGAGAGGTACAATTTTGTAGGTTGTAATTTCCATCTGATCATTAGTTTCGTCATTGATAAATGTGTTTTAAAAGTCGAAGCACGATCTTTCAATTTTCTACGGAGGTATCAAGGCGAACAAAAATATTTTATACTTACCGTGTGGCTTTTTAAGCCGCTTTAGTGCCACTGTCGCGTCTCTTTCGAAATTATTGCTAGTGAAGTATGATTTATTTGGTTTAAATTTAAACGGTTTAAACATATATTTTATAGGTATGGATCTGCTTGGTGATAGTAGATTTGAATCTTAGGCCTGATTACTATTTTGAAAACCACAAAATCGAAATTCTCTTTTTGGTGTATAATAATTTCAAAGGGTAAATAAGTATACATTTTAAAAGTATATAAAAAGATGGGTACTATTAAAACTAGGGGAAAAAATCTCTAATTAATAGCTAAACATCTATTCAGTATTACAAATAAAATTAATGTAAAACCTAAAAATCATTGTATTTTAATCTTTCACATATCAAGAGAAAGTATTGCGATCGTGAAAACAATCGTTCACGAAATTATGTGAAAACAAACCTAAAGTGAATTTTCCAATTCTGTCTGTCCCCATCCCATGTCTTTCAGTCTTTCCCTTTGTTTAAAATGCATATCTAGAATTTTATTGAATATTGACATAACAAATAGCACTGAATAATAAGTTTTCGGGCAAATTTCGCTTAAGGGTATTTTACTGATAGGACATTTTTGAAAATTTTAAACATTTAGAAAATAGATCTATCGATTTTGTTCAAACTGTAGGCTATATCTAGAAATTGTGTGGTACCACAAATAACAATATATATATGTGTGTATATATATATATATATATGTATATATATGTATGTATATATATATATATATATATAACTTTTGTGGGGTAAGAACTCATTTATGGGTAATTTGCTGGTGACCTATTTTACAAAAACTTGAAATTTTTAAAAAAGAACGACTCAACTATTTGGTTCCAAATGAGGTGACCTGGCGGTCTAGGGGTAAGGTGTCAGTCTTCTGTGCTGGCGGCCGGGGTTCAATCCTCGGTCCCGGCACAGATTTATTTGATTACCAAACCCTTCCTTCACCTCTGACAATACAGTCCTTCATTTCATCTCACAATCACCCTACCATTACTCATTAGCGTAAGTGCGTATAATCCGAACGGGTAGTAAGACGCGGTGCTACTAATAATAATAATGTTCCAAATGTGTTCGTTATTTTGGGCATGTGTGACTTTACAATTAACAACGCATATTTGTTTTTGGGATAAAAACTCATTTACTTATAGTTTACTGATTTGGACTGTATATTTCAAAAACTGGAAATATATATAGGCCTATATGTACTTTAAATGGCCCTAACGATTTGATTCCAAAAGAGTATCTTAGCAGTGTTTGATACAATAAGTTACACTGTTTATTTGAATTCGGGTAAAAATTCAATAAAGGGCTGTTTGATAATGAGTGATTTTTTTTAAATTCAAATTATTTTGTTAATGGCTTTAACAATTTTGCTTAAAATGTATATATGGGAAATGTTGACATGAATACGACTAATTACTCTGTATACTGTTTTTTTGTGGGGGTGGAAATTCTGTTTTGGGTAGTTTATAGATGACTTTTTTTTATTTGAATATTTAAAAAAATGGCCTAAGTTTTTTGGTTCATTATTGATATCTGGGGACTATTTAACATTATCAAGAATAATGTATCTTTATTTATCTAAAGTAAATTAATTTAAAGGTGAGGTTACTAACGACAATATATAAAACATTTGATTATTTTTTTAAATCGACCAAAATGGGAATCTGGGAATAGTTTTGCATGATAAATAAAAATAAGTGTTTATATTTACAAATAACAAATAATTTTTTGATAGTTTACAAGTAATTTATTTTTGAAAGTTTAGATTCTGTTAAATATATTTGAACAATTTGGTTTAAAATTCATATATAAAGAGTGATAATTGTGTTTAAAAATATGTGTTTTTTATAAGTAAAACATAGTTAAGGGTAGATAAATCGACACAAATTTTTGAAAATTATCTTCGAAGCCATAATACACAATATGAGACAGTTTGTGCGATTTTCTGCTTATCCTCGCTCACATCCGAGCTATGCGCACGTTCACACTTATTGGGTAGGAATTATAAAGGTAGGTATTCAGAGAAACTGTGCCACCATTTGTGTTAAGGACAAATGAGAAATTATTTTTATTTAAACCTCTATACATGAGGCTAGTAATAATTAAACACCTACTTCTCTGTAGGCGAACGCTGGTTCTTTTCATCAACACATTACCCACGTATTGTCTTTTTCCCTAACTATCGCTAGCTAATACTGATAATAAAATATATTTATATTACTAAATGTTGACACAATGTTTTTCTCTTAAGAAAAATCAACTTTTTTTATTTTAGTGAATGAAAAAACTTAGCATGTTAATCCTTTTAACTACAGTCAAAATCTAGGTATATACCTAAATTTTTACTGTCAGAAGTCAGCTGTGAGCTGTCAGTTAGCACCAAAGAAGCCATGGGGCTACTGTAGTATACGTCAAAAGGCAATCATTTAAGAATTATTTTAAAATAAATAAGCTAAAAAATAATACTCTAGGTAAAGAATTATGGTCGCCATTCGCAATTTAGCAGCCGGATATTTAAAGGCCTGTTTAGCATACTCGACCATTGATATTTTCTAATATAATCTTTATATATTTGAATGCTTGACAAAAGTCTACGTTAAAAAATAGAGCAGTACAAAATTTTGTGAGTCCGTTCATCATTTAGATGCATGAGGTATGTTTAAAAATTAGGTTACTTATTTAAATAACGCTTGCGTATTTATTGTGTTGATCCTCTTCGGTGACCTTATGGTCTAAGGCGCTACTTTCTCAGTAGACTAGACTGTAAATGAACGGGAGATCGAGGTTCGAATATAGGTCGGATGTACTGAGATTTTTTTCCAAAAGGGTTTTAAACTCTACCTTCACGCAAATGTGGGTACACTTCCTCGAAATATAACCTTCAGCCATAATCATTAGCGTAATTAATACATAAGCGTATACAACCAGAACGGGTATTAAGATGTGGTGCTAAAAAAATAACCAAAGTAGGTATATGAATGTATTAACGGTGCACATTGCATTAAATTGAACACAATATCACAATTAATCCCCTTCGCCCTGGCTCACACATATTCTTAGCCCGCCTTTACTTCAAAATCTTTATATGAACTCATTTTGAGAAGGGTTATAATCTCTTTTTTTTTTTTTACCTCCCTACCGCAATTACGTAGTTTACATTTCATCGCGACAAAAGATCAAACCTTCTGACGTGGCTTGTGGCAGGTACCTCATAAAAAAAACCTCTTCGTCAAAACGTGCGTCTAGCCGCACGGATTTTTATTGCGTACCAAAAAAAATGTTCAAGCAGATCTGATCGATATTTTATAGCAGATAAAACAATCCATTATCTATCGTTTCCTCTGTTGTTTATATTTTTTAAATATATTCACAAATTTGAATGTGTAATATTATTTAACTAGGAGCTAAACGTGAGATTATACTTATAAAATAAGATTTGTTCACGATAATCAAATAGAAATGTTTTTGTAAGTAGCAAATAGATACGGATGGGAGCAACGTATTTTCACGTCTTCATCAGATATGGAGCTCCTTTCCTTGTTAGATCTGTCGATATTTACCCCCTCCCACCTTCCCTAACTTATTTTCGCCTCAGGCGAAGCCACATAAAACCTCAACCCCTTCCCTTCTTCTTTCTTCTGATATAAAAAGAAGTTTGATCTCTGGTTGTAAATTGAGGACAAAAATATTTTGTTCTGTGGTTTCCGAGACATCGTGTTCATTGCTTCCCGTGTCTCTTGTAAACAGACCGTCGGCGGTTTCATTGCGGTTGGGCTCTTACGTAGGGTGTCTTATTCCGCTCGGCTTCTGTAACAGAAGGCTCGACCCTCTATAGTAGAATTATGTAAACCCTTAACTCTACAAATCCTAAGGGAAAAAACAAAAACAATCCCACCTTCCTTTAAGACCACAGTCATTCACAAACACGAGTTAAAAATTACCAAACCTTACTTGGACGGATATAACACTATGGGTACCTTCTCTTTAAAGTAGGGGTCGGCAACATGTCGCGTAAGAAAATTACATCGTCACAACCTTACCATGCATTATTCATCTATGGTACAGTAGCCCCATGGCTTCTTTGGTGCTGCCTGACAGCTAAAAGCCTTGAAAAGCTACCAGACCAAATTATGTATCCCTACGCCGAACCATATGATCTGCAAAAACATGTGTTAAGCCGCTGTCACTTCTGACAGTCAAAATTTAGGTATATACCTAAATGTTGACTGTTAGAAGTCAGCTGTGAGCTGGCGGTCAGCACCAAAGAAGCCATGGGGCTACTGTACAGCTCATAAGATAGTCATAGTGTAATCCGTCAAGGTAAGACTTATACCTCTCAGGGTACACGGGGTGTACACGGATTAAGTTTCAAAGACGTTGCCTACCTGTGACGTCACGGCAGGTCACGTTTTATTCGAAGAGTTTTAAAGATACACCACACCGTAACATTGAAACAATAACCGTAAATTCTTAAATAATTCAAAAAATAGTCTTACAATGTAATTAAATTATTATTATTTTCAAAATGTATTTTTTATATATAAATATACGGCTAGGGTTCGGCCAGACTGACAAGCGCGCGAGCTAGTGAGCGAGCGCGCAAGCGACTGGGTGGCCACACTGGCGAGCGCGTAATTAGCAGACCCTAGTTCATTAGAGAAGATGCATCTGTCAAAGACACTTGGTACATCTCTGCTCCTCGAAAATTCTTACAACAAATATTTTTAATGTACTGAAGTGTTTTAAAATCAGATTAGCCGCACCAGTGGCGGAATGGTGCGTTGCACTCCATATCTTTTGACTGGGAGGTAAAGGTTCGAAGGCTCGGTGAACTGAAGGTGATTCTTAAAACTTATTTATTGTTGTGGTTTTTTCATACTCTCCAAACTAATGGTGATTATTATTTGTAAAGGCCTACTTTGATTATAATATTGAAGTATTTTAACATATCGGGCTTACATATATTTATGGTCTTACCAATTAAATTAGGCCATTAATTGAAAGTGTGTTAAAGCTATCACTGATAGAAAAAAGTCAAATATCATGTCAAAATGAGAAGTTTCCCAGCACTCAATGAACCAACATAGAATAATATTGCCTAGCGCCTGTAAACTATACTGTACCGGGTCGAGCGCGCGCGCTTGAAAAATAGAAACAGTTCTATCTTTCAAGCGCGCGCGCTCAGTCGCTCGCTCGCTCCAGTGTGGCCACCTCCCATTACAACCAATGTGTTCTATTTTATATTTTAGTCGCTCGCGCGCTCAGTCTGGCCGCCCCCTAGGCTATTTGGTGCGGTCCCGGAAATGTTTTGTAGGCGTCTTCTTGCCAGGATGCAGATTTAAAAAGTCTACGATATCATTCGTATAGAATAGTAAACAAGAAAAAGCTAATTTTAAAAAACAAGTTAATATTTTCAAGGCGTAAAAAGTACAGTTACTGTGTAAACTCGTCAGAGGAAGAGGGGAAGTGCTATCAATAGATCAACTAGAGGCCTCACAGGGTGAACTGCTCGTTTTCTTCCCTTTCTTTCTATTTCGTACGTTGGTGTTTAAGTGTGTTAATTCTTAGACTGCCGAAGTGCGTCAAGTTAAGATGCAACCCGCTTCTCAACATAGCTTCGAAATATCCAAGTAGGCAACGTCGTTAAATCAGCGCGTCCTCATTTTTTGTGTTGTTCTATTCGTGGACGACCGTGTGTCAAACTTTGTCGCCTCACGTCAGAGGCGAAAGGGGCATGGTAACACAGGTAGTCAGTCATACCTGAATGTTCCAGACGACCCTGTGGACCTGAAGAAACGTGACGCTACCTCTCTTTCTTTTTGTCGTCTACATTTGAAGGGGGGAGGGGTGGTGGTCATCTGGAGTGGCGACAAGCTCTTCTGTTGTCCTGGTATCTAATATCGCGGGCGCGCATGGTGTATGTTTGTGTCTCCTCGTTGGGACAGGCGTCTGTCTCTCTTTTGTATTTTATTTTAGAGTGAGTGACCGCTCCCCCCTCTCTCATGCACACACAAATATTGCACATCCCTTAAGGTCCGGCCAGACTGACATGCGTGCGAGCGACTGAGCGACTGCGTGGGAAAACTGGCGAGCGAGCGCGTGATTAGCAAATAGTTTTCGATAGTTGTTGACGAGGAGGTAAAGTTTCGAATCTTGGCTAGGTGAACTGAGGGTTGTTTTCGACAAGTGATTTATTCTTGTGGTTTTTCCATCCTCTATCCGCGCTAATGGTGATTCTTATTTGTAAAGGCCTACTTTGATTATAATATTGAACTATTTTTAACATATCAATTTTGCATATATAGGTATGGTTTATTATCCTACCAATTAAATTAGGCCGTAGTAGCAAGTGTGCCAAACCTATCGATAGTAATAAAAAAAAGAGAAATATAATGTCAAATTGAGACGTTTTCCTAGCACTCAATGAACCAATATCAATATTATTTCCTAACGCCTGTAAACTAGACTGTACCGGCTCGAGCACGCGAGCTTGAAAAATAGAACCAAATCTATCTTTCAAGCGCGCGCGCGCTCCTGTCTGACCACCTCTCATTACAACCAATGTGTTCTATTTTAGTTTTTAGTCGCTCGCCCGCCCGCTCGCTCGCCCGCCCAATCTGACCTTACCCTAATATTAAGTTCCAAAGTATTTAAAGAAGAGTGCGACCATTGACTAAGATACATATTATAGTCAATGGTGAGACCCACTTTGGTGGCCGCTCGGTATAAGGTAGGTAGTTATATGTCAAACCTGTGGCCCTATCTATGATTGTTAGAGGCCAGGCACACATTCAGGGGGGGAAAGGGAGGCCAGTGGGGCTGAAGTCCCCCCCTACCCCTGCCCCGAAATCTAAACAAAAATTATTTTAAAAACTTTTTAAAAAATTACAACATTATCTTGAGTGAAAATTGACGGTTAAATTTGGTGTAAACTACATTTTGAGTTCCAAGAATGTAAACTAATTCCATTATTTCCTTCAAATGCGTTTCTTGATTTTCGGGTACTTTTCAAACCTGCCGCAGTGAGGTCAGTTTATATTTATCACGTTTGGCGGCACTGGATCTTAGTCACCTAAGACGTAAGTTCTTAGTAAAAGTGATAAAAAAAAGTATATCAATTATTAGTGAATGCAAAAATGTGTCTACTTGAATATATTTTTGTACGAAATGTTGATATATTTTTCTCTCAGTGTAAATCAGATTCGTCCGTCCCCCCCTCTCCGAAAGAAAATTCTGGATACATGCCTGTGTGTAGCCCGCAAATCTTTTGGCGAAACATTAAATTATGACGACCTATTATTTATATACACGTCATAAAACGACCTTTGAGAATGTGAAATTTGGGAATTGGGCACAATTTGGAGGAATCTAAGGTTGGTGTTGTTTATTTGTCTTCGACAAGAATCATTTCCCTAAACTTGTTTGATTTGCTCTCTCAATTTGTGCAGTGTGTTGACACTTATTTTCGCACATGAATTGGAACCATACAGATCTCGTCTTAAGGACCCACATTTTTAAACAATATTATAAAAGTGGCTTTGGCACAACAATCTCACAAATATTATTTCCGCAAATAAAGGGGTTTATTCTTTTCCTGTTTTAATACAACTAACCTGGAGCTCTTTTAAATTATGTTATTGGTATTTTTTAATGCGTCCCTACCATTTAAAATGTTCAATGGGGCCTTTATGATCAAACGAGTTCCACACGCTTGGTCTAAGGCGTCACTCTTGCAATGAACTGTACTGCCTATGGTGTGGAGATCGGTGTTCGAATCCCGGTTGGGTGTATGAGTTTTCCTGAATGGTTTCCCACTGTCCCTATTCCACTAGCGTAGTTAATGTACGCGCTTAACCCGAAACAGTATTAAGGGCTAGTTTCATGGTCAGATTGAGTACGCCTCAAGTGTGGCGCTACACTAAATAGAGGACGAAACCTACCTAAACTCAAATGGAATGGGCTTGATTTATATAATGAAACTGGCACATTCCATTTGAGTTTAGCTAGGGGTCGTCTTGTATTTAGTATAGCACCGCACTTGAGGAGTACTAAGTCTGACCACTAAACTGGCCCATTATATTCTGGTCTTTGGGCCAGTTTCATAGTCAAGTTTAGTACGCCTCAAGTGCGGCGCTACACTAAGTTCATGACGACACCTACCTAAACTCGAATGGAATGGGCCGTTCTCTCATAGGAAACTGGCTCATTCCATTCTGGTTTAAGTAGGTGTCGTCCTGTATTTAGTGTAGCGCCGCACTTGAGGCGTACTCAATCTGACCATGAAACTGGCATTATGACGTAATTTTCTTTTATCACTATTGACTTGCAAAAAAAGTGTTGTATTTTCTAAAAGTTTTTCCGGGTAAAATCATGTTATAGTTTAGTAAACTTGTTCATGGAAGTGTACGCATATATATTTTTAAATTCATCACAGATTTCCCTCTAATCTCTGCATAGAAGGTAACATTAATTGCGAAACCGAAACTAATTTATTGTCCTCTATTTAGGCAAACAAGTCGGTTCTAGTTGCAGGTCCGTGGTAAGTAATCTGACGCGCAACTTAACACTTGATATCACGTAATTATTAAATGTCATGGTTTGAAAATCAAGAATGGCGTGCTAAAAAAAATCATGGCAAGGCCGGTAGATTTGTCCCTGTCACCTTAAATTACCGTGTTTTTCCTCTATTGTTGCTTTTTTTGAGGGGGATAAAGTTGATTATTATAATGGTAGCTTTTTTTCCTGTCGTCTTATTGTGTGGTCTCGTCTCATAAGGCTCAGATTTATGTGACGTACAGAAAGATTTCAACGACGACTTGTCTTGCGTTTCGAATGCGTGAAATTATATTTCAAAGGATTGTGTATACATTTATTAAATAAACAATGGAATACTTAAACATAAGGAAATAAAGTATTTGCTTTTACTGTACATTAACCATTAGTAATTTAAGGAAAAGAAAACGCTTAAAAGTTAAAACGCATTTTTAAATATATTTTTTTAAATGCAATAAGGCTGGTTTTGAATTAACGTACCTAAAGTATCTAATAATGCGTTGTTGTCGTTGACGTAAGTGGTGTTGGGGTAAAATACTCTCCTCTGGACCCGATGATCTTGAGTTCAAACCCAACTGGTGTAGACGGATTTTTCTTGAATAATACAAATCCGTACCACAACTTCTTTCGCAGTGGTTTCTAAACAATCTCTTTCTTTAAACCATTGTTTATTAAATTGTGGTGTGTACCCTGAGGGCCTCGCTACGTACCAATGAGTTGTATTAATAACAACATATTTTCTTCGATTACCGCATGGCTTAAGGCATCACTCTTGCCATAGGCTAGACTGCCGATTACGGGGAGATTGGGGTTTGAAATCCGGTCGGGTGTACTGGATGGTTTTCCATTATCCTTCAACTTAAATCCGGGTACATTTAATCTAAATTCAACCTTATCCTTAACTCATTAGCGTAATTAGTACATAGGCTTATAACCTGAACAATTGAGTGCACTGACTGTAGTTTTTCCATTCTCCCTCAACGCAAATGCGTGTAGACTTAATCTAAATTAAACGTTACTCATCTCCAACTCATTAGTGTAATTAATACATAGGCTTATAACCTGAACAGGTAGTAAGACGCGATGCTATAACAAAAACTTACTCTGCCTACTAAGGCTTTATCAACATTTGTAACGATCGTTAATACTTAAAATGATATGAGATATATATTTAGTTTTTTATTTTATTGGGGGTTGGTTCGCGCATGGCCCCGAAAAGAGGTCCAGGAATGGCGAAATTTTGAAAGAAGCACTACTTTAAACTATACCGAATTCACCCTTATCTTGTTCGATTGGCTAAGATGATTTATGTCGCTACAACCGACATACACACTTGCACTATCGCTTGCAAACAAACTATTTATTGTTAGTTGAGATAAAACTAATTAATCTTCGAACCCCTTGAATCCTATGGTATTAGAGATAAATAAAAATCTCTAAAAAGTATCTTGAATTGAAAACCATTATGAAGACCTAGACTAGATAAACAAATTTTAAACAATTGGCAAAAGTAATATTATCTAGACTTGTATAATTGTAACTTAACCACACAAAAAAAAGAACAGAATTAAAAAGGTAACGCATTAAATCTTTCTCTGTTTTTGATTATATTCATTTTGAAATTATTTAAGTTTTAACTACAATACCTTTAAGATATTAAGTACTTGTATAGCTCAGAAAATATGGTGTGTTTTTTTGTCGGTATAAAAACTTGATCAAGGTGTACCAATCAGATTAGCTCGTTTATATCCGGAGGTCACTAGCGTTAACCTTTTCGAAAAACCGCAGAGATTCGTCAGCAATTGCGATGTAGTTTGGTGGTTTTCTAAACTGTTCCGTGTATGCATCTAAATGAGTTTTCAAGATTTTTTGTCTCAAGGAAATGTTTTTTTCTTTTATTATCCGTAAATTGTTTTAAACCCGGCTTACAACGGCTAATGTAATATACAGACCAACTAAAGCCTCTAGTAGTATATAAGTTTCTAGGTTGTTTTTTTCTCATTCGATAATAAATAACAGCTGGTAACGCGTCTATTTATTGATTAAAGGTTTACGGTTTCGATTCTCAGCACGAATGAAAAATCTATCTTTTGTTAAATTAGGGTTTCTTATTTCGCGGTGATGAATCTACGGTTGGAGGACTGGGTGCTGTGTTTGGTCCATACAGTTGAAAAACAGTATTAAAAAAATCTTAATAGTGACGACCCTTCTAGAGATAAAATATGTTTGTAATTCGTATGTTAAAATGATCCAGCTCGTGTCAAATACTCTTAATTAATTGAAAGATAACTGAGGGTTGATGACTTCATCTTGTTGTTTACAGACGGCGCTGCACTGGGCGGCCAAGCACGGCAGTGAGAGCGTCGTGAAGCTCATTGCCGGCGTCTACCACGCCAACGTCAACGCCAGGACGGTAAGTTTCTTGGTTTTAATTATAATTAGAGATGCTATCTTCGAATCCTCTAACCCTCTATGCTTTAAACACTCGAACTCTTGAAACCTCACACACTAGAGCCTTCAAATATATAAACATCGAATTCTATAATTCTCGAACCCTCAAACCTTTACCCCTCGAATACTAGAATTCTCAAACTCTCAAATCCTAGAATCCTCGAGCCCTCATACATACCCTTAACCTCCAAATCCTAGAACTCTTGAACCCTCAAACCTTTAATCCTAGAATACTCGAACCCTCATACCTTTAACGCTATAATCCTTGAACCCTCAAACCTTTAACCCTGGAACCCTAGAACCCTCATACCTTTAACCCTTGAATTTTTGATTCCTCTAATCCTCGAACCCTCAAACCTTAAACCCTTTAATCCTAGAATCCTTAAGGATATAGATTTAATATAAATTAAAAAAAAAAATTATGAATTGGAATTAGTATAAGGATTTTCACTGATTATTTGTGGCTCAGCCCCAAAATCACTATTGTAAAAACTTAACAACCAGCACTAACTTTCGTATGGAAAATAATATAAAACTACATTATGATTTTTTATTTATTTTTAATCAGTGCAGCTGGCTGAAAATCAATGTCGAGTAATATTGTTTTTGAGGCGTTTAGTCGTGCAATTTATAAATACTTAATTTTCTAAGACGTGACTTACAAACTAAATTAAGACTACGCTCATCATGGAATACACAGCTTTATCGGTTGGATATTTACCAATTGGAACAAATAGAACCAGGCTCCTTTATACTTGAGGTCGGACACTTAGTCATGGGAGGGAGTGGACGTCAAATTATGTCACGCACGCTAAAGAGATCGTTGAAAGCTGATATAGATCGCATCCAGCTAGTGGTGGTGCTAGGCCACAACACAAACACGTTATTGCAGTTATTAGTATTATTATTATCACCGCGTCTTACTACCCGTTCGGGTTATACGCACTTACGCTAATGTGTAATGGTAGGGTGATTGTGAGATGAAATGGAGGACCTACAGTTTAACGTGGAATCCGAACCACGGTAGAGGCCTGGCATTCCCCACATTCACAGGATGTCTTGTCAGAGGTGAAGGAAGGGTTTGGTAATCAGATAGATCTGTGCCAGGACCGGGGATTGAACCCCGGACCCACAGCACAGAAGTTTGACACCTTACCCATAGATCGCCAGGTCACCCACACATAACTTCGAGGATCTTCAGGAGAGTTTCATGTTCGATTCTTGATTGGACACATTTCAAATGGAGCTTGTCCCTTAGTCACCACAAGAGGGGAGGTCTGAGGTGCGGCGTGCCAAGTGCCGTAACAAAATCACAACCGTAATAATAAAAAAAAGAGTGCTAATGCCCCTTGCGGGCAGTTATCTCACGTGTGGTCCGTTTGCGTATGTCGTGTGTGAGTGTGTGGGTATGTGGAGCATTCGTTACGTGTTGTAGTAGAGGGCTTGAAGAGGAAATGCGCGTCACCTGCTCCGATGAGCGAGACGAGGGGGCCACGCACTCGAAACAAAATACCTAAGGCATTAATCTCTACCACTCACGTGGAGGGGGTTGACGCGTGGGTGACACAATAGTTTAGGGGGCGTGGATAATAAATACCTCATTATGCTTTCCTTTTCCTCCGTTTGTAAAGGTCGCTTTACACTGGAGGTAACATTGCTGAAAACACTCGTTTATTGCTTATCCGCAATATTTGATAATATTTGTAAGGTACAGGGGAAATGGGGGGAGTCACATAACACACATTTTCCAGGACAACAATAATTGTTATATCCCAAACCTTATAAGCACCTCATCAAATATTATTTTATTTTAATTAGTTTAAAAATTACAAATACCTCCTTTAGTCATGGTGTAAAGTACATTAGAAAGGTCTCATGATTGTCCAACAGATAGCAGCGCTATCTCAACTGGTGCTAAAATTGTACTTTTCATCCCTTTCCTATGTACCCTTCATTTTATATTGACATTGTTAACAGTCACTAGAAATGTTGATAACATTAATTTGCTATTAACTTTTGTCAATAACATTCACTTTCAACATTTTTTATTGTTTCCATTATCATGTCGATAATGCTGTTGCTAACTTTGTTAATAGCATAAGTTTTGTGAGCGTTCTGGAGGCGGTAAAAGGATGTTGATAACAAAATGTTACTAGCAAGTTATTTCTGTTGGCAATACTGTTAATAGCATTGTACTCATGGATCAATTTCCTGCCGGCTTCCATTCATTGTAAATCTTCCTTTTGTTGTGCACAGCTATACATTTCTTTCAAAGTGCAAAATGGAATGGTTCAGAGAAAAAATTGCTAAACCTAATTGAAGAGTACCGAAAACATGAATGTTTATGGAATCAAAAGATCGGTAATTACAAAGGCAAACTGTCAATACTGGTTGGATCCACCAATTTCAAGTTTTCTTTCGTCTTTTTTTTTAAGTCACTTAATATATAATGTCCATTCTGCCTGTCCCTACTTTGAAGGAATAAAATATAAAGGAACTCGCATCCTTTTCTTCTTTTTATGTGTTCCTACACCAATAGTCACTACACATGATGCAACAATAGCAACTTCCTCCCATGAAGCCATGGTTTGAACTAGAGGAGGTGCCATTAACATGTTATAACCGATTCTGAAAATACTTTCCGCGATTAACTTTTTGATATGTTTCAATAACTTTGCCATCAACTTCTTTTTCTTTTTTTTTTTCAAATTATTTTATTCGTGACACGCTAGCAACATTTTTGTCGGAATTATTGTTATTAGCATTTTGTTATCGATAATTTACCAAAACATTCATAAGCTAGTTAGCAATCTTTTTGCTATCTATTTGTTGTGAAACGGCCTTTGCGGGACATTCTTTGCTAATACCTTATTCTTTGCCGTCACTATACAAAACCAACTAAACTGCACGAAAATTGTTATATTTCTCCCGCGGGCTTAGTAGTGATTCTCGCACGTAACTGAAAACTCAAATTATCCTAGGCCTACGTTTTTTATTTACGTACATGCTCACATGCAATTTAGTTTCATGATTAACCTAATCAGTAATCCTCCCTTTATTATTGAAGTCTGTCACTCAATCACGCCAAAACAGCAGAACGGATTCGAATGAAACTTTGTACGTTAGTAGAGTATGTCCTGGAATAAAATATAGGACTATTCCCAACCTTTGATTTTAAATAATAGTAAATATATGATTATAATGTGATTGAAATGATGTTATTTAAGAATTTGTGATTTAATATTTTCTAATTAAAGTAAATAGTAATTAGTGTGACGTAGTTTCATACTAATAAATAATAAATATGATGTGATTTTAGCTATGTAGTTCGAAAAAAATATTATTTCATTTATTTATTTATCTTGCTAATTATGAAGGTAAAATTTACAAAAAAATATATATAATTGATAACTTAAATAATATATATATTTCTTTTATTACGAAAAGAGAAAATTAAAATACGGCAAAATTATTTACAGCTAGGACTAAGAAAAACGCATAGATATTTGAAAAAAAAAAATATTTATGACCAAAACAGTTTAGTTAAAAATTAAATTTTGTATCCATTATTGCGGGCGAAGCCGCGACGGGTAAAAGCAAGTGTGTATATTTATATAAATTATAAATCTATGTAAAGATGGAGCCGATCTCTGTCTTTGGGCGGTTTAGCTATATTTATTTAAGTTGCACTTTTGAATCATTTATAATGGTCGAATCTAATGTTATACATCCAGAGGTTGACTGGGCCGCCGGTATTACAGTAATTACAGTGTATAGTGTTTCTCAAAGCATTGTACTGTCAGCACCTCAATTTTATACAGTAAAAATCAGACTATTATATCTATTTAGTTCTATACTTGTCCCGTGAGACAAGGAATTGAAGACAAGTTTGGCTCTCACATAACGACATAATTTGTAGACCACTGTGTAGGATTAATTCTTTGGTAACCCTCGGTTTTTGAACGTGAAAATTAAATATTACTATGTCCCCTTTCATATGTGGTCTATATCCCTCCATAGTCAGTCTGAGTTGTGGCCACAAACAGGCCGTGATTTATAGGCGGACAATAAACACTGCTCACTTACATTCTCATTTGATATTTGGGTGCTACCTCCCCAACCCTATTTGGGTAACAGCCTGTCCACATTAACCATCTAGCGACCCGCGACCCCTCCTTCCCCACTCTTTCATACGATACCTTTTTGCTCAAGTTCACCTTTCTCTCTCTCTCTTTCTCTTTTTCATGACTATCAAAAAGCTATCTGTCTAAAACGGAAGTCGAATAAAAACTTAACGAGATATTTTTTTCTCTCTCTCTCTCTCTCTCTCTCCTTATTCTTTGTGTTTGTGTGTTTGTTCACACATCGTAAAAGTATAATCAGCGTGAAGGGATACATTTATATTGTGATGGTAATTGATATATCACTTTAAGAGGAGTGTTGGGACGTAATACCAAGTGTATGTGTATGTATATATGTACGCTGCTATAAAGACCATAAGAAAGAGATAAAAAAAAAGATTAAAAACGTCTCTAATGCGGGTTCGTGGTTCAGTCACGTTAGGGAGATTAATTCGGTAGAAAGGTACTTCTTATTCACAACGGTCCTTGAAATATCGTTTGTGTTAGTTGACTTTTTATGTTTTCTTCTTCAAAACTTCCGTTATTCGAAATAACCAACCATATATTTTTTTTTAAAAGAGGTCGTGTGTGATCTCTTCTTATTCCGGAAGATTAATTGTAAAGTAAAGGATTAAAGAAGTTATGGGCTCGGTAAGTTCTGGTCTCAGCCACCCAAGTAGTGTTTGCCGTGACTTAAACTACGTTTAACCTGAAACTTACTTTCCACGTTTCCTTCATGGTGTAACTTAGGGTGGTCCAACGTTTTCCATACGAAGGGCCAAATCTGATGATCAGTTTGCACCGCGGGCCGAAGATATATTTGGTAATCTCATCAAATTAATAAAGGCATAAAAACAACACTTAAAGTCTGTTCACGGTAGGAATTGTTTTCTTAAAGGCTTTTTTCCTTACCAGAAATATATTATATAGTAGTATATTGGTAGGAAAAAATACCTTTCAGAGAGTAATTCCTACCGCGAATGGATTATAACTCTATCTTATATTTATTTGACGTATTTAACGTGATCTTTCTGAATAAACTGATTATATCAGCACATGAGAATTTTCTATGAGCGAGAACGAAAGGGCCTACCAATTGGGCCAGAAAGGTATTAACACACCTTCCAGGGTTCTTTTACACGACACAATCCACATGGGACCGACGGATTTACTTTCCCTCCGAAGGATTTTTTTATCGTTCATGAAAAATCCCGCAACCACGGATGGATTTGAACCAACGAACATCGGCTCATACAGCGATCACTCTACCATAAAATCACCGTGGTCGCCAACTTAATAACCAGTTAGTAGCTAGAAAAATACAATTTGTATATAAATAAAGTAATTCGCATTTATTTTCATTACTTATATACAAATTGTATTTTTTTTTGTTAGAATATATCAAATTTTACTCAAAAACAAGAAGTTTACCATTAATCTCCCAAAAATGCATAATGAAATATGCACACACACACACTTTCACAAAACAACTTAGCATTCATTACAGATATGTATTTATACATATTTTTATTAATCAAATAAATACATAGTAAAATGCAATCATGACCTTTTTAAATAAATATTTTTATTTGAATTCTCTTCACATCTTGACAGACGAGTTCCCTTCAACCTTCCTCCAGGACACTGTGAGGGCCAACTTCTCAGTGACCGCGGGCCGCATTTGGGCCGTGGGCCGCCAGTTGGACCACAATCTTGTTACTTATAAGATAGGGTCATAGTGTAATCCGTCAAGGAATGACTGCTCCTTTCAGAGTAAACTGAGTGACATCCAATTTAAACTCAATCCTATATATTTATATATAGATAGTAGTTTAATAAGTCCATTCCCGGTAATTGCTATTAACCGATATTGACCAACGAAAACTCATTTTTTTATTAAATGACTTAATAAGCTTAAAGTGTTTTAAATAAATGTAGGAAAACCTACATAAAATCCTAAAAAAAATTCCCACATTATCATAAAAATTGTCTGTTGTGACCCTATCATAACATGACTTTATTTGATAAAGGAAAACTAAATCTAGGGTTCAAACTTTTTTTCTTTAGTTTCAGAAGTACATATTTTCGCGTAAAGTGCCGTTGAATAATTTTTTAACTTTAACTCAAAATTTAAACTTTTTAACTGGTCAGAAACATGTTGGTAATTTTCATCTACATTTTATTGAAAGCAGACAACTTTTTTTTTAAATAAAATGGGATTTCTAAACGTCTCCATTGTGTCTCATTGATTAACTATGTAGCACTCTTACAGGTTAGGGGCCCCAGTCTGTAAAAATAAAAGTAAAAATATTTCAACAAAAACCAGATTTTTCTGAAGAATTTTCCATCTTTTTCTTTTGTGTGAGCAGTGGCTCATCTGTTCATTCATTCTCTGTTTACATCACCATATAAACCATGTAAGATTGCATATCGGCACATAAAAAAATGTCTCTTTGTATTACTTTATCTAATTTGTTAATAAATTAAATATAGGCCTACTGTTCCACCCTCGGAAAACTGTTAGCTATTAGATAGATTTAGAGAACTGGCTGAGGGGTAGTTTTACAGTTCTCACCGTATCCGGCCCCGCGTTGTAGTAGTCAGTGCACCTGACTACGAACATAAGAGTACCGGGTTCGATTCTCGTACCTTGGCAATTTTTCTCTAAGGGGAATTATCTCAACGGTCACTAGAGTTGGTAAATTAGTCTTAAACTATGTTTAGGATTCCCACCGGCCCACACCTCTATATTCACTATCATCACATCACATCATCTTATTGTGGATACGCGTAGACAGCCTCCATAGGTGTACGTTGGGCAACGCTCTGGGCCAACAGAGCGGCTAATAGTCTACATGCAGGTGACCGAACTGGGTGTTAGTAATTCCATATGCTAAAACACCTAAAGTTCAAAATCTATGGAAGGTTGATAGTCATTGACGAGTAAACTTTTAACTAAAATGTCGAGTTTTGAACACATTAGAACCGTTATCGTGATAATCTGAAGTCATCTCTTCAACAACCCACTAGATGTTTATATTTACTTATACGCATGAAACAATCTTACTGTGTGAGATTGGAACGGGATCAACTCATCCTCTTGGGGACACATGAGGAACTACTTGAATGTAAAGGTAGCGGCCCTGGTCTAGAAAACTGAGACGGCTGGAGGGCTCGTTGTGCTGACAACACAACCTCTATCCGAAGAAGTTGGTACTATCTTCGCCAACAGATGGCAGCCCCTTGGTCGTTATGCCTCATTTGCGGGCTGACGCAATGGAATTTTTATTTTGTATTCGACGTGTCCTACTACACCGTCCGGGCTGTCCGAATATTTAAACCGTTGGGGTAAGAATGAACCTGGAGTTTTGAGGAAGTGTAGACGGACTTTAACGGGGAGAGGATGGGAAAACCTTTAGTGAAAATCACACCCTCAGTACATTTAGCCGGAACTCTTAACCCCGATTTCCAAGTCACTGGCAAAATCAGACTATATGAGCTTGACGCTTAGTCCGCGGGCACTCTGATGCTGATTATCACGTCAATAAAAAAAAACTATAGCCGCTGATCACTAATCTGGGTGTATGCATACATGAAAGTTGTTTTTTTCCATAGCGTCTCACTACTAGCTCGGTTTGTACGCATATATTAACCAAGGTAATGGAATAGGGGTGAGGACGGTAGAATTTGAGATAAAATATACCCGCATTTACTTATTTCTAGATGAAAAGCATTTACGAAATAAACACTCTTAAGTACACCCGACCGGGCTTTGAACCCCGATTGTCTTTGTAAATTCAGTTAGTTGCGATTTCGACGCCTTAGCTCATGTAAACACTCAAGCGGGTCAGCTAAAAAATATATTTTGTTACTTTTTTTAATATAATAATTTAATTAAACATTTAACCCGCTTCAGTGGCCGAATGGTCTCAGGCGTCACTCTGATGTTAAACTGGCCTGTAGATGAGAGGGAGATCGGGGTTGGAATCTCGGTCATTTATACTGGGGGTGGGTTTTTTCCTAAATGATTTCCCGCTCTCTTTCCACGCAAATGCAGGCAGACTACCTCTAAAATACTTCCTTCCTCATCCCTGCCCCATTAGAGTAGCTATCATTATTTGCGTGCAACGTAGTAATAATAATAATAATATAAATGTTATAAATATTTTTTTTTATGTATTGAATCGGCTCTAGCAGCAGTTCCTCGTTGACGTGGCTTACATACATACAGTGAGCGAGTGGTTTCGTTCCGGTAGGCCTACTTTCGTCACATTTCGGACTAGCATTACATGCCTCGGTGTCTGAGTCGATGCGCTGTCAAAGTGCACTTTGATGTATTTTTTTAAAAAGAACTTTCTCCTCAGATGGACACGGAAGCAGAGAGGGTAAAATCCGGATTAAAAAGCTCAATGACTCTAGTTAACACAGAGGCAGGTATTAGTCGTGATAAAATAAGTTCTTTTTTTTTTAGTATGGTTCAGAAAATACTATTCCCCGCCCCTTTTTTATATTGGAAAAAGGAGGGGGAGGGGTTGGTTTCGCTTCATGTGAATCAAAGCAAAGTTTGGCTTTTTCTGAATTCCCCCTCCCTCTACCCCTCTTTCGTGGTTTGCGTTTTTTCTTGCATTGCGTACTTTTCACTAATGATGCAACTTAGGGGATCCCTGGATATAGACAGACTTTTTCCAAGTAAACCAGATATATATAAAAAAAAATTAATTGTGATCCGCTTGCTAAACACAATTAACTCACAAATACTTTAATATACTGAATATATAAATCATGAACAGAGTGTCAGATTTAATTATATTAAAACCCGTTTTGGTGGTTGAATGGTTCAAGCCACTAGTCTCAAACTCAAATTAGTTCAACAAGGTCCAGATTCATAAACACGTAATGTGTTGTGGGCCACAGCCAATATAAACATGTTTGCTTAGATATATTATATAGGCATAGTTATGTTTTTGCAGCGCGTCTGGTTACCCGTCTGGATTATGTACATTTCCATCACTAAACATTGAAGGTTTTTTGTCTTTTGGGTTCACTAGTGTTAAAAAATATGGCGAGGGAAAACCCTTGTGCCTGCTGTGTTTGTCTATTTTATCTTCAAAGATTATGAAACCATAAAAGCTGAAGCGACACCTGGAATTTTACCTTCATATATTAGTTTAGTCACTCAATCCGCACTCATCCTCTCGATATGCCCAAACCAACGTAAGACGCTTATTTCACATTTACCTATTGGATTCCTTCAACACCCATTCATTACAGACTGTGTCGATATATGTATAGTGATCAAAAGTTGTGGGATGCATGGTATAATCAATGACTTAAGAGGGGGAGAGGGAGTGATAGAGTACATTTTCAAAGGCCTGCACTGTGGATGAACATACCCCATAAATATCTGTGACGTCATCAGAAGAGAGTGAAGTCAGTATACCTGTCTGATCCTACTTCAAGGGAGGAAGGTTTGACTCTTTCTCAGTGGTACGCATGGAGTGATGGAGGAGGTAGGATAGGTTCAGGGGACAATATGCAACGTGCATTACAAGTAAAAAATAGGAATAATAAGAAGAAACATAATGCGTACCAAGGGTGAGGAGGGATTCAAGGGACGGGATGCGACATGCATTACAAGTAAAATAAATAAATTTGAATAATACTAAACATAATTGATGTTGAGAGAAGAGGGGCTCAGGCGACAAAATGCAACACTCATTACAAGTAAAAATTAAAATATATATAAATATAAAATAATAATTGACAAAATGGACTCCAGGGGGAGAAGGGGCTCGGAGGGTGAAATGTGGCACAAATATTGACAAGACTGCCTCGGAGTCGTCGATGTGGTAGCTGTAAGGTTTGCTAGATCCTCATTGGTTGTAAGGATTTGGGATATGGGAGAGGATCTTGACACTCATTGGCTACAGGGTAAAGGAGGGGGCCAACTAGGCGGGACGTGGCAACGCCGCCGAACTGGGTGGGCCATTGATCTGGCAACGTCGCTTCTAATAAGTGGTCCAGAACTGTCTTTTTTTCCCTACTATATAGATTAAAAATACTGTGGAAGTAGTGCCTATTTGTCTATCTAGAATAGAAAACAAGGGGGACAAACCTATTTTAAGTGCAAGTTAATATTGTACAGCAGTAAATAATATAGCGATTGTGTAAACTTGTCAGAGGAAGAGGGGTGAACTGCTCATGTTAATCCCTTTTTTTCTATTTCGTACATTGTCGTTTTGTGTTTGGTATCGATCCGTACTTGAGGTGCACTAAGTCTGACCATGAAACCGGCCCTTAGTGTGCGAGTTTTTTGAGTGTCTATGTGTGTGTCAAGCTAAGATGCAGCCCGCTTTACAAAATAGCTTTGAAATAGGGTGTACACACGGTATATAAAATACTCTGTAGTTTTTATCAGTAGGCTACCATAAAAGTCCACGTAGGGCTGTGATCCTCCTCTCCCTTTTTCTTTCCTATCGCCTCGATCTGTGTTTTTATGACGTCAAGACTTAGTTCAGCGATTCGCCGATGTTGGATCGGATTCCATCTGATACGATCAGAATCTTACTCGTCCGTGTCATCCCGTGTCCATTCTCTGGTAATTCTAGTCCCTAATGGACGTATCAAGTGGACGTTGACTTTTGAAAACTTTGTATGGACAGCGGACTTTCCTCTTCCGTGCAGAGAGAATTGCCGGCAATAAAACGCGCCGGGTGTAGAGTTTCAGATGACCCTTTTATCGTGCATTTTATAATCATGTGATTAGATCAACATGAATCTCCTACAGTCCAGTTTTCATAGGAAAGATCTTACAGCAAGAAAAGTTACTATATCTACTTTCATTATTATTATTATTATTATTAGCAGCAGCGCGTCTTACTACCCGTATGGGTTACACACACTTACGCTAATGTGTAATGATAGGGCGATTGTGAGATTAAGTGGAGGACCTACAGTTTAACATGGGATCCGAACCACGGTGGAGGCCTGGCATTCCCCACATTCACAAGTTGTGATTAATACACGTCTTGTCAGAGGTGAAGGTAGGGTTTGGCAATCAGATAAATATGTGCCGGGACCAAGGATTTAACCCCAGACCCCCGGCACAGAATTTTGACAACTTAACTCTAGACCGCCAGGTCACCATATGTATTAATATGTCATGTCATTTGCTCTACCGCTGTCCCTTTTGATAGCTATTATAAATACCTATAAAATAACAATAATAATTTGCTCAAATATTATCAATTTTGATCGAAAAGAAAATATGTTTGTAATTTAAAAAGGGCTTCTTATGAAAAACTGGGCTCTGGTTGAATCAGCGGACACACATACACTAGATGTTTGAGTATTATTATTTGGCTTTTTTTTAAAGTCGGCTCTTAAACTGGGAGTGAAGGGGACGCGATAAAAGGTGAGTTATTGTAAAGTGTTAATATAGAAGCATTTTTTTATCAAAATAAATCAAATAATTATCCAGTAGAAACAGATAGTTTAACTTTCTTCGCATGGTGACCTTAGAAGCTATTCAAGAATTGTTGATATCATCAGATGAAAAAAATTTAACTCTTTGTTTCTACTGGAGCAATATTTGATTTATTTTGGCTAATAAAATGTTTTGCTATAAAAACTGCAAAAACACAGGCCTTTTCCCGCGTTCCCTACATCCCCACCTTAGAGTATTTTTTAGATTAGTCATAGATTAATTTTCTAATACTTAAAAAATAAAAAAATGTTCTGGTCGTTTAAGCGTCCTCGTGTAGTTTTTTTAAGCGACGAAATAATTTATCCTCAACTGGATTAGTCAATCAATTACTATCTAAACCACATCGTTGGTCGAATATTCCAACGTGTCACACTCGAGTTAGCCTGGATTTCCACTGACGGGGGGATTGGGGTTTGAATCCTGGTTGGGTGTAATGAGGTTATTTTTTCGTCAATTGTTTTCCACTTTACCGCCACGCAAATTTGTCATATTTCTTCTTAAATTCTAACTTCTTCGTTCATATTCCTTTGACTTATTTATATATGTGGACACTCGCTCCGTTGGTCACATGGTCTAAGGCGCTACTCTCTTTCAATATACTGGCTTCTGATAATGGTGAGATTGGGGTTCGATACCGGTCGGGTACACTGAGGTTTTATTTTCTTAGATGGTTTTCCACTCCACCTTCGCGCATATGTGGGTGAATTTCCTCTCAATTCAACCTTCGTCATCCCTAACATAATAGAGTAATTAGTGCCTAAGATAACATAAACGGGTATTAAGACGTAGGTCTAGGGGGAAAACAGTTTGTTGTTATTATCATCAGCACGTGATTGATTGACAAACTCACCCAACTTTGGACAACATACATTTTCTTTTCAGCTCGTTCCAGTATTGAAATAAATTATATTCACTGTTAAAAGATACACTATTTGTTAATTTCGCGTATTAGCTGTAGGCTACGAATTTAACTACGCTGAAGGTGTAATTAAATATGCAATTTACCCAAATTAGCCCCGGTCGGCCCAAATTATACCCGGCTGTGTGATTCATATTGATTCGTGACGAAGGTGGTTCAAAAAATCGACAAATTTGGCTAGTTGACCTAAAGAAAATACGAATTATTATCCACTAAAAACCTTTTAAAATGGATGAAATATAGACATTGAATAAATATTATTATAAATGTATAAGTTAGTAATAGGAATAAGAACAACGTGGTCTGATTCAGGGGTTGAACGGGGGATTATGTCTTGGTTGTAGGGATTCGGTGAGTGCAAAATTCATATAATCGGAGTTATACTGTGTTCTACCACACACCTAATATATTTCTATGCATTAACCATAATTTATTAACATTAGCAATACCCTTTTCGATGGCTGCGTAGTCTAACGAGCTCCTCTTGGGACTAGACTACTGAAGACGGGGAGATCGGGGTTCGATCCCGGTCGAGTGCACTGAGGATGATTTTCCTAGAGGGTTTTCCACTCTCCACGCAAATGCGGGTGCATTTCCTATAAATAAATCCTTACTCATCCCTGACCCATTAGTATAATTAGTTCACATGCGTAATAACTTAAACAGGTAGTAAGACGCTGTGCTAAAAAAAAAAGCATTAGCCTACATACACATAAGCAAGCCTCTAATATTTATTTAAACACCATCTGATAAAGGAACCGGTTGGAGATTCGTTGATTGAGTCACGTGTTCACCTCTGATTGGATTGGCTGAAGAACAAAGTTCCACTCTGCTATCAACTCAGATATAAACGGTTTTATTAATATTTTAACAAGTTCATATCTGTGCGACTACTGACGTAATCTTCTTTTTATTTCTGTTCTCGGTGGCTCCTTGGTGTTCTCGCTGGGATGGATGCAGAATGGGGTGAGTACAGTCGCATTATGATTATTATTGTTCCACTCTGTAGTCATAAGAAATAGTTTGCAAACTGTGACTCTTGGGTAAGTAAATATTAACTTTATTGCATGAGGCTGAAACGTGACACACAACGTTCGCCGAAAAAAACAAGAGTAGAGCAGAAACGTAATCACGTGACGACCTCTATACCAATCAAAAGGTTTCTGTCTCATTGGCGTTGTCCGTTCGGTGTGACTTTAAATAACTTTTAACTTTCCTTTTTCTGCTTGACAATATCAGCTTGAAAGGCCCAGTCACATTTTAAAACCAACTGACTCATCAGTGCGCATGCGCCTGCAAAGTGAGATAGAGGCAGACAGCTGCATCTACTGTTTTGAAATAATTTTAAATAACCCGTTAAATGGAAGGCACTAGTGTCGCTCTTGCTCTGGTTTTATTTGTTTCTTGGCACGATATAATAATTTGAAAGCGTTCCTCTTGATATTAGTCATAAAATATCTAATTTTAGAAAACATTCTGAAGTAGTTTAAAGTAAGGAGTGATAATGATTAAGGTTAAGACTTAGATAGAAATCTCAGGAATGGCTACAACCAAATATATAGATTTTCAATTTAAAGAATTAGACAGTTTTAAAATTGGTAGATGAATTAAGGGACTTTAATATTCAAAAGATCGATTAATTTTGCTTTTAATTAGCAACATAATGTCCGTATAAATTTTGTCGGTAAATTGATATAACATCATCAACTGAATTAAAACATGGGTTGACGACAAGTCTAAAATACACATATTACATATTTGATATTAAAATTTAGTTACAAAACTTGTATACAATAAACTAAGGACAAAAACAAAGTTTAAAGATTAACAGTGTTGTAAATTAGGTTATAAAATTGAATTAGTAGTTTAGCATCTCCCAATGAAGTTTAATAAAGTAATTAAATGTTTTTGTTACAACGATTTGAAGAATATAATAATTTTAATTTTAAGTTTATGTATAGAATCCAAGCCTTATCTTATTCCGGCCCCATTACTCCTTGTGAATCAGCCATTAGAAGGATGCTTAATTCATCTACCAATTTTAAAACTGTATAATTTTTTTAATTGAAAAAAATATATAAATATGTATTAATTTATATATTATATATTAATTTGTAATTGACAATGGGGAATTTGTACATAACTTTTTATTTTTATTTAAAAAGTTTCTAGTTAAATGCTGGTATTATCAAGACAAACATTCTTGACAGTCACAAAATTTACCAAATCAACTCTCATATATTCATACGTAAAGTCATGTGATCTGCACCTGTCACTTTTAATATATGTTACCAATACCTATAAAATAACATGAATACTATAGTAACATAATTTTAAGCTACCCGCTTTGGTGGCCGCATGGTCTAAGGTGTTACTCATGGAATAGACTAGATTGCCAATGACGGGGAGAAGGTTTCGAATTTGGGTCGGGTGTACAGAGAGTGCTTATTTTCCAAAGTAGTTTTCCACTCTCCCTCTACTCAAATTCGGGTACAACTATTAATATAGCCTCCCCCAATCCCTAAAAACATTCACGTAATTAGTATATAAGCATATAACTCGAACGGGTAGTAAGATGTGGTGCTAGAAAAAGTTATTTGAGTTGATCGCAAAAATATGTGTTTGTATTCCCTTGAAAGTTTAATTCGTACCAAAATACCTACTTATACCAACAGACACACACTCCATTCCACCCTACACAAGACAAACCGTCCCATGAAAACACCGAACAACAAATAATGATTGTAATTCTTCCTCCCCCCTCTTAATCCCCCTCCCTACCAACCACGACAAGGCCGCGTGTAAGAGATCCATCTCACGGGCTTCTAGGGACTGTCGCGCACACTGAGTGTGCGGGAGGTCCGGTCCTTCTCCTGGTCCTGTAATCCAGGACCAAACCAGGTGGGAGGTCCCCGTGACAAAATGTTGTGTCTCCACGCACCCCACCCCCTCTCGTATCCTCAACCCCTTTCACTCACACACATGCACCGAGATTTAGTCTCGTTATAATAGCGGTAGAGTGCAGGCACACAGGTTAAATGTCATTCTGGTCCGGTTTGTTGGAGACGGCGGAAATCAGGGCTCCAACACCGGCTGGGGATAGTCAGTTGTTTTATGTGTGTGTTTTTTCATAAATGAATTTCCTACTCACTTCCTCTCCTCAGCACACGCAAATGCGTGCTGCTTTGAAGTGTAGTTTAAGGGTACGCCAGATAAAAGCGAGTGAGCGACTGGTTCTATTTGTCAAGCGCGCGCTCGAGCCGGTACAGTCTAGTTTACAGGCACTAGGTAATATTATTGTATTTTGGTTCATTGAGTGCTAGGAAAACTTCTCATTTTGACATTTGTATAGATTTAGGTTTGGCACACTTGCTACTAAAGGCCTAGTTTAATTTGTAATACCATAAACTATATATATATATATATATATAGTATAATCAAAGTACGCCTTTACAAATAAGAAGGTGACCTGGCAGTCTAGGGGAAAGGTGTCAGACTTCTGTGCTGAGGGTCCATGGTTCAATCCTCGGTCCCAACACAGAGTTATCTGATAGCCAAACCCTTCCTTCATCTCTGACAAGACGTGTATTAATCACAACTTGTGAATGTGGGGAATGCCAGGCCTCCACCGTGGTTCGGAATCCCACTTTAAACTGTAGGTCCTCCATTTCATCTCACAATAACCCTACTATTACACATTAGCGTAAGTGCGTATAACTCGAACGTTTAGTAAGACGCGGTGCTAATAATAATAAGAATAAGAAGAATCACCACTAACGCGGATAGAGGATGAGATAACCACAACAATAAATCACTTGTCAAAAACCACCCTCAGTTCACTGAGCCAAGAGTCGAACCTTTGCCTCCTCGTCAACAACTATCGAGAGCTAATCTGCTAATCACGCGCTCGTCAGTCGGGCCGGACCCTAAGATTTAGGTGCAACAAGCAACAGAGTGCAGTAAATTCACGGTAGGATCACTACAGCAGTCCGGTCCACCAATGCTCTAACACAGCGGTTCCCAACCTTTATTCACTTGCGTACCCTTTGGCAGCCCATTTCCATAAATTATGCTCTTAGTTTTTTAACAAAATGTTTAATTATTACATTAGTAGTTATTTCTGATTTATTTGTTGCAACTGAAAATACATGGGCTAGTAATGGGATTAAAAAACATTTTAATAATAAGCTGAACAAAGAGGGCATATATTTTGACATTCAAAAAAGCAAACGTTACAATAAAAACCAACACACTTAGTTTATTAATAATTATAAAAATTATTTTATGTTTGAAATTAAAATTATGTTCTCAATGTCAAACACCAAAGAAAACCCACACTACCCCTCACCATTTAGTTTAGTTAATTTCATAACTTATCATTTGTCTTACACTGCTGGCCCTTTTCGCCACTATTCAAATGTTTTCGCGTACGCCCAGACTTCCTGGCACGTACCCCGGGAGGTACGCGTTCCCCACGTTGGGAACCGTTGCTCCAACACATGAGTTAACCAGGCTACTATCAGTCCCTAAAGGCATAGATCTATTACAGAAATAATGTATTGAGTGAGTCGGTATGTTGATATTATGGATGGGAGAAGGGTAGTAAGCCTACTTACATAAGCTAGAAACTCAATTTTTTACAGTTGTTCTCTTATTTAAACTGCTCCTTTCTTAGGGTGATTCTTCGTGGGTTGTATCCTGATTGCGAACAGGGCAAACATTCTGAAATTTTAAAAATGATACCTGGACACGGGAATCGAACCCGGGACCTTTGGCTTAGCACACCAATGCTCTAACCAGTGAGCTATTCAGGAATCGTCCCGTGCTCAGGGCCATTCTTCATTCATATTTTAAGGCAGAGTCCATGATGGACGTGCGGAAACCGTTGGCTACAAATATTTGATTTTATTAAGATTACGAGCCATCAGATAACTCAGCCATCTTCGATTTCAGCGCGTCCATCATAGACTCTGCCTGAAAATATGAGTGAAGAATGAATGACCCTGGGGACGGGACGATTCCTGGATAGCTGAGTGGTTAGAGCATTGGCGTGCTAAGCCAAAGGTCCCGGGTTAGATTCTCGTGTCAAGGTGTCATTTTTCAATTTTCAGAATATGATATCTAGATGGAGTAATCTTCACTAAAAGCATAAATAATAGCTACGGCTATTTGATTCTTAAAAGAGCAAAAATGTTATGGCCACTTAAATACTCAATGTCCAGATTCCTTCGTGAGGGTGGTGACACGGGTGGAAGGGGTTACTGGCAGCACCCACCGGCCACTGGGGCCTTCCCACTGACCAAACTCACCCTAGCCTAACCGAACCTAAGATACTCATGTATGTAATTTAGTTAAATTAAGACCGACGAGGCTGAAATAACATACGACTGCCGGGCCCCTCTGGGCCGCCCTTATTATCAAATTAGGGATGGGATGGCATAGCAACATGTCGTGTTCGAAATCAGGAGTACCTCTCCTCAAGTAGTATTTTACAGCTGATAGCAAAAATGTTTGCCTCATTTTCTCGGACCCTTTTAATCGGCTCATTCCAAGAAACGTCCTTTGTTTTTCAATACGATACGAATGAATAAGAAAAGAAATACAGTATTTGGAATGTTTACAGAACTAATTGTACAATCGAAAGCTTCATCAGGTGTATCTTGAAGGTGAATATTAAAATATTCATCGACTAATATTTGGTTGATGGCATTTACAATTAAAACTGTAGCAAGAGCAAAAAAAAACTTAAACTATCCGTGTGTATAATATGTATTTGTGGATTCCACTTTAAGGGGACCCCCACCTTTCTATGCACGCCTTTGCTTCCAACGGAAAAGCATAATACTTGGTCAAATAAAATTCTTAGAAATGAAACAAATCAATCAAATTATATAAACACTTTCAAAATCTTCACAATTATTTGGTTTGTTTGGTAATTTTAGTTAAAACAGTGGTATCCTGAATATATTAAGGTTTTCTAAAGATTGCGTTTGGAAATAGATAGACGAAATAAAATCAATACTCTTAGAAAATTATGACCGTTTCATCAACTATAATAAATGCGTTTGTTATATTAGAATATCATTGTTTATTTGTTTGTCTACCCGTGATTGGCTCTCCGTAGCCCTCCGTAACAGCAATCCTTAATAAAGTGTAAGTAAATCCAATTTCTACGCAGTACTAGGGACTTTTGGATTGCGACAATTTATACGGGCCATGGAGACGGAATATTATGCTGGTAGTAGACTACTACAGTTTATTTGTATTATCGTTATTAAAAAAAAAGTTTGTGTATCTTTAATCTTAACTTCTTACAAGTTCGACATAAATATAATAGTGATTGGCTTATTTATTTATATTTTTTAGGTGCAAATAAGAAACTAATATTTAACCCTTGACATCGTAGATAACTTACATCAATAGCTTTACTTAATACGGTTTGTGAAGGGGTGGCTAACCTCGAACTTTATTACTCTTAGTTTAGTATTTCACGGTTCTACATACGAATATGCTCTGATTTTGGTTAAAGAACAGTAGAGAAAATTCAAACACATTTCATTGCAGACAACATTGAAAACATTTTACTATATTATTATTGCTATTCTATAGGTATTTATAATCTCTATCAAAAGTTACAGCTGCAGATAAAATGACTTGATGCATAAATATTTTAAAATTGTTTTACTAACTTATGTAACTAACTTTTACTGTTCATCCTAACAAAATCATACTATATAATATTTTTTTTTAGTATTCAAAGACGCCGCTGGAAGTTAGCGGCACTGTCCGTTTCCTTTCTCCTACCAACCAACCTACTCATAATCAAGTTAAAAAAAAAAAACTCGCCGAGGTTTTGTATTTAAATTCCTTCTTGAGTTAATAAAAATGAATGTTGAAAGCCACCGACAATAAAAGTGATTTCTTCTCTACGGCCCCCACCCCTCTTCTATCACACGGGCATGCGATTGTCATAACTCATTTGTCCTTATTTCGAGTTCCAAGACCCTAGCTAGAAAAAAAAACGATATTTGTAAAAAAAAAAATGGAAGCAATGCTGCTCTTATTTGTTACTGACGCATTCATTTGGGAAGGTAAGAACAAATAAAAGTGTTATAACTCTATAACAAATTGTGTTTATCAATCAGGAACGAGAGGAATATGGGGGGGGGGGG
>CABEEJ010000589.1:195482-212658 GCA_901482245.1 Timema douglasi
GGGGGGGGGGGGATACCCCCTGTCACCCCACTCATGGTTGGACTTTGGCTGCTATCTCCGATTGAATTTCGGGTCCGTGGGCTCATTTGTTTTATTACCAGGCGTGTAGCCGGTGACCGGCAGATCCTTGGTCTGAGATAAGCCCCAGTTTGGACAGATCCTCCCCTTCCCCATTCCCCTTTTCTTGGAGATGCGGAGATATAGGCCCTGTGTTGGTCCATACAGCATCTGTGCCGTCCATCTGTCAAATTATCATACTGTTTTACTCTACCCCACCCTCTTAGGGTTCGCTTTTTTTTTTCTCTTGTACTCTTTTTTTTATCAATCTCTCTATCTCTCTTTCTAGTTTTCCCTAGAGTTTGTTCTCTTTCTTTCTCTTTGTTTTATATTTCCTCTTTTCTTTAAATATATCCTTTACCTTTTCTTTGCATTTCGTTGTAATTCTCTATCTATACTTTCCTCATTCCTCTCCTCCCGATGTTTATCTTCTTCATGGGTTGGAATTGTCCCTGTAATATTTTGATTAAAATAGTATATTATATAGCCTGGCCAAATTTGTGAAAGATTGAAATTGAAAAACAATTTAATAAACTGGATTCGAGCTATGCCAATTATCAGGTGAAAGTGTGGGAGGGGGTCATTTCGACCCATTTGTAAACCTACTAAGCTAGGTGTAAACCTACCCTACATTTAAGAGCCCGTCTCATCCCACGGATACCACCTAACTTAGGTAGGTAACACAGTTCGAACCCAAGCATCGTATCTTGGTGAAGAAATGAAACAGTTCTACCATTACGTTTGAAAGATACTACAAAATGTATTAAACAAATATTTTGAAGTAACATTTTTTAATGATCTCAATTTCGTGGTTTTTCCAGATAAATCAGGTTTGCCACGAACCTTTATAACCGATAAAATACCAGGAATTTTCTGTGTCCGGAAAACACGGGGAATTTTGCAAATTCTAGTAAAAATATTGTAATATTTGTTAGTTTAGGACATTTGACTAAATTATTAAAATGAGTAGGTTTCTAGATGGACGAAAAGGTGAATTGTACGCCGATTCAAACATGTATTATTACTGAGTTATTACCTCTTAAACAAGGGCTGTGAATTCCATCAATCTTAAATTTTACTGTTTTAACCATATACACAATGTCACACTTTCCTTCAATCCAGGCTATCTGGAAAAATGGTAATTCCTTCTGTAAACCCTGTAAAACAAAGAGAATTTGGTACTAAGAAAATAGTGGCGGCCATATTAGCTGAAAATGCAGAAAACCGCACATATATATTTTTTTTGTTCTGGATTAGTTTTGTTTCTCATTTCCCCGTTAGTCGTTATGTAAGAAGGGCTCTTAAGGGGGGGGTGAAAGGGACACGAGCAAAGGGAAGTGTTTTTGCAGTTCTTATAGCAAAAAGGGAAGTGCTTTTACAGTTGTTATAGCAAAACATTTGTTTGGTCAAAAGAAATAAAATATTGCTTCAGTACATTCATAGAGTTTAATTTTTTTATGTGGTGATATAAACAGTTGTTGAACATGTGTAGTGAGAAAAGCGGCGTTTAATAGTCCTCGGACAGATATTCAATAAATTTTGAGGTCACCATGTGAGGAAGGTGACCTCAACATATATACATATATTTATTTATTTAGTTAGTTTTAAATATATATATATATTTAGTTTTAAATAAAAATAACTTGCTTCAGTGGTCACGTGGTCTAAGGCGTCACACACTCACTAAACTGGGCTGTCGGACAGGGAAATCGGGGCTCGAATCTTGGTTTGGTACATAGGGGTGATATTTAAAAAAAAAATCCACTCTTCCTTCATGTAAATAGTGATACATTTTCAAACATATTTCACTTTACTCATCCCTAACACAAGCGTAGTTAGTAGGTCTCCAAATGGGCAGTAAGACGTGATATATACATACATACATATAACCTCTACCAACACACAAACAGGTCTTTCGTAAATAAGTTTATTTTTTTATTTAAAAAAATATAAATTAGAAAATTATGCCTAACCTTAGTCTTGTTGAGACGAAGAAGTGTAGTTTTCAGTGAGAGCCTTCCATCTAGCGGCAAGGCGAAGAAGCTTTTGAAACTCAACTTCATATTCTTTCTCTTTTCAATCCGTGTGTGTGAGGAGGAAGGAGGCAAGATGGGCATCTGCACCCTTCATAACCGTGAATAGTAAATAGTTTCAACAAAATCTTAAAAACATACAATTCGGAACAATGATACTGAGCACTGAAAATGTTGCAAATTTATATGCTAATTTTAAGGCCTTCTTACAACATTGAATTCAAAGGTTTACATCAACAAAAAAAGATAGTACATACACTAGTAGTTCTGTGAACAGTACACCTCACTCTCTCTATGTTCTAATATTTACTAGTCTCTTACTAGTAGTTGTGTTATAATACTATCAAAACATGACTTTATTTGATAAAGTAAGGCTGGATATAGTTTAATTACTTTTTTCTTTAATCTTAAAAGAACAAATTTTCGCGTAAAGTGTCGTGATATTTTTTAACTCAAAATGTAAACTTTAACTGATCATAAATCTGCTAATAACTTAACATCTACATTTTGTTGAAAGCGAAACTAAAAATATCAAAGCACTTCTTAAATAATGTGAGATTTCTAAACGTCTGCAACGCGTCTTGGTGCTCAACCATGTAGCGCTTTTAACACAGAAACCAACCATACATACAACTATTTGTGGTATCTGTGCTACAGGATGAAACCATAATAATAATATATAAGATAGTTTCACATATATTTATTTAGTCTCTCTCATCACTCGACCACGAAGACACTCCGAAGCTAATAAAACACATAAAAATCAAGCGTACAATTACGCTCAAACCATTTCGAAACTAAATCTCATAATTGCTTGACGTCAATTTAAATTCAACTGAGGTCACTATTTCATTGACGTTTGGAAAGTAAGGGCTCTTTTATGCACGTGGTTGTTGGGCCTCCACGTTGTATAACTGCATTGAGTTTGCTCATTGTCACAACAAGTCTTTCGGGAGGAATAATAAATACTCTTCCTCAATACGGTATCACGTTATTGCAATATTTTCATTCATTAAACCAAAAGTTGATCAAATGAAACTACAGACATTCTATAGTAAAAAAATAACTTATCTTGGTATGTTCTGTGATTCATAAATCTAATATGAAACTGTCCTGTTGAGAGACGGTTCGATAATGTCTGGTGAGCCCACTAACGTCTCTTTTGACTTTTTTTTTTCGAGTTTCCTCCAACAAAATAAGTCCCGCAATACAGCCGGTCTGTACACTGTCCATTTTTAAACCATTCTGCACAAGTGGAAGCAACAACCGCGACATTTAAACCTCTAGTGTAGAATCAGTAGCGTTTTAACAATTGTGTTTTGACAGTCAGGTGTAGATTCAAGAGTTTGGGGGCGTAAGTTAGCGGCAAAACCGCCGCTTTTTAATCGCTAGTGTTGAATCAGCCTAATGCGACCTTTTATATACGCGGTAGCGGTCTGCCGTCAGCTCGCATAGTTGCCAAATGAGCTGCACCAACTTCAGTGGTGCCCTCCCGTCAGTTTATTGGTTGTTATTTACGTGTGAGGTTGTACTGTGTTTGAATATGGAAGAATTCAACACTGAACGTTTCGTCGATTAGGTTTGAGAAAGACCGAGTATATGGAACTCGGAACTGAGGTTTTTTACTAGGCTTGGTATCACTGCGCGCCCAACTATTTCGCCTACAGTGGTAGCGTTTGAAAAACGAATGTTATAATTGGTACTAGTGGATCCCCGTGCATAAAAGAGGCCTAAGGGTGAGTATTGTTGAAAACCCATCAAATATACACCCTCCCGAACAAACTAACCATTTTAGTAAAACTTAATTACATATTCTCCCACTCTCTCATTCTCAAATTTTGACTTGCGAGAACACACGTTCATGATCAAACCAGCATGGTGTCTACAGACGGAAAAATCTGGAAAAGTCAGGGAATTTAAATACTTGACTGATTCTGCACCTAAACTATTTTTTTTTTACCGCGTTTTATTACGCGTTGAGCCACGCTTTTGTACTAATTACGCTATTGGTTTTAAGTATTAGGGAGGTTATACTAATAGGAAGTGTACCTGCCTTTGCGCGGAGGTAGAGTGGAAAACCATTTTGGATAAACCAGCTTCAGTACACCCGACTGAGATTGTAACCTAGATCTCCCCGTCATCGGCAGTCTAGTTTACTGTGAGAGTAGCGCGTTAGACCATGCGGCCATCGAAGCGTTTTTTTATTCTAACAAAATGTATTTCCTAGTCAGTCTTAACATTAGATGGTTGTACAGGGTTTGTTTTTACACAGGAACACACATGATATCTAAAACATTAATTACTGGAAAACGAACAAGTACTTATAAGAACATTGATATTTGGTAGCTTAGGATTGGATTTTTAAAAAAATGTTATCAATGTAATTTAAACGAAAAAATTCCAATTCACCAAGAGAAACTGTAAATAAAGTTTAGGTCTGAATTTTTTAAATTTTAAATACTGTCTAGAAAACCTGGTAAAGTAAAGAAATTGTATTATAAAAGTTTTGTAGCCACCCTGAATTACCCTCGTTTCCTCATTCAACCCCCCCCCCCCNTCAACCCCCCCCCCCCATCTCCCCCACCTCCCCTATCAATAGCACATTTTAAGACGACCATTTTCATTAAGTTACGTTTCCTGGTACAGCTGTTAGCGAGTATTAAAAGTGTTTTTTTCTCCGTTCTCTTCTCCTCAATACGCGAGAATGAATAGTAAGTTCATATTTTAGTTATGGGATTCTTTGTCCCACCCCTTTTAACAGGAGGGGTATTTAGGGGAGGGTGTGCGAAAGGACAAGCTAAGAAGAAGGGGGGTCTAGCACCCCTTGCACTTGACGGCACTTTATTTCTCTTGTAGTACGCCCCCCTATCTCTTATTTTCAAGGTGGTATTCTACAGACTTTATTAAGAACCATACAGAGTTGGCGTGAGGGGTGTTTTATACTCTTTTTGACGAGCCAAAGGGTGTCAGTTATGTTACCATATTTTTATGTTGTAGAGGGGAAAAGTCGTAAGGAGGGGGTAACTTCGTTTTGTATAAAGATTTATTGGTTTTCTCTTATTTTATTTTATTGGTCTTCTCACCTCTTAAAAGACCAAGTTACACGGTGTAATAAATGTTAGTGCTTAAAACTACCTTCCTGTCTACCTTTGACCACCTATGGGGTCTAGTGCTCACAAAAGCTCCTGGCTACAGATCCATAAGTCCCGGGCTCGAACCCCCAGCGCTACCGGGATTTTTCTGTGAAGTAGTGGGTCTGGAACGGGGTCAACTCAGCCTCGTGAATACAAATGAGGAGTTACTTTAATAAACAAGTAATGGGTCTGGTCTAAAAAACTGAGATTAACGGCCGTAGGGTTTATTGTGCCTTTATCCGCAAATGTTGACAATATCATCACTAACGGCGGTGGTCGCTCGGTCGATATAGTGGAGGTTTTTTTTCTTTTTTCTCATATAAACCTTTCACTTTCCCGCGACCTGTCGGAAAATGTTAAAAGTTACTAATATACTTTTCACATCAGGTCATGTGATCCGCACATTTTACTTTCGTTTTGTTGTATTATTATTTGAGGTATTTAACGTGCATTTTCTGAACCGACCGACTAATTTTATCAGCACATGACTTACAAACTAACCTAAATCAGACGCAACACCCAGTCCGTTAATTCATAACTGTGGAAGAGTAAACCTGCATCCAATCAATAATAATTTTCTCGGCCATGAATCCGGTACTCTTAGTTTAGTAATCGGACACGATGCCGACCGAGCTGTTAGGGGAGACCGGGGCACATTTTCCATAGGGGCAAGTTTTCCAACTCGCTTTAGTTTTGAAATGAGCCGCTAGATGACTCCAGCGGGCGAACTGGCTGAAGTATCAACACAGCACACATCATCTACGGAAGTTTTAGTTTAGTAGCTGCTGTCACTTCGTCGGCAGAGCTGTTTTCTTCATGTTTTCAACGGTGAGTAAACTTTTAAGTATTTATTGAAACTTAAAATAAACGTACTAGCATTAAACTTAATGTTTTGACATTGCATATACTAAAAAGGGGTTTCTTTCTTCACGTAACTATGCGTTTGTTTTGCAAATAACTTACACCGCTACTCGTCGAGGTAGTGTCAAAGTTCCAATATGGCGACGGGGCATTTGTTTTTTTATATCCAATTACTTTCTCTGTGTACTCTTATAATGCTTTTTTAGTTTACAATAAAAATACATATTAAGTAACAAGCAAGATTTATTGCCTGTACATTTTTAGTAGGCTGGAAAACTTGCCCCGTGTATGGGGCACATTTTCCAACTTAACATAATCAGACTTAACCATTTGCTGTCAAAAACTATATTTACCTTTTTGAAAAATAATTGTGCTAGTTTTTTAGATAAAAGTATAGGAAAATACAATGATATCCTATTTACCTCAAAATAGATTAAAAAAATTATAAAAAGTTGGAAAACTTTCTTCGGTCTTCCCTACTTTTGATAGACAATATCAATATTTATAAAATAACACTAATAATATAGTGAAATGTTATCAATGCTGACCAAACAAAACATGTGGTTCCCCCCCCCCTCCCTGCCCCGGCCTTTACTATACCTTCTGGCCAGAATCCTTTCCGTCGGTTGTGAACGTGTGAAACCAGCTTCCCTAGCGTCGCGACGTCTTGCGCTGCTAGGGTTTAATAGCCGGAGCAGGTGTGACAAGGTGTTGACACGGTCTAATTTGAAAATTTGTCATCAAGTTTTCTATAATCCCGCGTGTCTCTGCCTGCCCCAGGAAAGTCAGGGGTGAGGGGTTAAGGGGGCACTTAACGTCGCCTTCGCATAGCTGTCCTAGAGACGACGTAGCTCCGTGCGGGCAGGCACACAAAGTTTGATCAGAGAGGGTAAGAAATTAATTTTGGCGAGGGGTCTTACCACCCGTTTGTGCTGTACAAATATTGATTAAATTTTCTTTAGTGTTACGGACGATGAAGGTTGCATACAGAAGAAGTTTGCCCGCATTTGCGTGGAAGAAGAGTGGTTAAGAATAAACCTCGGTACACCCGACTGGTATTTGATTCCTGGTACGGGTAGTAATTTTTCTTCTCGCTCAGTCCCCCCCCACCTGCAAGAATGTAAAATAATGTGTGGAGGGCTGGGCTGTTTTGGTCCCACGGCACATATGTGGGAGAAGGGGATATCCTAGGTGAAAGTTATGTGTGCTCTCAAGTTGACGTCATCTTCTAGTAATGGTCCCATTTGATCGACTCGGAATGAGGCACCTACACTTAACTACAAACAAGTGTATGTTGGTCGATGCAAGTGTGGCCTGAATTTGCAGATAATTTCTCTCAAGACTTACATGTTTTGAAGTTTATGTCTAAACAGATCGGTAGCTTGCATTCTCTATTGTGATGGTTGTATACGTAACGAATATCAGGTTTGAGGAAGAACTTTTATTTTTTTTAGTCTTTACGTGACACTAAGCTACGTTGCTTGGTAAATAAGATAATTTCAACAGTGTTCTCAATAGTTTGTTAATATAGCAAGGACACTTATTTGAATAAAATACTTAATAGCCAGTTTTGTTTTGTATTTAATTTATTTTAGATGTAGATTACAGAGTAGGCTTATTTATGGATTGCATTATGCACCTACAAGTTTTAGAGTACAAAGTTTTTTTTATATCACTGCATCTGATTACATGTTCAGATTATATGTATAATGATAATTACTCTAATGGGTGAAGGGATGAAGAAGGAATAATTTTATTTGTGATCTACCTGCGTTTGCGTGGAAGGAGATTGAGAAACCGTTTAGTTAAAACCACCCTCAACAAACCCGACCAGGATTCGAACACCTATCTCCCCGTAATCAACAGGGCGGTCTAACACGAGAGTGACGCCTTAGACCGTTCGGCCACTGAAATGGGAGAAGCCCACCATCAAATTTATCAAAAGTACAGAGGATAGTGATATTTTAACTCAAAATAAATGTATACGTATTAGCTTGGAGAGAGGGTTTGTAAACCAAGATGGAAATTACCTCCACTACACCTGGCCGGGATTCGATTCATGACCACTCCCTCCGCAGCTGCGTTGCAAGTCTGACTCAGTAGACAACTTGGCCATATCGTTTCCTTTATTTAAGTGGAGGCTATCTCATTTTTTGATGAAACTCTTAGAAGTTCTTAGAAATATTTAACTTTACGATTTGTTCCTAGTATTTTTACTATTTATCTATTTTCCAAATCCTAGTTAAATAATTATGTTAATTTTTTAATAGGTTGTTTATAATATCGTAGATCAAAATTCAAACTACTTAAAAATTATGTGCATGTTTATAAGATTCTGCAATAAACCTCTTAATATTTTATAACACAAGGCTTTTTTTTAACGCTTCTATGGCCACATGGTGTAAGGTGTCATTCTCACGATAGACTAGACTGGTGATGATGACGGAGAGATCGGGGATCGAATTCTGGTCGTGTGTACAGAATTTTTTTTCCAAAATGGTTTTCCACTCTACCGCCACTCAAATGCAAGTGCACTTACTTTAAATTTTACCTTAATCATCCCTGACATATTAGTTTAATCACATATTTGTATAACCCAAACGGGTAGTAAGGAGTGATGCTATATACATATTTATTCTATAAATCAAACCGAAATACATAATGTCTTGAAAGAAATATACAGCTTTCGCCATAATTTTATTTTTATATGAGTTATACACCGTTATAGTATTTTGGACTATATTTTTAATCAACTCTGTTTATTCTCTTTTGTGTGTGTGTGTCGTTCAAATAAAATATTTCATCGTGTTTTTGAACGTTTTCCCTTCCTTAGGCTAACGGCCCTTACTTGGATTGATTTCTTCCTCTTTGGAAACCAACCCTTTGACTAAAAAAACATAAATGGACTGTATCGATGAAAAAAAATTGTGGGAGGGATAAAAAAATAAGAAAAGAATGTCTGGCCACTTTTCGGATTAAGTTTTGGTAAAGGCTGTTTGTCATCGGCTTTGTTTTTAAACCGCTCTGCCCTCATCTGCCCGCCCTTCTTTTTTTTATAAGTGTTGATGAAAACTCACCCCGGTCCTTGGACGTGTAATTTTTACAAGTGTCTCTGGTACTGTTGGATTGGAATTAAACATCCGCCTTCACCCTCGCTCTCTCCTTCCTCCTCGTCTCAGAATTCTCTCCCCCCCCCCCCGCCCTTCCCCCTTAGTCCACCGACTCATCTGACACACTGGTGCATTCAACGAAAGATTACCTCAGAGGTCAACTGGCACCTGTAGATACATGGGAAATGTTTCATCATTGCGCACGTGGGCAAATAAATATAGCACCGCGTCTTACTAACTGTTCAGGTTATATGCATATTTACTAATTATTAATTATGGGTGACCTGGCGGTCTAGGGGTAAGGTGTCAGACTTCTATGCTGGTGGCAAGGGTTCAATCCCCGGTCCCGGCATAAATTTATCTGATTACCAAACCCTTCCTTCACCTCTGACAAGACCTCTTGTGAATGTGGGGAATACTCCACCGTGGTTCGGATTCCACGTTAAACTGTAGGTCCTTCATTTCATCTCACAATCACCCTAACATTACACATTAGTGTAAGTGAGTATAACCCGAACGGGTAGTAAGACGCGGTGCTAATAATAATAATAATAATATTAATTATGCTACTGAGTAAGTCATGAGGAGGGTTGAATTTAGAAAAAGTGTACTCTCATGTTCGTGGAGGAGGGGTGGAAAGCCGTTTTGGAGGGGAGGGGAACCTCAGTACATCCGACCGCGATTCCAAATCCGATTTCCCTGTTATCGGCAGTCATGTGTAACATGAGAGTGACGCCTTAGACCATATGGCCACCGAAGCAGGTTCATAGAAATATTAATTACGTTTTAGGCACTTTCTGAATACGAGGTAATATTGCCACACGACTTGCAAACTAACTTAACCTGGAACAGCGCACACTTGGGCTTAGCGCTGGGTCTTTTTCTATTTATCATTGTGACTCCCTCTATCTATATTTGGCTACGCTGATGAGGTGGAGCATGTAGACACATAGTTTAATTTTCTTCACATGGTGATATCAACAGTTGTTGAATATCAGTCATGAGCATGGTGATATAATCTAATAAACTTTTTAAATAAAGAGATAATGTTGAAATTTAATTCCAAGACACCCTTGACAGATATTCAAGACATTTTGAGTTCACCATGGGAAGAAAATTAAACTCTCGGTTTATACTGGAGCAATATTTTATTTATTTTTGACGAAAAATGTTTTGCCGAAAAACTGCAAAAAAAAAACTTGCTTTTTCTCGCGTCCCCTTCCATTCCGGGTTAAATAGCTTCTTTACCTTGTGAGGTAGGCATCCCTTTAACATTGAAAACCTAGAAGTTGTCTAAAACTCAGGGGCGTCTTGTTAAAAGAGGTCTCTTAAACTAAAACTCAAATTTTGTAATAGTCTATATGTATTAATGTACGTTATACAGAGTAATTTTTTGTAAAATTTACATTTTTATTAAAATTCATTTTTTCTTACTTTTAAAATTGTTAAAATAACTAACCAACTTTTATTGGTAGTGTAAATTTGTATTTTAAGGCATTTCGACTTAAAAAAAAAAGGAAATGTGTAATCAACTTATTGTTCCTCACAACACCCCACATATGTGGCCGAATGTTCTAAGGTGTCACGATACGTGTTAGACTGGCCTGCTTATGACTGAGAGATCGGGATTCGAATCCCAGTTGGGTCTACTATGAGTGGATTTTCCTGAATGGTTTCCAACTCTCCTTCCACGTACATGCGGTTATATTAGCTCTCGAATGCTTCCTTCCTCATCCCTAATCTATTAAAGTAATTATCATATATGCGTACAACTTGGACACGTAGCAAGACGCGGTGATAAAAAAAAAAAGTAATCTCTTATTAGACGTTCCAGACTATCCGCGAGTAACATCTGACGCCGATTGTAACAAACGAGTAGCGGTGAATTCTATCCACCTTCTTCTTATTGAAAAACCATTGATTTACTGAGCGTTCGATTACACTTTCCAATCATATTATACTCGTAATCTTTTCTCATATTTCTTTCGATTTTTTTTTTGTCTCACACTGTATATATGTATGTGTGCCTCCCTTTTGAAATTTTAAAACGTTTCCAGTCGTCGTCTTCTGAATTTAGGGAAGGGGAAGGGTGAGAGACCCTTTTCCTCCACCCCATTCTTCCCCGGGACGATATTTGACAACATACTGCCGAGTCGGAAGGATCGCATCTGTGTTCCCGAATTGTCGTTGCATTTATTATAAACCTGTGATGCCAAACCTCCCTCCCCCCTTATTTCACCCTCTCCCCTTCTTGTCCTTCTGTACAGTCTGTGGGTTGGAAACGGGAACCCCAAAAAACATTTTCACCAATAATACAGGGTCAAAGAAGGTTTAATAAAGGGAAAGTGGTGCATTTTCGTGGAAAGAGAATGTAAATTCACTTACCAAAAAAATCGACCTTGATTTCACCGACACCGGCAAACCAGACAAGACAAGACTTGACTGATGCCTTAGTTGGTACTCTTGCGAAACTTAAGTTTTAGGTTTTGGCTTTTTTTAATATTTTACTTATCTAATCAGGTGTTTGGAATGTTAGCTTTAAATAATACGACGCTCATAAAAATATTATAGCATGATCACAGATAGTGATCAAAAGTAATTAAAGCTACTCACTTGATATTTGAACTGAGATTTTAAAAACTGTATTCATATAAATATCTATAAGAGAATGCATAGTGTTATGTCATAGTTTTCCCACATTCTAATAATGACGGGAAGACCGAGGTTCGAATCTCGATCGGGTGTACTGAGGGAAGTTTTTCCAAAATTGCTTTCCACTCTACCTCCACACAGATACAGATACACACCTAAATATAACCTTCCTCATCCCCAACTCATTAGTTCAATAACTGCATAAGCGTAGCCCAAACGGGTAGTAAGACGCGGTGCTAAAAAGAGAGAAAGAGAAACAGAGAAGTTTTGTTGTTAACGTGTGCGTTCCCTTTCTAATTAGTAAACTACTTAATGGTTATATTAACCAACTTTGGAATATACAGTCCGATTTAGATACAAAGGAACTTTTTCTACAGTTACTAAAAGGATTTTCATATATATTTATAGGTCAAGCCATGTGATCTTTAGCTGGCACTTTTGGTAGATATTATCTACTGTACTAATAATATAGTAAAATGTTATCCATATTAACCGAGAAAAGTTTGTATTTTCTTAAATTTCCTTTTGATTGAAGTCTACTATGCGTAAATATTTAAGGAAATTCGCAGGTGTATTTGAGCCACCTTTTTCAGGGCTAAGTTTGCCCACATTATATAAGGGCGTAATAGGCACTACAAAGTAACATAAAACGTTGAGTTACGCTTAGTGACGTTGCCTGGGTGAATTTGAAGCTATTTCACGTAGCGGGTTGCATCTTAACTCAACTCGCCTAAGCATTCTAAAGCTTACTATCACACCAATACACGAAATATAGAAGGGAGAAAATGAGCTGTTCCCCCTGAGAGGCCTCTGGTTTACTCGCTGATGACGACACTTCCCTTCTTCCACTGACGAGTATACACACTCACTCTAATTGTGTCTGTACAGCATTTACTTGCGTTTTGTTTTTATTCTTGTTTTATATTCTATGTAGATAGACATGCTACCACGGAATTTTTTTAAATATCCTGGTAGGAAGATTCTTATACAGGTGATTTTCGTGAATAAACTAAATAACCTGAGTTGTGGACGATAGATTTTTTTTTAAACACGTTTACCGAAAAAACTACTTCACAATTACAAAAATAATGTTGTGACAATTTAGGACTATATTTTTAAATAGAAATAACCCGCCTCGGTGGCGTAGTTAGCTAACGCGATAGTCGTGTTGAGCTCGACTGCCGAGGACAGGGAGATTGAGGTTCGAATCTCGGTCGGGTGAACTGTGGGTGGTTTTTCCTAAATGGTTTTCTATAAGCGTATAACCCGAACGGATAGTAAGACGTGGTGCTAAATAAATAAATAAATAGATAAAAATAATAATTAGGAATATTGAAGAATTTATGGTTTGTGTTTTAGTGTTATAGGCCCCTATCTAAAAAAAAACACTTGCTGAACTAAACGTAAACACATTAAAATGGGGAATCTTATCGCGACTTGCTTCTACGTCAACCACAGGTAACGAACGTCCTGCATTAAATCTATCACAGCATTATCCGGGTATATGTCACACTATTTAAAAAAAATCGTCCTGAGCCAACGTCCTATGATCACACCCTGGTGAGCGTACTTCTCACATTATTTAAAAAAAACCAATGGTGTCACTTGTCTCGTTTTGTCGGCAGATGTCACGCCACTTTGCCCACCTTTTTTTTCCTTCTCGCTTCCTGGATGGGTTTTTTTTATGTCTGTTAAAAGTACTTGTTGAGAAACGGGGGATTGGGGGTTCTACAATTTTTCGATGCGCTTTTCATTTAATATGTGGTGTGTTGTTCCTTTTAGATGAAAAAGGGGGTTAGGGGGGGGGGGTTTGAGTGATATTTTACACTCACACCCCCTTCTCCCTTTGAAGCCTGGATTCAGATTGGGATGAATTGTGTCTCTCCCCACCCCGTATGCTTTTCATTTTAAACAACGAAATGGAAACTATAACATTTTGAAAGTGTGTGTGACAGGAAATGTGGGGGGGAGGCGAGGTGGGGTGTCTCTATATTGAATAATACAGTGATATTGGTGTCGCATATGTTCTCTGACACGTTCCTACCGTAGACAATATCCTATGAGATTTTTATTATTCTTTTTTAGGAGTTTCCCCTCCTCTCTCACACTTTTTTTTCAGTTTAAACTCTTAAAAAAATGGCAGGTGTACAATATGTGCAAAAGACATTTTCTTTTCTTATTTTTTGTCGGATCTCTGTTGGGTAAGAAATATACTTATGCTAAGTTAAATTTTTCAAATTGTGTACACGTTTTTTAAGGTGGGGATGTAGGAGAAGCGAGAAAAGAGAAGGGTTATTGACGTTTTTGTTGCAAAGCCTTTTTTTTCTTTCTAAAAGATATTGCTTTACTAAAAACTTAAAAGAGTTTAATTTTGTTCATATGGTGACCTCAACAGTTGTTGAATATCTGTAAAGGGTGTCCTGGAATTTAATTAAAACTCTTGCTCTTCATTGAAAACTTTTCATCCAATGCGGCTATGATCATGACAGATATTCAACTTTTGCTGATATCACCATGTGAAGAAAATTAAACTCTGTATCTACTGGAGAAACATTTCTTTTATTTTGGGCAAAAAAAAATTGTTCTTCTATAAAAACTGCAAGAACACTTACCTTTTTTCACGTTTATTAGTGGTGTTTAGTAGCAATTTTTTTTTAAACTTATTTTTATGTCACTTTGAAAACTACTAATCAAATTTTGATTGCATATTTGGATTTTAAATAAACGTGCTGCTTACACACACAGACTGGCGTTTGTCTCTATCATCTAACGTTTTAATGACAATTATTATTATTATTATTATAAAAAGGGCGTGTAAGACGAGGTGCTAAAAAAAATCCTTAATAAAGTGCTAGGCAGGCAACAGTCGAGACCCCTAAACAGGCTAGTACTGAAAAAATACACATCAGTGATCACATAGCTTAAAAGAAAATAAGTAAACTACTTTTGTGTACAATGAATTACAACGATATTGATTAATAGTAACATAGTAATGATATAGAAGAAAAAACAACAAAAATACATAAGGAGCTAAACTAATAGTAATAATTAATAGTGAATCGTAAACAATAAATAACATTTAAGTAATTTATAATAATAAAAGGAAGTGTTTGTCTGTGTGTTTGTTTGAATGCGACGCCCAGCCAAATCTAAGGCACGCAGAGATCTGAAAATTTTAACATAGGTAGATGGAAGGGTGTCCAAATGCACCTCGTATCCGGATCCTTACATTTTTAATTAACTTTTTAATTAGGCTGTTTTTAACAAAATTTGTAAGAAAATATTTTTTATCTGGTTTATAATTACGTTTCAGAGATACGGGCACCATGAGGGGGTGGGGAGCTTATATAATTCTTATTAAATAAATAAAAAATCTTGTTTAGAATTACGTTTCAGAGATACGGGCACCATGAGGGCGTGGGGAGCTTATATAATTCTTATTAAATAAATAAAAAATCTGGTTTAGAATTACGTTTCAGAGATACGGGCACCATGGGGAGAGGGGGCTTATATAATTCTTATACCACAGTGGGTCACAGGCAACGCCGTGCGGGACTGCTAGTCAATTATAAGGGTGTAGTAATGATATTAATAATAATTTAAAACCCATAAACCGTGCAATTTTTTTTATCACATGCACCATTAAGAAAATTTTCGAAGAATTTCTAATTTTTAATAGTTAATAATAATTTCGATGCTAGAATCAAAATCATGATTTGATTTCGAGGTATGACCAAATAACATCTCAATATCAATTTTGAACTAAATCCATCAAACCGCCTTGGCTGGAATCACAAGTACATACAGACAAAAATAGTGTAAATCCTCCAATTTTGAGTTGGTGGGGATGATGGGATCAAGATCCATCATAATCTCGAGGTCAACAATTTGCATAATTATAATACTTTCTCTATGTGTGAAAGTAAAAATAGTTTAATTAGCTATTGCTCTTTCTGTGTCGTCCTCACAAAGCGCACAATAGACATTGTCCGCGAGACGCCAGCGGGCGACAAAGGGCGCAGGTGCGTCACGTGGCGCATGCGCAGTTGTCTCGTCACGACACGACTGGGAACGGGCGCCCACTCTGCAAACAAATGAGCTCAGATTTATTGGGAGTTATAATAGTTCATTAAATCCCAGTCAAACATTTAATACCGTAGTTTTATTTATAATACCGTTGAACGCCTAGGCAAGTAGTCAGTTACCAAAGTTAACGCAAAGGTACTTTCATGTATTTATAAGTCAAGTCATGTGTTCGGTGACTATCAATTTTGACAAACAGTAATCGATGCTAATAAAATAATGTACACGTCCATCACAGACTTAGCCTTAAACTATGAGTGAAGTGCGGAAGAAGCCTGGTTAGCTTATTATTATTATTATTAGCACCGCGTCTTACTATCCGTTCGGCTCATACGCACTTATGCTAATGTGTGAGATGAAATGGAGGACCTACAGTTTAACGTGGGATCCGAACCACGGTGGTGGCCTGGCATTCCACATACTCACATGTTGTGATTAATACACGTCTTGTCAGAGGTGAAGGAAGGGTTTGGCAATCGGGACCGTAGGGTATATCCAGCCAGATCTATTTTATAGGTTCAAGATTGGTAAGCACCTAGAAAACAAGGAGATCCTTGAAAAGTCAAGGAATTTGGTTTGGCAGGGAGATTTAAAGAAGTCACTGGAAGTTTCAAATATTTTTGTAATTCTGTTTTAATTCGAGGTAAAAAGAGCTTAACCCAGTGACAACTATTAGTTTCATATCCATTGAATGCAATTTCGCAAATAGCACTGGCATAAGTGTTCTCAAATGACTCTTGGGATCAATAAAGATCTGTAGGTGTCACTTTTACTAAATATAATCAATATTTATCAAATAACAATAGTAAAAATGTAACGTGTTTTTAATGTTGACCGCAACAACAACAAATGTGTTTATATTTTATAGAAGGCGCTCTTTAATGGAGATTATATTACCGACATTTTTTCTAGCATCGCGTCTTAGTAATGGTTATGCGCATATGCAAAAGCAGATCTACACTATAGGCCCACTAGGGGCGGCACATTTTGGATGACATTTTATTTTTTTCAATAATTACGTTTAAAAATTAATGACTAACATTATCGGAATAGTTCAAGTCAAAGTCAGAACGACAATATTTATTTTAAATAACTTTACTTTGCAATCGCTTTGTAGCTGACATCAGTCTCTCCTCCTTCATAATGTTAACTCAAGCTACTGTAGGGCATGTACATGCCTGATTATCTTTCGTAGAAATCTTTTCTTGAATAATAACTTCCACCCCCACCCCCACCCCCCTTCCCT
>CABEEJ010000589.1:214885-234449 GCA_901482245.1 Timema douglasi
CGCCTATCACTCTCAGCGCCTTGATAACCCGGGAGGAGTGGAAGGGGGGGGGGATGATTGTTGTGGACCCAACGTCAATCACAACACCTCTATATCGGCGTCGAGTGCTTGGGCTGTTTGCTAATAATGCAGCTTTCATCCTGTCGTCCGACAGACTTTTACCGCTCAGTATCCGCGCGCGCTACCGCGTTGTTTGATTAGTTCGCTATATTGCCACCAGTGTGACGCTAGCTTTTAGCTCGTCAAAGGGAAGGGGTTGGGGGACATTTCATGAAATACACTAGCGAAATAGAAGTTTTTTGGGAGGAAAAAAATTCTGATATGGCTAGCTACGGATAAAACTCCAGACTCCCGACTCGAGATTAAAATAGAACTGCTTTGGTGGCCGCATGGTCTAAAGCGTCACTTTCACATTAGACTACACATCCGATGACTGGGAGGGTGAGGCTCCCTCACGGTCGGGTGTATTGAGGTGTTTTTTTTCTAAATGATTTTCTACTCTCCATCCACGCAATATGGATACACTTCCTCTAAATTCAACCTTCCTCAACCTTAACTCATCAGCGTAACTAGTATTTATGCGTTCAACATGAACAGGTAGTATTAATAAAGATTATATAACTTACAGCTTACAAGAGTCACACCAAGTGATAGCTTGATAGCACGTGGTTTGGCGTATTAATACATGAAAGTACATCTAGTAAGGTCTAACGCTATCATAAGAGGGTTACTATATTTTAGCACCGCGTCTCACTGCTCGTCCGGATTACACACAAATGTACTAATTACGCTAATGTTTTAGGGATGAGTAATGTTTAATTTATATGAAGTGTACCCACATTTGCGTGGGGGAGAGTGAAAAACCATTTAGGAAAAAATCAACCTCAATACACTCGACCAAGATTTGAACCCCAATTTCACCGTCATCGTTGGTCTATTCTTCGCGAGAATAGCGCCCTAGAACATGCAGCCACCGAAGCGGGTTTCATTAATATAGAAACAATACTACCATATTTATTGAATTTTTAGTGGTTTATTGGTTAATCTTCAATAAACCTATACAGTCATGTTAAAGTTGTTTCTACAATGAAAATGCTAAGAACGTTCCAGAAAGTACAAACTGTTCTTCCAACAACAATAAAAATAGGTTTAATTAAGGTGGATCGATATTGTCATGTTTTAATTCAGGATCTGTATGTTTATTTTATTTTACAAAGCGTAGCTGATCGCACGGTCTCAACGCGTCAGTCTCGTGTTAAGACTGGGTTGCGGGTGACCGGGAAGAGACAGAGGTTCGAAACCCGGTCGGCTGTATTGAGGGTGGCTTTTCCCTAAATGGTTTACTACTCTCCCTCCACGCAAATACGAGCACGTTACCTCTAGAATTCAATTTTCCTCATCTCCACGCCATCAGCGTACTTAACCCAAACGCGTAATAAGACATGATTTAAAAAATATAGAAATACCTTTTTAATTCGAAGTAAAATGTATATCTGAAAAAATACTATATCCAAAATTTGAATAAATCATTTTTATAAGTATCTAAGCAGCTGGTACATAAAAAACTAAAACTTCAAAATATGTTACATATAACAACGCACATATTTTATATATGCTATATAAAGCACAAATAGGTTACACAATATGTATTTTACATACATGAAAAAACAAGAACAAAATTTTATACAAAATATAAACTTGGAAAAATGAATTTACGGCAGAATTAAAACAGTTTTTGCACTTAAATGACAATACGGTGGAAAACAACTCATAGTTCGTTGTATTTTGCTTATCTTAAAGAAATAAACAAAATCTTCAAGCTCACCGAGTGCATTTAAAATATTGTGTTTCACGTCTGGTTGGGATTCATTGAAACTTCTCAGGTTTGCCACCATTGTATTCTCTTTTACTATGCTTCAATAAATAACTTTATTTGGCATTCTTGGCGTGTTGGGTGATTTAATAAGGATCGTTACTAGAAAAAAAAATGAACCATGTACTGTATAGGCTTCGAATTATCCAAATATTTCCTTCTAAAAATTCGAATTAAATGTTATTTTTGACCATAGATTTAGATAGAAACTTTATGGGGAATCATGGTGGGTGCGAGCTATCGAATTTTTCTAGTTAACCAATGTAAAATTATTCAGATACTACTGTATACATATTATTATTTTAAAACATTAATTGTAAATATGTAATATAAATAAATTACATTGCTATAGATAATAAGAGGAAATTGATTTTAAGAATTACTAGGGTAGGGAGTGCCTTAGTGGGAGGGGTGTGTGGAGATTTGAAAGGAGTGAATTGTTTTTATGAACTACTACAGATATATATTATATAAATGTTATAATAATAATAATAATATTTTAGCACCGCATCTTACTACCCGTTCGGGTTATATGCTTTAAGTACTAATTACTTTAATGGATTAGGAATTGGGAAGGTTGAATTAGAGGAAGTGAACCCGCATTTGCGTGGCGGGAGAGTGTAAAACCATTTAGGACCCCCCCCCCCCACCCCAGTTCACCAGACCGAGATTCGGACCTCGATCTCCCCGTCCTCAGCAGTCGAGCTCAACACGACAAGCACGTTAGCCAACTATGCCACCGAGGCGGGTATAAATGTTATACACACACACAAACGTCTGTAATAACTCCTAAAAACCATATACTGTATATGATATATATAATAACTTCTGTAAGTATTGAACAATTTAGTGTGTGTGTGTGTGTATGTGATATGTGGCTCATAACACGACTGTGTTTTGTTTGTTGACAGGGCTACACACCTCTCCACATCGCCATGATGTTCGGCCACGAGGATATCTTCAACCTTCTCGTCAAGGTCTACGGTAAGTGCCGGGAAATTGTCAGTACTTAGAACTTGCTTCCCTTATCTCTTTCCAGACGAATGCTGGTGACATTTCTCTTCCACATCACTTCTAACCATTAAGGTGCTAGAATATTTGAGCAGAAATTCATGAACGCCCAGAAACCAAGTGGGCTTATGACGATACGATTTGTATTGTGACCTCTTCTATTAAATTAAATCATTCAATTCATAAAGATCCATTCTCCGCTCCTATACAAGTTAACTTTAGTTTCCCGAACATTTAGTTCTTAACGAGCAGCCAAAATAATAGGTGGATTTTTGGACTTTTTATAGTTGAAAATGTCAACTTTTAAATTATGTTTAAAGTCAATATAATGTATAGGGTCATGGAAAATGGTTCTATATTCATTTCATTAAGCACCAAACTCTTGTATCGTTAAAGGTTTAATCAATATTATCCAACCTAAGCGCAGCATCTGATTGGCAATATCTCGGCTACCCCCTTAAAAACCTTGGTAATATATTTTTTTTTAAATAAACGGTTCAACCAGGCGTGTCAAGCAGTGTGTAGCGAACGTTTGTCGGCAGAGCGATACAGCATGTTAGTACCTTTTCCACACATGCTCACCCCGCTCCCTCCCCCAACTTCCTCTGTTTGTACAAGGTGGCACACATGTGATGTTTGATTGATTGACAGGCACTCAATGTCCTGATATATAAGTGTCTTTAGGTAGCGCAAGCAAGACAGGTAAGGTCTTTGTAATACCTTGATAACCGCGGTTGTTTGCCCTCAGACTTGGGGGCTAGTACCCTCTCAGCCCCCTTGCCCCTCTAAGCCTCTCCTTGAAGTGGCGTCCTTTGTCCCCCGCCGCCTCTTTGAAGAAGTTTCCTCAAGATAACCCCTCCACGCACACAGACAGGGGCTAATCTGCCAGAGCAAACACTGAATCCAATATCCTATCTGAACTTATCAAAATCTTACTGACACCTTAGTGTCCTTTTATGTACCGCGTTCATTTCGCCGTAGAACCGACGACATGATGACGCCGCTTTCTGGAAGTTGTCGCTGAGCTCTAAAACCGACCCCTTTGGCCGATAGGCCCAGTTATGCCAGTCGCAAACATTTTCATAATGGATCCATGTATCATCTACTACTACTACTATCTTTCCTCAAAGGACAGAAGAAGGAAAAGAAGATCCGATAAACGGTGTTAGACTTGTTGAAAGAGCGTTTTACTCCCTGTGTGGGGAGGATGAGAAGAAGTTTTTAAATTACTTGAGAATGTCGATTAAATAATTTGATGAGCTGGCGTCAAAATTTGAGAGAACTCTGGGTGTGTGTGTGTGTATATATATATATATATATATAGTGAAAGTAGATTTAGTATTGTTTTTATATGTAAGATAGCTAATAAGATTTTCTTTTTAAAAATTAGACTGTATAGGGATGGATATTTATTATTGAAACAAGATGTAATGTGCTGATGAAACGAAATTGGCCGCCCTTTTGTTTTTTCCAACCGGCTACATGAAACGTCGCGTTTGCATAAATGGTGTGTTATTTTATGTATATAGCCTAATGTAATGTAATCTCAAGACGTAGGGGATCCGGCATTCCTTAGACCAAAACGAAATGTTTTTCAGAATGCGGCACCAATGATCCCTGTGTACTAATAGAACGCGGCGTCGTTATGTACGTCGGGCGTACGGCGACACGAACGTGGTGCATAAAAGGACCCTTATCTCTTGGGCTCTTGATAGTGTCTACTGAGCTGTAATCTAGGACAGACATGGGAAAATGTTTTGGGCTGAAACTCAGCATTGATCATTTAAATATAAGATTGGGTCACCAAATTAAATATGTTTTTTCTGTAGACGCAATTTATTATATAAAATCACTCATTGGTGTATTGAATATAAATTATATATAGGCATATTTCCATAATAATAGTTTTTAACTCTGATATTTTTAGCATAATCATATTGTTTTCAGTAGACAGATAGTTAGTTATAGCTTGTGGGCCGGATAAAAATAGATGACGGTCATGTTATGTTGTGTTACGTCACAGATAATTTTTATTTTTCCCTGTTACTTCTTCCATATCGCGAACTATGGACCTAATTATATCTTGTGTGTGTTTGTCACAGCGGCGGACCCCAACCTGCGGGACTGGAGCGGTCGCAAGCCCCGCCAGTATCTGACCAGCCAGGACATGGCGGTGTCTGCAGACACCTTCAGAAGTGAGTTCAGTCGTGAGTTGACCACGGCCGCCTCCGCCACCGCCCCTGTCAGCACTCAGCACGCCCCTTCCAGGCTGTTGAAACGCATGAGCATGCGCATATCTACCTCCAGGAGGCGGAACCTCTCCTCCGATAGCACCTGCTGAACTAACCACCACTAGAACTAGCTTGCACCGGCCGGGGACATCCTGAACTAACTATCGCTAGAACTAACTTGCACCGGCCAGGGACATCTTAAATAACTACCACTAGAATTAAAGTGCACCGGCCAGGGACATCCTTAAAGAACTACCACTAGAATTAGAGTGCACTGGCCAGGAACATCTTAAATAACTACCACTAGAATTAGAACACCAACCAGGGACATCCTTAACTAACTACCACTAGAACTAGAGCACCAAACAGGGATATCTTGAACTAACTACCACTAGAACTAGAACACCAACCAGGGATATCATGAACTATCACTAGAACTAGAGTGCACTGACCAGCACATACTGATGATAGGACAAGACTAAAAATAGACCATTACGGTATTTCCATCTTTGGAGTTTTACATAATCAGAAGGGCTCAGCTTCTAAAAACCCATCTTTGTTAAAGTTACTCAAACACCTACCCCATGTATTAAATCTGCCCCCGTAATCCTTATAAACTCACCCCTCACATTACCATAACTGGTCACAGGGTAAGACTAATCCTTGTAACTTGTGTTCCCTTTTCCCAGTTTTCAAATTTAGACATGTTCTTTCACACCGATTATTTTCCGTGTGTAATAAACAATCACTTGATTCATTTTATTCATGCTTGATAGTTCTTTGTTATAATGTGATAAGGAGAAAGTATTGGTTGGACATTGATTCAAACATTTATTGTTTAGGAACCATTTAGAATTTGCTAACATCGAAACGCTTTTCTATTAACCCTTTGAAGTTGTCCATGAATGCTTTCCCATATTTGTATAATGATAGTATTATTTTATTATTTTATTTATAAATATATTATGTTCCTATTTACATCAAGATTGTTATTATGCTACAGTAAAAGTTTAAAGCTTATAGATTTTTTTTTATATTTGAATTATCTAGATCAGACATTTCAATGGTTTCATGGTTAAGTGCGCCCGCGGACTTTTTTAATGAACTGACATGCAATGAAACCCAATTCATATTATTATAACTGTCATAGAAATATACCATTTTATATTATAACATTTATAAATTGGTCATTGTTTGGGGGAATCTAGCAAATGAGTTTTGTATACCCAATTTTTACTTTTAATCCCCAAAAATAAATAAATAAATACTAAAATTGGTTAAATTTTGCATACATATGTGCAATGTTTCCCAGCACAAAGGGCTGCGAGACACTTGCTTTATATTATGAAAAGGAACAAATACCAATGGTATTACGGCTTAACGGACACAATCACACACACATATTTTTCATCAATTATGAAACTGGCTTCAATACAAGATGTATTTAAAGTCTAACAGACCAACACTCACATCCTTTTTGAAAAATAAAGTTTTAAATTTCTGGGGGGGAAAATAAAGTAGGAACCTACCTTTTAAAATTTTATTGAATCTTAAGTTCGTTTTTTATTTTACTTAATTATGGTGACAATATTACAATTTTTGAAATTTGATATCCTCAGTATTTCAATTTTCAATGTGGCCCGTTTGATTAAACGAGTTTGACATGCCTTATCTAGGTGTTACTATTCTATCTCCAACTTACCTTTGAAATCCTGCACTTAAGATGAGATGCAAGGGGACCAGAGAAAGGTCGGTGTTTTTGCAGTTTATACGGCAAAATATTTAATTTTATTCACATGGTGACCTCAAAATTTCTTGAATATCTGTCAAGGGTGTCCTGAAATTTAATGACAACTTTTTCCCTTTATTTAAAAAATTTCTCATTTAATGCCTTCATGCTAATGACATATTCAATTTTTTCATGAAAACTGCAAAAAACACACTGGTCTTTTCTCGCGTCCCTTTCCATTCCACCTAAACAAATTGCTTATTTAACATAGTGTTGTTTGCCTTTGCGATGTGTTGTTTTGTTTAGCATCTGCACTTCCACGCTTGGTTCTTCTAATCATATTGCAATATCGCCATGTATTGCTTTGTCCCAGTGGATCGGCATGGTATTGCACGGTTAGGTTGTTTAGATATTCTTGGCTCTACATTGTGCACTCGTAAAGATAAAACATGGGAAAGATCTTAATATCTTTTGTGATATTCTTCAAAACTTAATTTGTTGAAATGAAAACGTACAGATTGTTTGAAGTTAATATCTGCACATGGTTTTATTATAGCGTAATTGTCTTGTGAAAACCAAGTGAAACAATTGAAAAAAAAATATATAGAGATGGGAAGCTCGAATCCCATAAATCCTATGGTATTCAAGAGATTTAAGGTTCATAAAAATCTCAAAAAAGATCTTGAATACATTTCTGAAGACTTGATATAACCCTTTTAAGCAATTGATATAAGGAATTTTGTGTAGAATAACACATTCACCAAAATGTACTAATATAATTAATTGCTTATGACATATAATAATAAAATGTATGGTTTGGATTCTAGATTCAGATCTAAGAAATATAGGATTCAGCCATCTCTAAAAAAATAAATTGTGTTTTCCTATGTTTATTATCTTGGAGTGTTTGTTCTATTATACTTTTTTGTTATAGTATATTAGTATTGTACTAAAGTTCATTGTGTTGACATTTTTTGAAACTTTATTAGAATGGGATTATTTATTGATTCAAGTACCTTTGGGATTTATTTTAATATATTACATTAACAGCAAATAATATATATTGTCACTTCTAATAGATATTTTAACTTAAAAAATATACTCTTATTTTTTGTTAGTATGTGTTAATTTAAATCATATTCTATGTGGAGATAATTATGAAACTGATAACTATCATGTTGATTGTAGAGTATTAGTTTTCAAATTTATTTACTTTTAATTTGTTTTCTGAATTTTTGAATTAACATAAATATTATTAGTTGCTTATTTTGTCAGCCTTGTCATGGCTGAAAATGAATATGAATTCATTTCCCACCTAAAACCAAGTAGGTGTTAACAAAGGTACTTGGGTCCGAGCTAAATGTTTATATTGATATTTTCATTTTCTGGAATATCCTCTCTTTCTCCCATCCAGGGCCATCTCGAGAATAATTTGATATCCGGGCAAACTTTTAACTCTGATACACCCTCCTCTTAATCACATAATCTTGATCCGAACATTGTCAAATGACCTTTTAATGACCTTTTAAGTAAATCAAGTTGTATAAAATTATTCTCTATTCTTTGCTGTTGGCTTAGTGAACTTTGACAAGATCTTTTTAATTTCTGTGAAAATTTTAGGAGAGAAAAACTATAAATTAAAATTAGGAGCCTTGACCTATCAATTTTTATTTAATTTATGAATTTTTTTTAGCACTGCATTTTACTAGTTTGGGTTAAACACTAATATACTAATTAAGCTAATGGTTTTAGGGATGAGGAAGGTTAGATTTATAGGAAGTGTCACATTTGTGTGGAGAGAGAGTGTAAAAACCACCCTCAGTACATCCAAATGAGATTTGAACTTTGATCACCTCATCATCAGCAGTCTAGTCTATTGCAAGAGTAATGCCTTAGACCATATGGCCACTGAAGTAGGTTTAATGAATTCAGTTTTTAGTCATTATTTGAGATGAGGCTAACATGTTTCTCCTAGGCGCCACCTTCGAGCATTCGATTACAATATAATAATTTAACTTTATAATTTCACTAAACTAGTTTTTACACAGCATAACGTCGCACTACAAGGCGTCAGCAGTTTGGTGTCATAAAGTTATGAAGCAAGTTCACCAATTTTAATGTACTAACAATGACACAAGCTGTACTAAAATCTAAAGTAAGTTAGTACAATATCAATAATGTATTAACAACTTTATGGTGTATACAGACAGGGAGAACCTGGAAAAGTTAGGGGATTTTTTTTATGTCTGGGAAAAGAGTGAAATGTTAGGAAATTTAATGCAAAATGAGTCAAAGTCAAGGAATTTAAATAATCGACTAATTCTGAACCTAAACATTTAAACAAAAGTGATATTTTGTTTCTTGTTGTCAACAAAATGCATTGCCAATATGTGACAAACAACATGACATGGTTACACAGGGTTTATTTTATCACACATTTACACAGGGACACAAATAATAACTAAAACATTAAACACTAGAAAAAGAAATTTTTATATATATATATTGAGCCTGCTGCCCAGGTGGAGGTTGTCTGCCAGGCCCTTGAGACAGCCCCACTCTCCTCCACCCTGTCTTTCTCCCCATATCCCTATTTTGGGTCATATTGGTGTTTATAAATCAACACCCATCCCTTGGAGAAGAGATATGTGCTCCACTTGTGTGAACTGTTCTTTCTTGTTATAGGATTTCTTGAAGCGGGCACCTTGAGGCAAGTAAAGTCTCGAGACAAGCGACGGATTGCCCAGTACTTTAGTCTTGGTGTGATCAAAACATGCTAACCTGTGTGTTTGTGTGTGTGTGTGTGTGTGAGAGTCTCTTTCCGTTATCCCCCTTAACTTTAACATTTTGTTTGGTTTTATTTTACAGATTGAAACTTTTTTAAAGATAAAAATAAAATGTATGTAATTTAGTACAGTCTGTTTGGGATTTTGTGTTGGGACATTGTCATTACAAATGTTTGTAGTGTAATGTAATAGTAGTTTTAGATTTTGGGTTGAATAACAACATAATTCTATCATAAATATAGCATGCTGAATACTAGTTATTCCCAAACTTTTGTCAAGTCGCATATTCCTTCCAGGTCTTCGTTAAATCTAAGGAAACAAATTAATATTTTCTTGTTTCGTATAAACAGTCCTTATATATTTCAATAAAACCTTCCTTAAGGGGTAAGTTAAATAAATCTTTGACAGCAGGAAAAACTTCACGTCAAAATCTTTAACTCATTTATCAGACAATCCTTCTCGTCAGCCCGAAGGAATGTGTACCACAGTTTGGGAAACACTAGAATATACCCTATGGATTTCTTTTTTCGCTGTCTTATCTGTCAAATTATCACTTTTCACAAACAATAAATATGTACAGATACTTTAATACTAAAATAAATAAATGCATAGTTTTAATCATTTAAATAAATGTATTAAATAGTAAAGCCATTATGGTTGTTGGTTATGGCTATAGCTTCTTCTAAATATAATAGTATGTAAGAAATAAAGTGCATTAACTTAAATATATAATAAAATATATAAATTGATAGACTCAGAGAGAACCAAAGTACAAATAAAAGTAAAAACCCTACACATATTTACACACAACTAAATCTTTTGAAACCCTTATTGCATTATTGCAGAGGAAGATTTAATAAGACCATCAAAATATTAAAGTGTGTTTTTACTTTTATTGTGCTTTATTTTCCACAATTCTATAATTTTATTTATTTTGTATTATTATTTAAATTGAATGATATCTAGACACAGGAATAGAACTCGGGATCTTTGACTTAGTACGTCAATGTTCTAACCATGGAGCTTTTCAGGAGTGATCTTGTGCCCAGGGTCATTCTTCTCTCTTATCTGAAGGCAGATTCTTTGATGAACGTGCAGAAAATCATCTGCTACAATTAAGGGATCAAACTATTACAAGCTATCAGATAACACCGCCACCTGCTTCTGGATAGCTCAGTGGTAACAGTATTGGCATAATAAGCCAAAGGTCTCAGGTTCAATCCTTATACCCATGGGTCATTTTTCAATTTAAATAATAAAATTAATGTATTTGGTTTGTGTTATTTGTAGATGACCTAATGTTCAAATTAAACTAATCAATCAAAATTATTTCTAAGCTACATTTCTGTATTAGCTGTATTAGTGTGTATATATATTTTTTTGTAGTATTTACATCATGTGCATTATTCTATTAAAGTAATGTGTTGCATATTGATAAAAAGTTATACACATCTGAAACTTAAATTTAGAAGTAGCATTGGAACTTGTATGCCAACTTACATGAATATTTTTGGACTGTCACCCATCTAAGTACTTTAGTAATATGTTAAAACATATTTATCTCTGGTTATGGTATATTTTTAATTTTTATAATCTATTCTCTGGGTGGTGGATATTTAGCATTATTTGTTAATGCCAGTGGAAATGTACATAACTACAATATTAGGAAGGGGTTGGCGACCTTTTTGACCCCCGATCGACTTTTACATTTACCAAAAGTCCAACCATCACCCTTTGCTTTTCCATTTTATTATTATTTGTTTCTATACATCTTGTATTTATTCCTTAAATTCAATATTTGCTCTAATTCGTTTGTCCCTACCTCTATAAAAAAAATACATAAAATAAATAAAATGTACTCATTTTGCCTGGAAAGGTTGCAGTCTTACCTTGACGAGTTACCCTACAGCCCTATATTACAGGCTGTACCGTAGTAGAATAATGGAAGGTAAACTTACCTTTTTGTGACAGTGTAGTTTTCTCACGTGATCGATTGAAAATTGTTGCGAGATTGACCTGTTGCCGACCCCTGATATAACGTGTTTGATAGCAATTATTGTTTTCAAAATGCCCACACCAAAGAGTTTATTTTACTATTCTCATGTTTTGAAGAGTTTTCAGAAACTGTATACACTAAATATTCACTATAATTTGTATTTGTTCATTGTAGTCTCACTATTATAAATGTGAATACTAATCACAATAAAGAAGCAAATTAATCATCTGTATATTTGTACTGAGTGTGACAGTCAACCTATCCATTTAAAACTCGCATCGATATGAGGAAGTGTGTCAAGTGATATGAAATCAATAACTCATAAGAGATCAGATGTAACAGTTTACTTTTGGCTTATTTAAAATTATGTTTTTATGTAAATACCAAAGAGTTTTGAACCAATTCATGTGTCTATAATTAATAAATATTTTAGATTATTTCTATAACTGAAAAACTGAAAACTGAAAATGATTATTTAGAAAAATATTTATTAAAAACAAAAGCTCTTAGGATATTATAGCCATCCCAAATTTAACATTTTAATATAGGCTACCTCATTGGTGCACACATGGACAAAGATTTTAGGCTCTTCTAATTTGATTTGCCAGCGACAGTAAGGTCCGGGTTTGATTCTAGAAATGCGGGTACAATTTCTCAAAATTCTATCTTCCTCATCCCTATCCTATTGAAGGGTACAGGGGGAAAATGAGGAAAGTCACACTACACACATTTTCTAGTACAACCTTTATTTCTATCTCAAATCCTTTAAGAACCCCAGCACATACTTTGATTTTAAATAATTTAAATATGATACACATATATTCTAAGTATAATCTAAAATGCATTAGAAAGATCTCATGATTGTCTTAACATACGGAAGCACAAACTCAATTTGAGTTGAAATTGGACGTTCCCCTCCTTTTACCCTGTTCCCTTCAATTCGTTTAGATATATTCTTAGTTTGGATAGGTAGTGAGACATGGTACATTTATGCATGTTAATATTATTTTGAGATTGTTTGTATTATTAGGTGTTTTGTATTACAACAGGTCCATTACTTTTGTCATTGAACTTAGACCACCAATGCTCACTGTCCTCTCCAGAATTCTCTTCTTGTCCTTCAAGTCGTCTTATATAATCCTTCTTCCTAAGCTCCTCTTTCCATCAATCTTTCCTTTTTTGACATCATGCAGAAGACTGTTCCTCTTAAGGATGTGTCTGATCCAGTTTGCTTTGTGCCGAAGTATCACATCCAAAATGGTTCTCTTTTCACCCACTCTTCTTAGGACTTCTTCATTTGTCACCCTGTCTGTCCACCTAATATTATCAAGTCTTCTTCAGCATCACATTTCAAAGCTCTCAAAGTATTTCTTTTTCATCTTCCTAAAATTCCAAGCTTCTGCTCCATACAGTGCGACACTCCAAATGTAGCATTTCGTCAGTTTCTTCCTCAGTTCCAAACTCAACTTGCTGGTAACAGTAACCCCTTGTTGTTGAATGCTTATTTGGTGATCCTTGATATAATGTCTTTAGTGCATTAGGTATCCTTTGCCAGTATACTTCCCAGGTACTTGAACTTCTTTCTGTTTTCCAACTCCCTGTTTCCAATTTTGATTTTCAGCGGTTCTTCATTTTTTTAAATCATCATCATCCCTTTTGGCTTCTCACTGTTGATCTCCATGCCATATCTTCTCCCTCTCTCCACTAGCGGCTTCATTATTTCCTACAACTCTTCTTTATTTCTGGTCAAAAATGCCGGATTAGCTGAATATTTTATTCTGATGATGACACGTCCTATCCTGAAATCGCCACATCCCTCTATGACTTCCCTGTCTAGCCACTCACCATATAAGTTAAACAGACGTGGTGACAAACTGCATCCCTGTCTCACTTCTCTTCCTATCTCTACGCTGTATACCTCTCCATCATTCAGCCTCACCTTCACTTGTTGGAGGATGTTTAGTTAAATATGATTTAATACTTTTGTTGGTGGTTTGTTCAATCTACCTGATTTTATTTCAAATGTACAAATAGTATAAATATTTATCACATTAACAGAATGATATATTAAGTAACAATGGGTTTAGACACATTATAATTTCAAATTATAAAACTTACTATACCAAATGTTAAAAAATATTATATTTGCATTATGCCTGACAATTTTAATCAATAGCATGTTTGGTTGGTTACACTGACTGCTTGCTGGTAGAAGTTGAATCTGTGGTTAGAAGCAGTTGGTAGAACTGGTCTTGTAGTCTAAGCATGATGCTGCTTGCATGTAAAATGGGTTGTATGCGGCATCGCACCGGGCGGGAGTTTGGAACCCAGGTAAATGAACTCTTAATCAATATTAATATTAATCTCTTTATATAAGATGTTTATACTTTATATTTATGGTTATTAAGTAAATTAGATGCCATACAAGAGGCATCATTTCAGCTCGTACCTTGAATTTGTTGGAATTATTGAAGTGTATTTAAGAGTCACATACTAAGGTACCTATATTTATAGTTTTAATCAATTAAATTGGGTTGGTAGTGAACATGAGCTATGGTAATTATTTTTCTGTTAAAATAAATAAACTAGTGCTACATTACAGGCAAACCAGCGGCTGCCCAAGGTGCCAAAACAGAGCACCCACCTAACCTAAAGTACAGTAGCCCCATGGCTTCTTTGGTGCTGACTGACGGCTCACAGCTGACTTTTGACAGTCAACATTTAGGTATAATATCCAAATTTTGATCGTCAGAAATGACAGCTGCTAAACACATGCTTTTGCAGATCATATGGCTTGGCGTAGGGATACATAATTTGGTCTGGTAACTTTTCAAAGCTTTTAGCTGTTAGCTGTGAGCTGTCAGTCAGCACCAAAGAAGCCATGGGGTTACTGTAGCCTGGGCATGATAGGAAAATCTCTAAACCTAACGTAACAAGTATAGCACTCGTTTGCTTTTTGATACCATCGTGAAATTTGACATACAGATATAGTTTTTGTGGTGAATAAAATAGGATATAGTGCCACTCTTAAAAAAGTTATTTTACATCCAACATTTTGTAAAAGCACACCCTAAAACATTTTTTTGTTTCATTATAATATAAAAGTGTTTGTTATAGTAAAAAACAAATAAGGAAACATTTTCTCAAAAACACATGTTTTCATAGTGTCCATTAATATCCTAACTGTTTTTGTACAATCTCGCAGTGGAACATTTGGAGTATGATTATTATAAATGTGTAATTTCCCTTCAGATTAGTTGCCTATTACACCCAGGTCACGTTAATTTTGGGAATTATTTTTATATTTTCCTATTATCCCTCGTTTATGTAGGGGAGCGCCAAAAAGCAATCTCACCTGGGTGGAAAGTTTTCCTTGAGCTACCCTTGTGGCTTTTGGCCAGGACTTTTTCTCTTCTTTTAAAATTCTTTTGTTCAAATGCTACTATGGTACCAAGCCAAGCCTAAACTTCGAGGACCTTAAATTGTCAAGTTAATTCATTACATTATCTTCTCATTTTGAAAAAAAATTTGTTGTGATATTTAGGTATTTATAAAATATTGATAGTGCCGTATTTAAAAAATAAACTTATTCAACATAAATGCCAAAAATTACACAAACCAAGAAACAATTACCTAAATACCAAAAACCTCAAAAAATGACAGGATAATTAACTATAAAATAAGTTTCCAAAACCAAGGGATTATGAACCAATATATGTACACATAAGTACGTTCTGTGATGTAAAAAAAAAAATGGCATGTCATAAAAAAATCTTGTTCTTTCCCATAAGTAATATTGAGAAACTGTTAAGAAAAATTGAACTAAATTTATCTACGAAGAAACATTTTATTTATTTTGGCCAAAAAGGTTTTTTCTTATGAACATTCCAAAAGATAGACTTACTTAACTTGCCTTAACTAAATAAGACTGTAAAAGCTAGTGATTAGTTTTTGACCAAACTAAACTATAATTAATGTAGCAGCTGCAACACTATTACATCATTGGGGACAAATTTACTTTTCTGAATAATTTATTATCTCACTGATTTTCGTTTGGTTCATAGTAATTATAGTCATATTTTATAACTATGGACAAAGAAAACCTTAACTTTAAAGACCTCTGTTAGGCCCTTATGGGTTATAGCTGTACATTCTACAATTTATGGTTTGTATCCCATCTTATTTATTGAATCAACAATTTAATACAGATGATATTTAAAAAAGTATATTGTTGTAATATTAAAACTGTATTTAGGAATATTTCTACATTGTCATTAATATGCAAAGACATCAATATTTGTTATTAATTAATAGCTATAAAATTCCAAGTTCAAACTGTTTATTTGTCAAGTTGCACTCACCCTATTTTATTTTTTTATGTTACAGAAATCAAAGCAAGGAAAAAACAAGCAGGTTAGTAGGATATTAATTTTTATTTTGGGGGCTACTTTTTAACATCTAATAATTGTTGAGGGTGTTCCAATCAAAAATGTCACAAACCTTAATATGAAATAGTGTTATTGTATAATATATTGGTATATAAGACTATTCGCTATCATAATTATTTGTATAAGTTACCTTTTTACACAATACACAATTACAAAATGATACTTGGGGGGAAATAAACCTATAAAATTACTAATATACAACCTGCACTCTTAGTAATAAAAAACAAAATGTGATTATCCTCCTTTTGGTGATAAACATGTCTTAAACGTTTGTATATATATATCTATATGTATATTTATTTCTTTATTTATTTATCTAGCACCGCGTCTTACTACCTTTTCTAGTTGTACACTTAAATACTATTTATGCTAATAATTTTTAGGGCTTATGGAGGCTATATTCAGAGGAAGTGTACCCACATTTTCGTGGAGATAGAGGGGAAGACCAGTTTTGAAAAACCACTCTTAATACACATGACCGAGATTCGAACCTCTATCTCCCCATCAGGCAGTAACATGTAAAAGGGAACTGCCGATGACAAGGAAACTGGAACTCAAATCCTGTTTGGAGGTGCTAAGAGTTGTCTTTTCTAAATGGTTTTACACTCCTTCACAAGTGTGGTTACACTTCATCTAAATAACCCCTTCCTCATCCCTAATACATTAGCGCAATTAGGAAATATATGCATACAACCTGAACGGGTAGTAAGAGACGGGATTTTATTATTGTTATTATTTCTAATGGTTGAATTCTGAGAATGACTTCTACACTAAAGGAGTTTGTTTATCCACAGAAAAGGACTTAGGGTTCTTGAGAATTGGTTCGCTGAACATGAGAGTGAAGAAGACAACTGAGGCGTTCAGCAACTTCCTGGGTGTGGGGACCCCGAGCAGCGACAAGTTGCATAAGACGTGGGGGTCGGCCGACAATATCCAGCAGGTTGGTCACTTCTGCATTTTCGGCTGTGGTGGGCAGAATTGTGAACAATAGAACTATCAGAATTTGATGCACATTGATATATATATATATATATATATCATTTCACACCACGTTTAACTATATACAAACACCTGTATTGGTGTTCACATGGTCTTAGAAAGTGTTTTCTAAACTTATGTCAGTTACATACACCTTTTAGGGTCAATTACTAAACATCGTACAGGCAGACCTCATTAGACACGGTAGATACGTTCCCAAGATTTGCCACAAATACCGAATTCGCTTAAAACAATACTAGTTTCACATGTAAAAATAAGGGCTATGTTCTAATCTATTCAATAAGTTACAGCTAGCTCTTTAATTATATCAATTTTGATGCCAATTTTTATTTTATTTTTAATGTAATAGATCAAATCTCATTTTACAAAATCAAGACATTATTATATTAATAAAAACGTAAAGTTACAACCAAAGTAAGCCTTATGAAATGAAATGAACTATTTTTTACCATTGGTACTTTAAATGATCGTAAAAAGCCTCCTCCTAGAAAATGTTGTATGATTCTGATGAATGTGTGGACAGCAGTTTTCCCTTTGGACTAAAAATGTGTTAAGTGGAATGCGATCTATCAATCTATAAGTGACTGTGCATTTAGCATGCACCATTTTTCTCTTCACAATCAAAATCAGCATGTATGTGAAAACGCAGATAGCGAAAGCAGGATCTGCCTGTACCCCTTTCAGCTCTGAATATCAGGGCTGTGGAATGTGTTTGCCAATCCTTTGACTCGGACTCCTTCAGAAATGGCTAGTAAATATTATTTAGTAAGAACAAACTTACTGCAATAAATGCCCCAATACAGATTCATTCGTGGGAAGTTTCTTTGAAATTGTGAATGTATATTCAAAAAAATTTGTCAATCTAAATTACAAAATATTGGTTCTAAAAAACATTAAAAGTATATAGTTAAAATTATATATTTACAATATATTGCTATAATATTATACGTTTTTATTTTGAAGCTGAAGTCAGTTGATACAGTATTACTGACTTTCACTCCACCCAAAACTACTTACAACTCCGATTCCACAGCCTTGCTTAATATATAAATTTATTTGGAATAAAGCAATAGGCTAAATCATGGTTTGGATTAAGAGGGATAGCCAGCACACTTACCTTGATGATATTGGAGTAGAAATTGTTTAGATAGAACAATAAAAAACACAAAAACACATTTTTAAGGACAAGCTTTCACTGTCACAAACAGCTTCATCAGGTCAAGAGAGTAGACTGATGTTCTTGGTTGAACTGCAAGGTTGACTGTCCACAGCTGATTGTTTTTCAGTTATGATATCACTGTATAGATGGCAGCACTATGCATAAATAAATATAAAAACTAAAAATTGTGTTATATACTGCATTATTATCGTGACATTGAATGTAATAGTAAGTGTGCTGGTAGAAAGGAGTTTATTACCTAAGGTTGAGGTTAGGGGCTTGTCTGGATTTGATAATATATTGATGGGCCAATTTCCATATCCTTAGTTTTGAAGGGGGGTTGCATATTTCTTTGTCCAGGCATTTGATCACCTGAAAACAGCCAAGAGATCACGTCAAAATCAGCATTAATTTGTTTATCAGACTTATGTACTATTATTGATAAATATTTTATGATTATGATGGTATTTCGCCTGGCATTGAGAAATCCTTCGTATACCCCATTTTGAGAAATACTGGTCCAAACCATTAAATACACTTGAGTGTGCAGTATCAGCTAAGCTAGTTTGTAAGTTATGTTCCAATACATACAACCTGTGTGTAAAGTATACATTAATAAATAAATACCCCACTATAAATGGCAAAATACCAGAAGCAACATCTGCTGCTCTTTTCCAAAACAAAATATTTATGTAATTATTCAATTTTGACATTTTCCCTTAAAATTTTTATTTTTAGTACCAATGTTTTGTTAAACAAATCTCTCTTATTTTGGAATGCTTCCTGAACCTGAAGAAATGATGACGTTACATGTGAGTTATCGCTTGTCTTCTAATTTGTTGATAACAAATTATCTACTCACGCAGAAAGAGAGAGAAATAATGGTATGGTTGTTAATTTGAACATTGATTGCCTTTAGAAGCAATTTGAACCGTGTTTCCATTCCAAAATATGAACAGCATTCATAGGTACTCATAACGAAGCAAACTACAAAACCACATCATGACATAAGATACCTTTTCAGATGGGAGTGGAGGGCTACCTTACCCCCTTACCCCCTTCCTCCTTCACATCTAATTTTTTTTTCTCAACTTATTCTGATGAATAGGATTTTTGATTGATACCATGTTTTAATTTTAGATGGTAATATAATTAACACAGGCTTATATATTTGAATGCATGTAGTGCCTCCCCCCCCCCCTACCCTCCCTTTCCTTTTGTTGCATCTCTGCTTACATCACACATTGGCTTGTATTAAAACGGCGGTTCTCAACCTTTTTTCTTGCATACCCCTTGGCAACCCATTTCCATAAATTGTGCCCTTAATTTTAG